>OX578280.1:73198002-73798002 GCA_951217055.1 Gerris lacustris | reverse complement strand
AACACAATGAGGCATTAGAGGTAAAACAGTAGCAAATAAGTATAAAAATAACTAGATGAATTCATTGTCATGTTGGTTGCCAATTCACTGTTTCTTTGAATTCCCGTTCAACAGAGAATTTGGTTGTCAATTCATTGTCATATTGGTTACCAATTCACTGTTTCTTTGAATTCCCGTTCAACAGAGAATTTGGTTGTCAATTCATTGTCATATTGGTTACCAATGTACTGTTTCTTTGAATTCCCGTTCAACAGAGAATTTGGTTGTCAATTCATTGTCATATTGGTTACCAATGTACTGTTTCTTTGAATTCCCGTTCAACAGAGAATTTGGTTGTCAATTCATTGTCATATTGGTTACCAATGTACTGTTTCTTTGAATTCCCGTTCTACAGAGAATTTGGTTGTCAATTCATTGTCATATTGGTTACCAATGTACTGTTTCTTTGAATTCCCGTTCTACAGAGAATTTGGTTGTCAATTCATTGTCATATTGGTTACCAATTCACTGTTTCTTTGAATTCCCGATCTTAGTGTGAAATAAGTCTCAACTTTCTGGAAATCAGGCCGTATAAAGCCGCGTCCACACCGGACGCGCATCGAGTTTGCAAACAGGAATGCGCGTCCGGTTTGGACGGCACCGCGCGCACGAACGAATGCTTGTTTGTGTTCGCTGGTGCTCCGGGTAGAATCGGTACATCAAAGGATGTTTGCTGTTTGTGCGCGATTGGTGTGGACGCTTTTTGAGCAAACTCCTTGAGCATTCGTAAACAGCCTGTGGTTTAACTTGGAAACCCGGAAACTGTATATTTTTTTCATTCGCGTTATTTTGTACTATAGCATCAAATAACTATATTATAGGTAATTAATAATATATACTAATTAATGAATAGTGATTGAAACTAGAGATGAGTTTATGTAAATCAAAGATTAAAAATAACCGGATTAAATAGATAAATATACATATGACATAAAGGTCCAAAAATGCGTCATACAATTTTTTTAAATAATTACGAGTATATTGCTTCCAAGCATATTACTTAAGGCACAAGCCTATGGGCCATCATAAGAGGAAATATTACATTGATATTTATATTTTTTCCACCAAAAGAACAGATTTCTATTTGTATTAAATTTCTATATGTTTTGGCGTTTTATTTTTGTAGAAATAATAATCTAAAATCAGGGATGATCGAGGAGAAAAGTATTTTGACATCCAGACTCTTCGTCTTCTTTTACTATTGCCATTTTTTACTAACTCACCAATGATAATAAATAAGCCGGCGTTAGACCGCGTTTTGATAGAACCATATTACAAAGTTAATGCAAGTGCAATGTAGTTTTATTTATTTATTTATTTATTTTTTTATTTTATTTTATTTTTTTTTTTGTGAATGGCGGGAAAAGACACAACGGCGCCTGCAGGGCAAAAGTTTTATGCCCCAGGGTGTATGAAGCTAAGCTAAGCCACCCTGGAGCCTCGCTATCCTACTCTCGATAGCGAGACCTATCGCAGGAACCCGGGATCCCTGAGTGTGGGGATTGAGCTACTTCCCGACTGCTCAGCCGACACCGAGACAGACGCTGGTAGCCCCTACCCCACTAAAATCCCTGCCGGTGAAAAACCCTCCATTTTGGGTACCATACTCTTGAAGGAGCATATGGTACCTCACGCGACTATAATTATAATTATCACTAACTACCAAGAACTACAACGTCATCATCGTTTCATATGATGATCGTGTGCTCCTGGTTTCCTAGACTTACCCTTCCTCTATGCTTCCTGCTCCAGTCAGGAAGAAGAGGCTGAGGATTCATCGATGTCAGTTACTTCTCTGTACGACGATGACGGTAAGAAGAAAGCGCCCCCGAGCACTCAGCGGCCACCAGCACCCCGAGCCAGAGAGATACCCCGAGGGGGATCCGCCCCCACAGTGGACCCACCAACCCACCGAGCCACCCAGAGCTTCCGGCCCCTCTCCCTCCGATAGAAGAAGAACCCTCTCCCCGGGCCCCCCAACGACCGATAGATCCAGCGGAGGCCGCGACACCCCCCGACGCAGCCCCAAAGCCGCAGCACCAGAGGACCCCTTCACACCCAGAGACGCTTCAGATGATGGTGAGTAGAGTACAGAAGAAGTTGATGAATCCTGCAGGGTAAGGTCACAACACAACTAGGTCCAACAAAGTTTCCGACTGCGTCTCTTGGCGGCGAAAAGGCCGCTTCAGAACGGAATCGACTCCGGGGAAACATATAACCGGGACGAGACCTGACGCAGCCGGCCTGCCTAACGCAGCCTAATGTCTCACTAGCCTAATGACAAAACAACTAAAGCCTAATATCACATGAAAATTCGGCCACCGCCTCTCCGAGAGAGAGACTCAGCCACCGCGGTTTGAACAAATAGCCGGGGTGGTGATAACGGTGGTCGATCCTAATCTAAACACTGACTAAACCTAATAATAAATACTTAACCCTAGTTAAAAACATATTTACATGACCTAGCCTAATATCACAGGATGTCGATGATAAGCCAATCAGCTAGGTTGAAACTTCGCTAGAATTGGTATCATCGACCTACACTAACTAAACTAAATATCACAGATTTGGGTGAGAGCCTCCTCCAGCTATGCTGTGGGAGCACATCCGGTTTGGGAATGGTACCCAGATGTGTTTAACTCTCACCCCCCTAACTAAGCCTATCTTAAAAAACTAATATCACAGGGTTACTTAAATAAATAAATAAATAAACCTTAATTACACTATCTAAACCTAATTAAAAACAAACCGACTGCCGTATCCTCTCGGCCAGCGAGAGGAGCCTACCCACCACCGGTTTGAACAAATGGCCGGGGTGAGCAGTTTCGACAGCCGATGACCTAAACTAACCTATTTTAAACTTAATCTAACCTGACTTTGTTGAACCTAAATCTCCTCATAAAATCCTGCTCTACGCAGGAAGTCGAGGACAGAATCTCGGTGAGAATCCTCGTTGAGGGCGACTGCCACACTCGCCGGTGCGCCACAAGTCGTCCTCAGCTCTGCCAGTGAGTTACACTCTTCAAACAAGTTTTATTTAGTACTTGTTCTTGATGATGTAGTGTATAAGAAAATAATGAAAAATAACTGGGAACCTGTGTGTCTAGAATGCGCGTCCGGTGTGGACGTCGTGTTTGCAGTTGTTTGCAATCGTTTGCAAACCCTGTTTACGAATGCGCGTTTGGTGTGTACGAGGCTTAAGAGCCACACATCGGTGTTTGTACCTTCCGGTGTGATAACAGGAGAGATCATTCGCATTAGAACAGCTCTAGGTTCAAACTCCTCTTAAAATACCCAACAAATATATACACACCACCTAGGTTTCAGATAATAGTAACGTTGACCATTCGATTCGGTCGTATTGTTTTTCTAATTATCCATACAAACAACATACATAGCATATAGCAACTCTATATATATGTTTTTTTTTTTTTTTAATCAATAATTTCCTAACTATAGTTCAAAATGTAAGCTGAAGTTGGTGTGTTAGCAGCTGGAGATGTGGAAGTAGACTGGTTTAAGCGGTATCTAGTGCTATTATTTGTAATTAAAAGATATGGATAAAAAGTACAGCCACCTGAGTGTGAACTGTACAACTAAATACGCTTTAACGAAGTGATAAAAATTTGGATGGTTAAAAACAAGAACGGATGCCCACAGTAGTAAGTTCAAAGCTCAAGTACTAGGCATCGCGTGGCTCTATCATTGAAGCGAGCGTATAGTAATAAATATGTATTGAATATTGAAATAATAGATAATCATGAATCATGATGAGTTGATAGATAATGGGTATAGTAGTAGTACAGCGGCTTGTAGTAAGGGAACCACCCCGCATTCTTACTATTCCTCTAACCACACATCTCCTTTTCAATTATTGAAGCGAGCGTAAGCGAGCTTCTTACATTCAACAAACTATGCATCTTGTCTGTCTGTCTGTCTGTCTGTAACGTTTACGCGTGTGACGATAACTTGAGTAAAAGTTGACCGATTTAGTTGAAATTTGGTATACATGATCCTCTTACTAATACTCAGGATAAGTTCGATGGACAGCGTGATCCGTCCAAGAGTTCGCGCGCAACGATCGCGTAAACGAGAGGTTCAAAAATTACATTGGAATTTCAGGACGGGAAAAGATTTTATCATCATCTATTCGATGAGACAAACATTTTTTACAAATAACATTTTTTAATAAAACCAACTGTGACACCGCTATGAATTAATAAAGATCGCTAAAACTATTAAAGCGGGCCTAAATGTTTAGAATAGAGAAAACAACCTTTTTACCGATATCTTACGTTCTAACGTAACGATTTTAATACACCATCTAGTGCACAATTGAAACAGGCATGCAACATTTCAATTTGATCCATGCTGTAGTTTTTTTGTGGCAAAGAGATACATTTTATAATAATTGAAAAGGAGATGTGTGGTTAGAGGAATAGTAAGAATGCGGGGTGGTTCTCTTACTACTAGCCGCTGTACTACTACTATACCCATTATCTATCAACTCATCATGATTCATGATTATCTATTATTTCAATATTCAATACATATTTATTACTATACGCTCGCTTCAATGATATAGCCACCATAGTTTGGTAAATGTAAGAAGCTCGCTTCAATTACCTTGGGATGGTAAAGCCTAGAAAACCTTTTGGTTATATTCGATACTAACAGGGAGAATAAAACTTGATAAAGTCGAAGGAACTTCATCAATGATTTTTCGTCAAATCTTAAATATCCATTTAAATCAAATTATAATTATCATTAACAACGGGAGACAGACAGAGAATAATAGACTCCAGCTCCGTGGTTCGAATCCCGGCGCTGGGGTGTATTTTTCTCTTTCTGTCTCCCGTTGAAAATAATAATTATAATATGATTTATTAAAATTTAAATTTTCCGAAGTACGAATACTACCAAAAACTTAAAATGAAAGTCATAAATATCCTGAATTCATTTCTATTATGACAACTTAATATTTGATCGTAAGAATTTCGTGACGCATTCTCCTCATTCTGCATGAACTGATTTCACTTAAAATTTACTACCCAATAAGATCGAAGTTCGAAAAATTTTGAAAAGTACCGCGTTCATCCCAATATTAAATAGTTAAAATTGAATAATTTTGAATTCAAATCGATCAATGTCTTTCAGCATTGTCCTGTAGGATTTTGTTACAGTTAAAAAAAAAAGTGGCAGAAGTTGATGTCGGAACTTAAAACTCTTATTTTACGAGAACAAAGAAAAGAGACGATGTTAAAAACTAAGTTTTTTTCTGTTTGCCAAGTCGTACCAATTGACTTTGCGGGACAAACTTAGGCAATCAAAGCTGCAAAAAGTTTCCCCTGCTTAGTCTGTTGATCAAACCAGCAAAACCAACAATAAAGTTTTTAGGTCCCCACAGCCACTAAATAAGATTACGGTCCTCTGTTTCGATACAACAGTTACTTAATTTGAAAAAAGAAATAAAACTTGGTCCAAATAAAGAAAATCCAATATTAAGTAATTTGGTAAATTAATAGTCATGTTTTTTTATTCAAGTTTATTATTAGTGGTATTACAAAAGGTTAATTTCATTTGTTATTTCTAATAATTACACTTTTGACACTTATTTTACGAATATTAAATGTGGATAATTCTTTGTGATCTCGAATATTTAAGTCCCACAAAATGTCTATGCTACTAAATATTATCCTCTGATGTACGTGAATCGAGGTATGTCTCACTTTTTAGGGTTTCGTTGGTAAACAAAAAATGAAACCCTTATAGTTTCGTTTCTGTGTCTGTCTGTCACTGTGTACGGTTCCAATAACTTTTTGAATTAAAAGAGTTAAAAACACGAAACTTTCCAGTATTAATCGTTTTGACGCGCACACAGGAAAAATATAGCGAACTCAAAATTATCAGCTGGTCAAATTCAAAATGGCGGATAATTCACGAGACGCAATTTTTTTTTTTTTTAAATCTTGAGTGGGGCATCAAATGATAGGTATAGAAGAGTAGATTACATAAATATATAACACTTGTGGATAGTGTTTAATTTTCCGCGACATTATGTCAAATAACATCAAAATATTACCCTCCAAGTCTTGAAACGTTTACTCTTCTCACTCATGAGTTTCAGCAAGAATTTGAATAAGAGCAATAGTATGCGTATTATGTAAAATTAAACATTTTTTTCGCTAAACTCTCTCAACACAGATAAATAAAAAGGAAAAAAAGAAAATGTTAGAGTTAGATGAGGTGTAAGAGTAGACTTGAAGTTAAGGGTAGACGGCTTTAATCAAGTTTGTAAAGATGTGGGGGTGAAATTCCAGAGTGGGGAGCCACAACTGTGCAGCCACATTTACATAGGATGGGTAAACATGTTGTCGTAACATAAGGTCTTCTCTAAAGACCATATCGTCATGGTAACAATCAAAACTAAAACACCACTGTGTTTAGATTAGCAAATCATGTAAAACCCCTTTACTATACCAAGCATCTGTTTTCTTCACTCCATTATACACAGCGTGTCCCCGCATCGGGTCACCAACATCCGAGCGCACGCGAGTGAGCTCGGAGTTCCAGTAAGCATACAGTTCTAGTAAGCATACAGTTCCAGTAAGCATACAGTTCCAGTAAGCATACAGTTCCAGTAAGCATACGGTTCCAGTAAGCATACGGTTCCAGTAAGCATACAGTTCCAGTAAGCATACAGTTCCAGTAAGCATACAGTTCCATCAGTAAGCATACAGTTCCAGTAAGCATACAGTTCCATTGAGCATACAGTTCCAGTAAGCATGCAGTTCCAGCAGTAAGCATACAGTTCTAGTAAGCATACAGTTCCAGTAAGCATACAGTTCCGTTCCAGTAAGCATGCAGTGTATCTTTACTTGAACCAATTCACCTGGGTTTTCTCTCCCGGTTCCATCTCTGCTTCCTCTTATGATGGGCTTTTAAAATTTGACACAAAGATTAGGCCTAAGTAGCTTAGGACACTAGTGCAAAATTTAGCCTTAAATATTCAGCCTTTATTTCAAGAGAGAGTTTCATTCAGTTCGTCCAAAAACTGGCCAAGTGTTAAGCAATAAAAGGCCCTACACACGACCCGACACGACCAAACTCCTCTCATTATAGGGAGTTTGGTCGTGTCGGGTTGAGGAGTCGGCCGACAGCGCTACACACGAACCGACCCGACAGGGATCGAGGGTGGGGAGTTCCGACGGTCGGGCGGTTGGTCGTCTCGAACGAAGAATCGCCCAACCGGGTCCGGGGGTTTTAGTCCGCCGACAAGCCTACATACGCTCCAACTGTCGGGGCCAACCCCGTTCACCCTGACGGTCGGGTGGTCGTGTCGGGTCGTGTGTAGGGCCTCTTAAATAGATAAGATCAGTCTTGCTCATCAAAGTAGAAGTGAAGTGAGGTTATATACTAAATAATTACAAGATAAAAAGAACTTTTTATATACTACGTTCTTAATTTTCTGTTGAATCATATGTAGAGTTGATAATATATAATTGTTATTGTTATATAATGTTAGTGAAAAATGTTTAAAAAAACTTCATATAAAATGACACCAACTAGACAGCTGATCCTAAACCTATAACAGGACAAATCTTAGTATAACGGATCTCGCCAACACCGAATCTAAACCGTGCCATGGATATGCCCCCGTGTAGGGGACGTTAAGAGGAAAGGAAAAATGAGTACAAGTAGGTATAGAAGTACAGATGCAGAAAAATTAAACCGATACCTAGGACACAAGTGTAAACAACCCTGGTTGTCACACGTCAATTAGTTTATTTCTTTGTTTACTTTTCCTGTTTCGCTGTCATTCAATGTATATCTTTTAAAAATACAATTACTTTTTACATAACAAAAAGTCCTGATATAATCATTCTTGAACATTTTAATAATTTTATCAGCCATACCTGGTAGGGGAGACCGGGGACGGTTGAATCAGGGTACGGTTGAAACATCCCAATTAATAGGTGGAAAAATTAGCAATATTTAGGAACAACCAAGGAAAAGGGACGCGGCTTCCGTGGCGGAATCTGAACTTTTGGGTTTGGTGTCGTTTAATAATATAAGTTTCTGAGAGGAAGTATTGTGTTTTCGCGTCCAAAAGTAAGTATTTTTGTTGCTACTCTTTTGCTTTTTTATCCAAAACTAAAATAGTTGTGGTTACGATATAGTTTTTAACGAAAGAACTTTGGTTATAGAAGTTCAACAGGTGCAATTCTTTTTTATCTAAAATTTATTTCGGAGGTTATGACGACAACTTTTTTAAAACATGTTCCGGGTACGGTTGTAACAATGTTCACAAAGTTACGCAGCTGGCTATAAAGTATAAAATTGGTAAATTTGCACTTGAGCACCCACTTATTTATAATTGTCCGATTGACTTCGGGTTTTTTTTAAACTGTTCCTTTTTACATTTTAACAACTATTTACCATGTACCGTGTCGAAAAAATCAATAGTTTATTTTTAAAAAAATATATATAATATCCACTCACGTACATACGGGAAATGTTGGGAAAATAGGGGTTTTTAAGGGTGGGAGATTCACTCAGGATAGCTAAAAACCTTGGAATTGGATGCCAATTATAAAAAAAGACAGTATTCTTCGTAAATAAATGTTTTATAATGAAAAAAATACATCGTTAAAACACTCAAAAAATCTTCGTCGGCCATTATATACAATGTTATTAGTAGATAAGATAACAGTGACTATCGATATAATAGGAGAATATATATCGATATCGAAACGTGTGTTCTAAGAGTCATCCGGTTTGTAGCGGTACATTTAAGACTCGTCACATCAAGAATTCTCCTTCTGTTTCTCTTTATGCTCTGTCACAGTCCTTATGCTCAAATCTTCAGCACTTTTTTATACAAAAGTGTGATGCTCCTTAGTCCTAAAGCACATATAAATAGATATCCCTTAGTCCTAATGTATTGTTAGATTAAGGGTAATAAACTTTCCTATTTAAATTCCTTTGTCTTAATGCCTATTCAGTCTAATGTACATTGGGACAAAGGAACATCACACTTTTGTATACAAAAGTGTGAAGTTCCTTAGTCCCAAAACACATAGAACTGGATATCCCTTAGTCTAAAAGACTGTTTGATGATTAAGGGCAATAAACTCTCCTCTTTATATTCCTTTGTCTTAATGACTATTAAGACAAAGGGATATTCAGCCTAATGTACATTGGGACTAAGGAACATCACACTTTTGTATACAAAAGTGTGATGTTCCTTAGTCCCAAAACACATAGAACTGGATATCCCTTAGTCTAAAAGATTGTTTGATGATTAAGGGCAATAAACTCTCCTCTTTATATTCCTTTGTCTTAATGACTATTAAGACAAAGGGATATTCAGCCTAATGTACATTGGGACTAAGGAACATCACACTTTTGTATACAAAAGTGTGATGTTCCTTAGTCCCAAAACACATAGAACTGGATATCCCTTAGTCTAAAAGATTGTTAGATGATTAAGGGCAATAAACTCTCCACTTTATATTCCTTTGTCTTAATGACTATTAAGACAAAGGGATATTTAGTCTACTGTACATTGGGACTAAGGAACATCACACTTTTGTATATAAAAGTGTGCTCTTTATTGATATGTAAATATCGATTTACAAGTAATAATCGATTAATCATATCAATTATACAATGTCTGGGAATAGTGTATGTATGCGAGTGTTCTTGTCTGCTGGATTTAAAAAAACGCAAATTATTCTTCTTTTTAATGAAGAATCCGAAGAATTGTTTTGTTTACATGATGAGTTATAACATCGCGCCATCACAATTATACAATATGCATTGAATTATTTATATTATTCTATAATTTTATGTTGCTATTATTTTGTTTTACGTGTTTATACCACCAGTTTTGTTGTTTTAGCTATCTTGAGTGAATCCCCCACCCTTAAAAACCCCTATTTTCCCAACATTTCCCGTATGTACGTGAGTGGATATTTTATATATTTTTTTAAAAATAAACTATTGATTTTTTCGACACGGTACATGGTAAATAGTTGTTAAAATGTAAAAAGAAACAGTTTAAAAAAACCCCGAAGTCAATCGGACAGTTATAAATAAGTGGGTGCTCAAGTGCAAATTTACCATTTTATTAGTTTTAATGTTAATTAACCTTGAACTACAAAATATATTATACAAATTACACTTAGATTATTTATTTTTGTTTCATTTATCTTAAACACGTATTATTCTGCGTATGACCAATTATTCAATTATTTTGCTTCATGTTCTGTGAATTTGACTCGATAAATAAGTATTTCTAATATAATTCTCTTTATTCTGTTAGTGTTACAACTAACCCTATTAACTGTTACAACCGCCCCTGGTATTGGGTCGGTTGCTGAAAGCGATTTTGTAAAAAATGTTTTAACCGTCCCCGGTCTCTCCTACTAAAATTAAAAATCATAAATTTGAAACCCATTTTTTTTATAAAAACAAAATTAAAGCATTTATAGAGAAAATCGTATTCAATATTCAAATTTATTTATTTCTCTAATAAAAAAAAAATCATCATTTTCAAACATGAATTTATTTTCATTATTAATTTCCCCTTTAATAGCTTTCATGTAATTTCTATAAAGAAAAGCAATACCACAACTTTTTATGCACTCAATGAGACCTTTAAATCGACCCTTCATGAAATATAATCAGACAAATTTTACTTTTTACAAATAGAGGGGAAGGGGGATTTTTGAAATTTGATTATTAAACCACCTCTAACCACCTTAAATTTTTATGCGAAAAAGAAATTTGGAATAGTATCTAAAATAAATGATAAAGAATACTTTTTTCTTGAATAGTCGAAATTTGGACAGATTTCCTCTTGTACAATTTTAGAAAATTGTACTCTCTGGGTACAGGGTACCTACATTTTGAACAAAAAGTAATTATATAAATCTTCATTTAAGAACAAGCAGGAGATTTTATGAAGAATGACTTTTCTTAGAAAATTGAAATATTTTCCATCCGTGGACATACTGTATGTAAGTTCTAACAATATGAGGCGGAAAAACACACAGGTTCATTATTACACATTTCAATATAAGTTTAATGTATCTATATTGAAGAAAATAAATGTTAAACCAGCTATTGATATGGATGACGCAACCCTCACCATCGATAAGACCGAGGAAAAGCGATCCTTCTATTCCTGAATTTTCCATAAATAGAGGTTTTTATAGGAGGAGAAAATCCCTCATAATAAAAGGACCTGCACATTACAAGACAGCAGAAGAATTCTTAACAGCACTTGTTTTCTCTTCTCCAGCACTTCATATAGGAAAACCATTTGTTTCAATCTTTTCAAATTGGCATCCGTTAGTAATACCACAACATAACAACCATGATGGATTCCAGCTTCAGGACTTGAGCAAGCATCAACTTGCTGCCCAATTTCTAAACTTTTTTTTTTTAAAAAAAAGTCCCGCACTTTTTTCTCTCTCTAAATCATGACTTACGACTTTATTCCTTTATTTTTCTTCTTACTTTTTTATCTTTTAAAAGTCAAAAGTTTCTTAATTTTACGGAAGCAACTTTAAAGTATTTAGATAAGCTTTTAAAAGTTTTTTTTTTCTTTTTCACTCCCTCTTATCGTCTTATTTCAAAATACATTATTAAAAAGAGGTTAATGCTTCATTTTATTTATTTTTAAAAAAAAATATATAAGTATATACAGGGTGTCCCGGGTCAGGACCGACAAACTTTGGGATGTGATAGTACAGTTAATTTGGAGTAAAAAAAGTTCTATAAACCATGGTCCTATTCTCATTTGTTTTCTAGCTATCTTATTTTTAACTTTTTCTTGTATAACGTGACTTTGACTTAATAAATTGGCAATATCATTGGAAGTAATTAAGCTAGAATGATAAATGATATACCACCTGAAAGAGCATGAAATATTCTTAAAGAAAAACATCGTTTCAGCTATTAAATTTCATTTTTAGTCACACGTTAATTCGTTAGAACTTTAAAATAATAAAATTTAATTTAAAAAAGAAAATGTTAGAGCTTGTATAACTACTGTATTGTATTAGATAACTATGGGTGCAAAACTCCTTAAATTTGGCGCATTTACTAAGCTTCAAAACGATACTATTAAATTTAAAATATTACAACTTAAAGTATCCGAAGTAGTGATGAATTTAGAAAAAAACATGTCCTACTGTAAGGTGAGATAGGGTTGGGGAATGGGAAGTGCCCTGAAATTGCAAACGTCGGGTAATTTTTTTTTTCTTTTTCTTTTAAGTTGCTCTAGTATAATAAAACGTTAAAGTCAGAGTTTAGTCATAGTACCCGTGTGGTACCAGTCATGGTACCAATGATACTACAGTCATTGTAAAGTTATAGCACCTGATGAATCTTATAATTATTAGGGTGTAATAATTTATTTTTATTACGATAATTAATTATTTTTATAATAATATTCTTTGTAACATAACCAAAATTGTACTGTATTAATTGATTTATCTTATTACTTAGTTAAAAAAAGAAAAAAAAATCATTGAGGAATAAAATAGAAAAATGTAATACTAAAATAAACCGACCTTCTTTACTTACAATTAACACTTCTGTAAATTACTGTAATAAATGTTCAAAATGGCGGCCTTCTTCATTAATACACATCCGACATTTTTTAAGTACAGATTTGCTGCATTCAACACTACCCTAATAGGTGCATTGGAAGAGGAGAACCGGTTGCTTGGCCACCCAGGTGCCACCAGACAATACACCTTTAGATTTTTGTTTGGGGGGGGGGATGGATGAATGATTTGGTGTTTAAAATACCGGTTAACAGTCAAGAGAAGCTAATAAACCGGATACAAGCAGCAGCTCATCAAATAAATGACCAAAATGTGACTCCCATAAAATGCAGCAAATCTCGACTTATAAATTGTGGATGTGTATTAATGAAGAAGGCCACCATTTTGAACATTTATTACAGTAATTATAGAAGTGATAATTGTAAGTAAAGAAGGTCGGTTTATTTTAGTATTAGACTTTTCTATTTTTCTTCCTTAATGATTTTTTTTTCTTATTTCTTAACTAAGTAATAAGATAATTCAATTAATACAGTACAATTTTGGTTATGTTACAAAGAATATTATTATAAAAATAATTAATTATCGTAATAAAAATAAATTATTACACCCTAATAATTATAAGATTCATCATGTGCTATGACTTTACAATGACTGTAGTATCATTGGTACCATGACTGGTACCACACGGGTACTATGACTAAACCCTGACTTTAACGCTTTATTATACTAGAGCAACTTAAAAGAAAAAGAAAAAAATCACCCGACGTTTGCAATTTCAAGGCACTTCCCATTCCCCAACCCTATCTCACCTTACAGTAGGACATGTTTTTTTCTAAATTCATCACTATTTCGGATACTTTAAGTTGCAATATTTTAAATTTAATAGTATCGTTTTGAAGCTTAGTAAATGCGCCAACTTTAAGGAGTTTTGCACCCATAGTTATCTAATACAATACAGTAGTTATACAAGCTCTAACATTTTCTTTTTTTAATTAAATTTTATTATTTTAAAGTTCTAACGAATTAACGTGTGACTAAAAATGAAATTTAATAGCTGAAATGATGTTTTTCTTTAAGAATTTTTCATGCTCTTCCAGGTGGTATATCATTTATCATTCTAGCATAATTACTTCCAATGATATTGCCAATTTATTAAGTCAAAGTCACGTTTTACAAGAAAAAGTTAAAAATTAGATAGCTAGAAAACAAATGAGAATAGGACCATGGTTTATAGAACTTTTTTTACTCCAAATTAACTGTACTATCACATCCCAAAGTTTGTCGGTCCTGACCCGGGACACCCTGTATATAACAAATAAAAACTTAATATTATGTCAAAAATAATAATAATATCTAGGAGGTTTTTGAAGTGGGAAAAAAAAACTTTTATTAAAACTAATAACCACTTAAAAGTTTATTAAAAAAAAAACCTTTCGTCAAAACTTCCGAAAACTTTATATTTTTATAGCTGTTATTATTATTAAAAATCGGCCCGAGACCACTCGGACAAACTTTATATAAGTGTAAAACTTCCATTTATAGGTTTTCGTATGTACATTTAATTATTATTGAACATTTCATCAAAATGTATCATAAAAATAACTTCTCCTGGTCGGTGAATCGAACCCGTGCTCACTTAGTCCGCGTTTAAAACTATTTTCTCAGGAACTAGATTCTTCCGGGGAAAACGACGGACTACATTTTAGATTTAATTTCCACTAGGTTTTTTAATTTCTACTAGGTTTACTACTAGGTTTTCGAGAAGAAATTTCTTTAATGTTTTTTCAGAGTTTTTGGGGGTAGAGCCCCCAAATTTGGAGCTGAAATTAATTCTCGATTTCGCCTTGGAGTATGATTTTTCTGAACATGTATGCCAAATTTCGTCAAATTCGGCCCAGTAGTTTAGGCTCCAGGCGTCTGCACAGACACCAGACGACAGACAGACATTTTTTAAAACCAACTTTTATGGACTCATGGGACCCTCAAAACGAGTAAATCCATTAAAATCTCAAAATCCAATTTTCCCTCCATCACAATACTTTCTCTTTATATGAGAAAGTAATAATTATCACATTATTATTATCTCTATAGATAAAGTTAAGTATGAGATTCGAAAGAATTTCCTGTCGCAGGTAAAACAGTTTTATCATAGGATTTGAATTATATCTACGTATCTTAAATATACGTTGAGCACTTCTTTACAATTAAAATACAATTAATAATTATATAAATAAGTTGTTATGAAAATTTACCAAATTATAGAGTTTAATTACTAGTCGACAAAAGCACTTAGTGCAGTTATTAACGCTAAAGCCCAACTTGAGAATTTGCGCGCGCAGCAAGGACAGGTAGAGGGGAGGGTGTGGAGCAGACGGTGTCACACTTTACCTAACAAGAGCTCCCTTTATCAACTTTCCGACAACTTATATTTAGTTAATTAATGTTTTAAACCCCGTTTAACTTTACAAACAGATTAAATTACAAGATTTTACAGGTAAATTAAACCCTTTATGAAGATTAAAGAGTGTATATCACGGCTGAATTAGTTTTCATAACACGAAACATCCAAATCATATTAAACATTTCTCAGGAATTATAATTACATTATAGGTTTTCATTATTAACAGTCATTTAACTAACTTTAATTAAATCATAAGTTAGCGATACAGTTCTACTGTATATTCTGTCGATTTTAATTAAATTTGAATTTCAAAATAATTATATCAAATTAAGTGTAAAGTTATCATAAAGTAATATTGTTAATATTTTGAAATTCAGAGTAGCGTTATTATTTGAATATCATGTATATAATCGAGTAGTGTAGCAACGGCGGGAACCATTCATCTCCAAGTTATTTGTTAATGCTAAGATAAGGCAGCAACATGTATTCCAAATAAAAATCAATTTTATGATTTGTTGGTCTTCAAGTAGATATAATAACTTATCTAGATAAATATCGAAATTAATTTACTTAATTTTACTTTTATTTCTAAATATAAAATCAAGTTTGTTGCCACGGGGCTAAGGGCCAGTACAATTTAATCTATAATTCAATTTAGCGTATAATCGAATAACTTGCTTTGAAAATCACATGTAATACTAAAACAACTCCATCCTAGCTACTGCATAATATTACCACTTATATTTATAATATATTGTTATCATTTATTTATTTCTTCATTTAACACATATTTAAATAACGATTCTTTACTTAAAAAACACTTTTTGCTTCCGAGCTCATCAAAGGTAACGGAAGCTATGTGATCGTTCTGAAGAACGAAATGTTTTTAGGTCTCCGATATCAATAATTCCAAGACAGAACTCCGTTTCAGCAGGGAACATTTTTGGTACCATATCTGTCTGTTACTCAAACGACCAACATATCTAAATAACTACACGTCCGATTATATTGAAATCTGGACGGTAGGTCACAATAAGCCCATTCTTAGTCTCATATAAGTTTCAACCTTCTGCGCCTGTTTGTTTCTTTCCACATGCGCACAATCATACATTTATTTACACCTGGTGTGTCGAAAGTAGGCCCCAGATTAATTTCAACCGTCAACTTTTTATAAATAGATCCTTTAATTCATAAATCAAAACAATTTTGACAGTTTTTAAAAAACAGGGAAAAAATTAAACTTGGTGTGGAATGCAGTTTTCTACTTAAAATATTGAGCTGAGCGTGCATTTTAATCTTAACCAAATAGTAAAATCTCTATTTTTAATTAAAAAGCATTTTTTCCTGGTTTTTTATTTTACCCCCTCTTAAATGAAAATATGACAAAAGTGAACATAACAACAATAAATGTACTCGTAAAGAGCTTTCCAACGACAAGCATCATGAAGGGCATATACTATTTTCACTTTTGTACCCCGTACTCCGTACCGCTGTGTACCAATTTGGACCATTTTTGAGTTATAGCTTGCTGTGGTTAGTCACTATGACCTTGCCAAATTTTGTGCAGATCGATTCAGCCGTTCAGGAGGAGTATGCGTCAGAATAAATGCAAAGTGTAGTATAAGAGCTTCGCTTCGCTCAGCTCAATAAATTGGATAATAATAGGTTTCAAACGCGAGGAAGCTATGTGCCACACTAATTGGCTAAGTATTTAAAAAAAACTTCGTCCTCTTTCGAGAGTTTAGGAAATTAAATATAATAGGTCAACAAAGACCCGGAACTTTAATCAAAGAAACTTGAACGGTAACTATCGTGACAAAATTATAATTAATTACATTTTTTAACAAATTAAAACCAATGTAAGAAATGGCCTTAGTAGACAATACTATTGGTTTGAGTCTGTGTGACGATTTCCAGGATGTAAATATAATTTTGCAAATCAGTTGAAGAAAATTCTGGTAACTATTGTGTATTTAATAAAATTGACTTTTCTTATTTAAAAATTTGATTAAGAAAATAGTAAAACTTGAAAATCCCTTGACACAAGTACATATTCTTGTTTTATAGATGTTCAGCATCAAAATAAAACACTATCTTGATCAAAAACTAGAAAATAAATTTTGGGCATATAAAGGTTTGCTTAGAATTTTTAAAGTGTCACTTTTTTAAAATGACTCAGCTATCTTCCTAGCTTCAACATATTACGACTTATATTTATACATTGTTACTATTTATTTCTTTATTTAAAATCTTCCTTAATACAAATAACTATTTTTTACTTAAAAATAACTTTTTTTACTTAAAAAAAAACCAAAAACACAAATGGCTACCAGCTCAAAAAAGGTTTGACAAAAAATCTACTAATTTTATTCAAATGATGGTCAATACAGAAGAAGTTAATTCCAGCCAAACCTAAGAATATCTCGGGACAATAGACGTTAGAGAGAGGAATAGTAAGTAGGTGTTTCCAAAGATCGGCCTCGAAGTGTAAAAGCACGAGGCCCCTAGACTCCAGACTTGCTAATATACACACAATGACAACCAACATCATCTTCTCTACACACCGAGCAGTAGAAACGCACACGCAACCGCTGCTCTAGACTCTAGACCATCCCACCCAATTAATTACCTAATATCACATCGAATCAAAAAAAAAACTTGAAAAATGAAACTCAATTTTGAAACTTTAGCCTTTATGTTAACCCTTAATTGCTAACGATATTTGGATTGCTGGTATTACTAAACCTTCGTCGACTCGACTTACATATGCAGAAAATACATTTTTTTGGTTGAAACTACACTTTTATAAAGAGAAAACTATTAAGAACTCGTTATTAAATCTTTTAGAGAGATAAACAAACTTTTGATGACAAATAACTTAGGTAGGAACATCAGAAGAATCTGAAATTAAGTGAACATTAATGCACCAGGTCCCATGCCCCAGGCCAAAAGCCCTAGGCCCTTTGCTAAGTTCTCCAGGCCCCAGATTAACGGCCATTGGTCTCTGGCCCAAGGCCAATTACCCTAGGCCCATTGCTCCTTACCCCTAGGCCTATTGCCCCTTACCTCAGGCCCATTTTCCCAGGCTATAGGCTCATTCGATGACCAATTAATTCCCTACGTCTATTACTAAACGTTAGTCGAATCGACGAAGTAGCTTTGACGGGAATTGGCCAGAAAACGAGTGTATGCTCAAAAGGACTACTACCGCTACACTAGCAGGTGTGTTACTAACCAGTGCAAGCACTGCAGAAGGATGGGGTACCCATCACCATCGCATACGAGCGTAAAAGGTTAAGGTTCAAACTGTGCTCGTCGATTCGACTAACATTAGCATTTAAGGGTTAAAAAACCATTTATTTATAAGAAAATAGATTTATTTTAAAAATACTCTGTCAATTAATGTGGCGCATAGCTTCCTCGCGTTCTATTTTGTATCTTTAATGATTTTATACAAATAAAACATATCATTGTCAAATTTATTTAATATTCCCTCGTTTTTTACATTTTAGATACCCCGATTAGTATACATCTAGATACATTTAAGGAGCGTAGACGGCTGAAATTAATCTGGGGCTATCTGCAGGCTACTTCCCACAAACCAGCCAAATTTCATAAAAATCCGTCGAGTACTTTTAAAGATATAGGTGAAATAAATGTATGTTTGTTGAAAACTTATAAAGAAAACTCAAGGTTCAACTTAAAGGTGGAAACTTATATGGAACCAATATTAATTAATATTGTACCATCACTAGGCTACACTTAACAAACCATTCACATATTTATAAAATCGCGCAATTAGTATTAAAGGTATGGTGGGTTCTAAATAATAGTATGATGACGTACAGACTGACAGATAGACTAAGCTCCTAAGCAAAAATAGTTAAAGAAACAGACAAAATAATTGAGATATTTATTAATGAAATCTATGTCTATATAAAGCTATTTCTTATGGCCTATAATACATTACTTATATTATTATTATTACTTTTCCTCACTACCTATAGTAGGAAAAGTATTGTTTTCACCAACATTTTTTTTTTTCGAGATTTTAACGCAATTATCCGTTTTGGGTGTTTTTAAGACCTCCTGGTGGTTTTCTGCATGACGTCTGTATGTATGTATGTATGTGTGTGTGTTATCATCGTAGCGTCCAAGGCATTTAACCTAGAGAGTTGAAATTTTCCACAAAAATCAGTCCTTACCTGTAGTGGTGCCGCCCGGAAAATTAACTTTTTCCGCTATCTTAAACCAAGTTTGCTGAGTCAGTAAAATTTAAAAAAAAATCGTAATAAATCGAAAATGGTCCTGATCAAGTTGAAATTTGGCTTGAATGTACCTCTCTCTATGACAAACAAGCCCACTAAATTTCATTTTGATTTTGGCCGCCATTTTGAAGTTATAAATTTTTGAATTTTTAAACTTTGACGGTAAAGAGTACTGATAGTATAAATAGGTTTTTGACGTATACCATATCGTTGGAACCGGAAAAAATTAAGGAACAAATATAAAAAAAACCGATGAAATTCCATTAATTAGTGTAAAAGTTATAAGCGATTATAATTATTTATTAGTGCGATAATTTTGATGACGTCAAACTTTGTTTACATCTGTCAAAATACCGCCAAACTTCAAATAATTAAATAAAATATAGGTATTAAAAATAAGATTTTTTAAATCAGTTAGTTCAGGACGGTCACCCATCTAAGTACTGACCACGTCCAATGCTGCTTCCTCTGAAGTGAGGAAAAGTTCCGAGGTACCCCGTACCCGATTATTTTTTTTTTTTAAATCCTAGATATATTAAATTTAATCATCCACTTGTCGGTCGAAATAGCAGTATCATTGCTTAAAACAATTGTGAATGGTATATTTATATATATTGGATTACGAAGCAGTGATAGTTTAAAGATAGAGTGGAGTCCTGAAAGGGAATGTAAGATATAAAGTAAAACAAGTTAGAAAGAAAAGCTACTTGTGCTATAGAGATCAAAGAAACAAAGACCTTTGGGTTTAGTAACCTTACCAGCAGACTCCTTCGTCTTCTACTAGATTAGACCACTGTCCAATAGCAGCGATCCCTTTCAACCAATTCTATGTCCTTGTGATCCTACATTTCAACTATATATAGGGCATCCTATAATCCCAGATGATATCTCAGATCTGGACACTTTACAGGACTTGTATCTTTAGAAATATCCTCGGTTTTATCTCTATAAAACCTTTATATATATCAAGAAGATATCTTAGATTTGGCTCTTTTAAAAAATCCCATCAAGTACTTGTCAGCAAGTTACTAAAAGGGTTTGTTCGGTCATAAGAATTCATAAATACATAAATTATTAATAAGTATAACTGAAGAGGTGGATCCTTCAGGGTATATAGAAAAACACAGGTTTATTCCATTATGTTTTTGGCAACGTTTCGGCCATATCCGGCCATTTTCAAGCCTACAACAACATAATTTATTTAATAATGTCATCATTACATAAAAAATAAATACAACACTTCGAGGACAATAATTGAGTATAAGAAGAAGTACCTAGTAATCTACACTTGAGGAAGTGTTGTCATATCAGTTGTAAAACATAAATATATAGGAACTATACGGTTCCGTCGTCTAATAACTTCCGAACCATCATCTATTACCATCTATTAAATTAAGAAAAGGTAACATAACACGTAAAACAATGGTAACAATGGTAACATTGAACAATAACATTAAAAGTGAAATAACAGGATATGACAGAGAATTAATTTAACATAAAAAAAAAAGGTAATCACAAATACCAAGGGATTGATAACAGTAACGTCTCTAATCAAATTATTATCATATCGGCATGTACAATGCTTCCCTTTTAGGTATTATTTATCTTTTATTTTTAAATTAAAAAATATAATTTAGTAAATTAATACTGTTTCTATTTGAATAAGGATAATAATTAAAAGCAGCAAAAAGATTAATCTATTCTAGACAATACATTAAGATGTAAAACTACAAAACCCAGGTCTGATCATATTGGCCTAGACCGTTTTTTATTTATGTTAAATTAATTCTCTGTCATATCCTGTTATTTCAATTTTATTGTTATTGTTCAATGTTACCATTGTTACCATATTTTTACGTGTTATGTTACCTTTTCTTAGTTTAATAGATCGTAATAGATGATGGTTCGGAAGTTATTAGACGACAGAACCGTATAGTTGCTATATATTTATGTTTTACAACTGATATGACAACACTTCCTCAAGTGTAGATTACTAGGTACTTCTTCTTATACTCAATTATTGTCCTCGAAGTGTTGTATTTATTTTTTATGTAACGATGACATTATTAAATAAATTATGTTGTTGTAGGCTTGAAAATGGCCGGATATGGCCAAACGTTGCCAAAAACATAATGGATTAAAACTGTGTTTTTCTATATACCCTGAAGGATCCACCTCTTCAGTTATATTAGTTATTGAGGGTACTTTCACAACTAATATTAGAAACATAAATTATTAATATTATTTATTTATTTTTAACAAAAGTATGTATAAAAAGTTTCACTTTTAAGAAACTAGGTGTGCATAAAATATTATCCTTTAGTATCATCGGTATGCACTTATTTTGAACTTTTAGGGGTAAAATTACCGCTATTTTGGAGACACGATATATATTTGTGAACTAAATTTTAATACCTTTAAAATGATACCCAACTTCAAATTTTCAAATAATAAACAGTTTGGAGCTCCATAGTTACGGCCCCCAAAAATTTTCTAAAATTTGACTTTTTTTTAGATCAACTATCGGAAATTTCATTGGACCACAGAGATGTATATTTATTTATTTTTGGCTCATTTGTAGGACCTATCCTAATGGGGTAGTGCAGGGGGTAACATTTTGGGTTTCTTTTAATTTTTTTTTTTGGGGGGGGGGGGGGGGGGGTAAAATGGCCACCATTTTAGAAACGCGATATATATTTGTAATCTACATTTCAATACCTTTAAAATGATACCCAATTTGAAAATTACAAAAAATATAATATATTGCGATCTATTAGCAATTGATGGCAGTTCGCAAAAATTTTAAATGTTTAAGTTCGCAATAGTTTTTCTGTTTTTGGGCAAAAAAGTTTAACTTGTATACCAAATTTCAAGTCTATAGCTTCAGTAGGTCGGGAGACCTACTGAAGCTGACTTACTCCTAGATGCGACAGACGGACGAACTACCAAAAGCATAAGGGTTTCTAGGATGACCTCGAAACCCTAGAAACCGACTTAAAAGCGCATAAAAATAAATTATAGATATTTGTGAATCCAAATTTTAACAGAACTAATGAGTTCTTAGAAAGTTAAATCAAACTAATTTTCGATGGACGTATCCCAGATTTTAACTATATTATAATACTAGCTGAATCCAACAGAGTATGTAATTATTAATTTATTGCTCCTGAGTTTATTGAAGGTCACGTAAGCTACGTGATCATTCTGAAGAAAGAACATTTTTTGCCTCCAAATTCAAGAATTCCAAGAAAGAAATCTGTTTTAGACATCAAGAAACATTTTTAGTTTGGTCTCGTGTCTGACCATTATTTATTTGAACCAACATATCTTAAAAGCTAATCGTCCGAATTTTAATGAAATTTAGATGGAAGGTCATTATTAGCATATTGTTGTTCTCTGAACGTTTTATCCTTGTGCGCCCATTTTGTTTGTTTAAAAACAAACATTTATTTACGTACATCTTCAAAACTACTCATCTAATTTTTTTTTTTTTTTTTTTTTTTTTTTTTTTTTTTTTTTTTTTTTTTTTTTTTTTTTTTTTTTAGTTCCCTTTATTTTTTACATTTTAGTTAGTTACATTTTTTTAAATACATTTAATACATTTAATTTATAACATTTATTTTTTATTACAGGGATATTTCCTACTATAAGACGAAGTGTCTTGTGGCGTAGGAAAGAGTAGGCTAATAAGCATAATTACAATTTATATTTTCCAGTAATAATTATTATTTAATGGAGAAAAAAAAAATAAATAAATAAATAAATAAAATAAAATAATAGAATAAGATAAATAAATATATATGCATACATATACACACATAATATACGACATACATACTCATACGTACATACATACACACATTCTTCCCTTCATACATATATACACATATATACATACACATAATTAAATAAATATTAATTAATTTAATATATAAATAAATTAAATAAATAAATATATTACATTAAAATTTCTTGATTATTATTAGAATTTTCAAGTATATTAGTAAATTGGAGCATTTATTTTCTATTTTTCTTCAAGCAGGTGTTTTTAGGGTTTCGTTGGTAAAACCAAAAAAAAGAAACCCTTATAGTTTCGTTCCTGTGTCCGTCTGTCACTCTGTACGGTTCCAATAACTTTTGAACCAAAAAAGATACAAACGTGAAACTTTCCAGTATAAAAGATCGTTTTGACGCGCACACAGGAAAAATATAGCGAACTCAATATTATCAGCTGTTCAAATTCAAAATGGTGGATAATTCACGTCGCGAAAAAAAATTATTTTTTTTAAATTTTGAGTGGGGTATCAAATGAAAGGTATTGAAGAGTAGAATAGAAATATATATACCACTTAGGGATAGTGGTTAATTTTCAGCGCCATTTTGTCAAAAAACATCGAAATTTTGCGTGTCCCCCCCCCTAAAATCGTATTTCCGCTGTTACTAAAAATATAGAAAAATATGCAAAATGTGTGGTCTGCTGGGCCATAGAAAAAATAAGATTAGCAATTTGATCTGAGCTACTGGAAATCCAAGATGGCGGATAATTCATGTCACTCGAGAAAAAATATTTTTTTATAATTTTGAGTGGGGTATCAAATTAAAGGTATTGAAGAGTAGATTACAAATATATATACCACTTATGGATAGTGTTTAATTTTCGGCGCCATTTTGTCAAAAAACCTCGAAATTTTGCGTGTCCCCCCCCCTAAAATCGCATTTCCGCTGTTACTAAAAATATAGAAAAATATGCAAAATGTGTGGTCTGCTGAGCCATAGAAAAAATAAGATTAGCAATTTGATCTGATCTACTGGAAATCCAAGATGGCGGATAATTCACGTTACTTGAAAAAAAATATTTTTTTAAAATTTTGAGTGGGGTATCAAATGAAAGGTATTCAAGAGTAGATTACAAATATATATACTAATTAGGGATTGTGTTTAATTTTCGGCGCCATTTTGTCAAAAAACCTCGAAATTTTTCGTGTCCCCCCCCCTAAAATCGTATTTCCGCTGTTACTAAAAATATAGAAAAATATGCAAAATGTGTGGTCTGCTGGGCCATAGAAAAAATAAGATTAGCAATTTGATCTGATTTACTGGAAATCCAAGATGGCGGATAATTCATGTCACTCGAAAAAAATTTTTTTTTTTAAATTTTGAGTAAGGTATCAAATAAAAGGTATTGAAGAGTAGATTACAAATATATATACCACTTATGGATAGTGTTTAATTTTCGGCGCCATTTTGTCAAAAAAACTTTTCTCTCCCCCCCCCCCCCTCCCCCCTTCTAATTTTGTGTTCACAATACCAACGAAACCCTTTTTACGTGAGACTTCACGCCTTACCAATTTTTTTACTTTGTTTTTAAATTTGGTCGAATCTGCTATATTTCTTATATCCAGCGGTAAACTATTAAATGCTTTTACAGCTACATACTGCCAACTCCTTTGAGCTAGGCTGGTTTGTACTTTGGGAATATTTAAGAAATGTTTATGGTGTGTCGAAAGCAGAGTATGTTTGAGCGCACGTGGAAGATAAACAAATAAGCGCAGAAGGTTGAAACTTATATAAGTCCAGCAATAAGCTAATTGTGACCTAGCATACAAATTTCATTAAAATCGGACTTTGACGAGTATGTTTTAAGATATGTTGGTTCACAAAAATTGACCGACAAACAAACAAGAAACTAAAAATGTTCCCTGATGTCAGAAACGGATTTCTGTGTTGGTATTTTTGAAATCGGAGACATAATAGTTAGTAAGCCATAATTCCCTGAGCGAAAAAATGTGGTTCTTGAGGCGAAGCCGAAGGAACCATGGTCCCTAAATACCGAGGCGAAGCCAAGGGAATTAGATTCTTTAATCACTTTACTCACGAGGTACATACAATATTTTATTTCCAGTAGAGAGAAAATACACATTTTTGTCAATTGCTCAGTTTTGATTTACTATTTTAATAAATAACAATAATTTTAAGCACTTTTAATAGCAGATATAAGATTTTCAATATTGAAAACAAATATGAATTGGAATTAAATTCAAATTGAAGGTTATTTAGATGCAGGTTATAAACAAAGATAAACATGGTCAAAAAAGCGCAGTGCCGCTAACCTGATTTGAACAACTTCATTACATTAGCCATTCATTTTCTACTATTTATAAAATAGTTGCAATCTTTACTTTTTTGCCCTACTTTTCTTTTTCGCCCTACTTTTACTTTTTCTCCCTACTTTTTGAGTTCAGGGATGAAATGACCTGTTTTAGTCCCTTTAAACTAATTCAAAATCATAACTTTTTCTCCCTACTGAAGATAAAATATGTTTTGTTCTTTACAACGATTAAATAGCTTCTGTTACCTTGCGGTAAGCTTGGAATCAATCAATAAATTAGATCATACTTTGAACCTGTTCCTTGAGGACGTTCCGAGAACGCACAGTAGAACATTACAACTTACATCCAGATATATTATTATCTGCTCATTTGATGCAGGTTAATAGAGCAGGCGAATATCTCAACATCAAGATTTGCTTTATACTGTTCGGTTTTGTATAATTAGCTTCTATGTAAGAGAACCTTTGCAGATGCATCAGAGCCAAGTTCAAAAGATAAGAAACACCCCCCCCCCCCTTTAAATTCACAGACTTGCCTTTGCTTTGGATCTCATTAAAATGACATGAGTTCGTGAACCCTCCGTCTCTCAATCGTAATTTAATTAGACATTTTAATGAATTTAACATTGAAATTATTCCAAGGAAATATTCGTGAATTGAAATAACTGGGATTTACTTGACAAGTGATCTCATCCTGAACTCGTCACGCATCAAGTACACCTTCTTGTTCACCTGAATTACCTATTTAAATTAACTACAACTCTCCATTCATCAAGTTAAAATATAGTTATGACTTTACAAAAACCCATTATACTGTCATTCTAAGTAAAAAGTATCTATAGGACTTTAAAAGATTTTTTTAGATAACTCAATGTTTCAGTAACTACTAAATTTCAATTTTCTCGTATTTTACACGGATATAAAGTTTAGGGATCAATAAAATAGTACGAGAAAACCTCATTTTCCGACAGCGTGTTTAATCACTTTTTGTCTTAGCAGGACATTATAAAGGATTTTGTTTTTATGATAGAATGAGCATAAAGCAGGGTTGCATGTTGTCTGAATCGGATTTCTGTCTTCAAATATTTTAAATAGAGATATGTAACATTTTTCAGAAGGATCGCATAAATTCCCCTTAGCGTTGATAAGCTCGGAAGAAAAAATAAATTTAAAAGAAATAGTCTGCCAATTGCACATAGCTTGCTAGCGACTTATTTCGTACTTAAAGGACTTTATGCTCTTACATCCTACTAATGTATAATTTATTTAATTCCACTCATAATTTGATTTTCTACATGAATAAAAGTAGCTAATAGTTGGAGAATAAAAAATTGGAGATTATGACCGTGCCAGCTCTTTATGCATTGGGAAATTTGAAAATTGTTAAGAAGAATTTAGAGATGTATCATAAAGTTGGAGACACTTATGACTATGGTACTAGAAATAATAAACAGGTCAAGTGTGAGCTAGTCAGTACACAGCGAGGGTCCGTAGGCCACACTATATATAGTTTTTAACTGTAAAGTGTATAAACAGTGTTTTTTTTAAAATGCTAAAAAGCTTACTTTGAACCATTCTAAGGGTCTGATATTCTCAAAACACACTCTGATAAAGTATTTTTTTACCACTGAACCGGACTACAACCATATAAATACATCGAAAAGACCATAATTATAAAAAGACGTATTTTGTCAATAAAAAATAAAATATTATTTTTTTCGAAATTTCCAAAAAGTGGTATCTTTACTTTTGGTCGAAGAATGTTCAGGAATTTTTTCAGATTTTTTGTACTTCACATAAGCGAGATAGAGGGGGGGGGGGGGACACGTTTCACATTCACTTCAAACTTGCCTACGCTCGCCCTATCAAAGTTATATCCAAAGAATTATATATTTTTGTAATCAGCTCGACGTACCCTTTCATATGATACCCCTCACGGTGTCGAAAAAAAATAAAAATAATTTAACCCTTAAGTTTTTTTACCCTAATTTTTTTTAAAAATATTTTTTTTAAGTCGCTATATTTTTAAAATATGTGGGCAGGTACAAGACACATACATGCCAAATTTCAAGGTGATCAGACGAATGGTGTAGCCATGAGAGCACGCGAGAGGACGGACGGACAGACACACGCAGGAAAATATAAGGGTCCTTGGTTTTGCCTACGGACCCTAAAAATGATTTGAAGATTAATAAGCATACAACTAATTTTTATAAAAAAAGCAGTCATTATAACGGAATACATTTTTACAACAAGTTATCTGTTAATATTAATATTAAAAATGTGAGCAATTTTGATGTTTTTGTTAGAGAGTGTAAATATTTATTATTGTTTAGTCCCTTATATACAATTAGTGATTTTATAAAATAATTATTTATTTATAAACTTGTTTTATTTTTAATTTGTTTTGTCCTGTCTATTACCAAGTTATAAAACTGTGATATGTCTGTTAAATTATTTAAATGTCAATTATTATCGTTTGTATTGTCTCATTAGCATGTAGTTAAATAAATAGAAGTTTCATAGAATAAACAAACGTTTTATTCCTATTAATGAACACATGCCCCCCCCAAAAAATTTTAACGGCGCACTGTGCGCCGTTATACCTCCCTCGTGGGCACCCCTGAGTTAATTAAATTAAAGGATAAATATTTTAAACTGACACCTGTAAGCAGTAATCTGTGATGTATTGTTTTAAAACTGTCAACATTTATGTTTCATCAATATACAATAATTGACGATTTACTATTGTACATAAGGAAAAATTGTACTTATTGTAAATAAATTATCTTTATCTTTATCTAATTAGCTGAGCTAAAAGAGCGCAGATGGTTGAAAATAATATAAGACTATCTGAGGGCTACTTTCAATAAAGTATCTAAAAAATTAGATGAGACATTTTGGAGCTATATTATGTGTATATACAGGGTGGTCCAAAAGTCCCCCCCCCCCTCTCTTAACTTTTGAACGGTTTGAGATAAATTAATGAAACTTTGAGGATCCGTATTTTCATGAAATCGCGAACTAGGGGCAACCTCTCACTTTGCCTCCAGGCCACCCAATTTCAAAATTTCAATTTGGAGTGTATATTTTTGATAGCATATTTGGATTCTAAGGTGAAAAATAATATAATTTTACTTTTAACTTTTTATCTATCTCCAATATTTTGCCCTCTATAGGGAAGCAAATATAACAAAATAACCCTTCTTATAGTGTAGTAAATATATAACACATATTGTTAAAAAATCTAAACGGTTTGAAATAAATTAATGAAACTTGGGGATCTGTACCATGTAATGAGAACTTTGTTTTCATGCAATCGCATACTAGGGGAATCCACCCATTTTGCCCCCAGGCGCTAAAATCTACCATTTTTATACTTTTGCCCCATGTAGGAGGCAAAATATTAGAGATAGAAAAAAAAGTTTGATGTAACATAATCTTATTTTTCACCGAAAAAATCCAAATCTGCTATCAAAAATATACACTCAAACTTAAAATTTTTAAGTTAGGTGGCCTGGGGGCAAAATGGGTGGTTGTCCCTACTGCGCAATTGCATGAAAACAAACTTCCCTTTACATGGTACCGATTTCCCAAGTTTAATTTATCTCAAACCGTTCAAAAGTTAAGAGGGGGGGGGGGGGGGGGGGGGCTTTTGCACTACCCTATATAAATGTACGAGTATGTTGTGCGCATGTAGAAGAGAAACAAATGTGCACAGAAGGTTTAATACTTACATTGTACCCAACAATGGGCTTATATGACCTACTATTAAAAATCGGACGAGTAGTTTTCAAGATGTTGGTTCGCAACAATTCAGCGACAGACCGTCAGATACACACTGAATGAATAATGTCCCTGATGTCAAAAACGGATTTCTGTTGTGGAATTTTTGAAATCGGAGACATAAATTTTTTTCAAAGAACTCATTTTAATTTATAAATAATCAAAAAAGTATGAAATGAAAAATAAAATTACATTTTTCTCCTCTCATAATAAATTAATTAACAAAATTAAAGTTATTAATTAAAAAGAAAAATATTAGCAAGTTATACAACCAATTATATTGTCAGTAGAGGGTAGACTGGTTTTTTTTATATTTTGTTTTTGACAAATCAAATGAAAGAACCATTTTCTTTTATCAAGGTTCCACTAATTAATTAATTTTAAGATAATTAAAGAAAAAATAACAAAACGTTGGATGAAATAAAACATGAATGTTAGAGAGACAGAAGTCAACTTCAAATATTATATTCATTTATATTGAGTACAACAGAAAGAAAAAAGAACATATACAATAGAATAGAAAACAATACTTCTCCTTTAAAGGTAAGGAAAAGGTAAAAAAGATTATTCAAGGTTATGTACTGCAATCTTACATATCCCACGAGTACATAAATTCACTCTTAAACACACACACACACACACACACACATATATATATATATATATATATATATATATATTAGGCCAAGCGCCAGAGACTTTGAACCAGAAAATATTCGGATAAAGCTGAATTTTAGTTTATGGCTTTATTTCGGTCCCCTGATGAACATACTAAGTTTTCCCCCTCGAGGGAGATCGGCGTTGACCGCCATTTTGAAAAAAAGAGACCAAAATTCGATTTTTGGCCAATATCTTCGTTCTCATCGATGATACGACCAAAATAGATATTATCATATTTGTAGAACTTTAAATTGTCATCAAAAAAGGGTCAATGACATTTTACGCTCAAGTCAATAGTTTCGAAGCTGTAGCTCTGCGAAGTGCGACATTTTTTCGATTTTCAGACGAAAAGTATATTGACACTTAATAATAAATAATGTACCCCGTGGTTTGAATCTATAGAGAAACCCGATTTTACCGGTGTCACGAGCGAGTCGTGGAGTATAAAAACTCCCATTTCATGCGGGTGCAGAAATATGTGTACTTAGCGGCGCTATAGCTTCGAAACTATTGCGTATTATGACAGAGAACCTTTTTTGTTGACAATGTAAAGTCCTACAAATTTGATATTAACTATTTTTGTCGTATCATCGATGAGAACGAAGATATTAGCCAAAAACCGAATTTTGGTCCATTTTTTTCAAAATGGCGGCCAACGCCGACCTCCCTTGATGGTGAAAACTTAGTATGTTCATCAGGACACCAAAATAACGCCATAAACCAACATTCAGCTTTATCCAAATTTTTTCCTGTTAATGGCCTTTTTTGAGCTAACGCTCTTGGCCTATATCTATAATATAAGTGGCAATGTCCTGATTGACTGACTGACATAGAATCAACGCACAGCAAAATTTGCTTAACCGAGAGACTTGAAATTTTGAGGATATACTCGGTTCATATCATAGGCATCCACTAAGAAAGGATTTTGCGAAATTTTTATTTTTGTACCCAGGGGTACGGGGTACAAATGTCAAAGTAATTAATACTTTTAATGATGCATATCGTTGAAAAGCTCTTTAAAAGTACAGTAATTGTTGTTATGTACAGTTTTGTCATATTTTCATTTAGGAGGGGGTAAAATTGAAAATAAAATATGTATAACTACATCTTATATAAATGAAGAGTGTCTATGAGTGTCTTTTATCTTATATACATGAAGTGTCTATGAGTGTACTGCTTACATGAGATTATAAAGTTAAAATGTTGGTACACAGGAGTACGGGGTACGAATGTCAAAGTAATTGATAGTTACCCTTTATGATGCATAGCGTTGAAAAGCTCTTTAAGAGAAAAGTAATTGTAATGTACGTTTTTGTCATTATTTTCATTTAGGAGAGGGGTAAAAAGGAAATGTCAACGTAAGTATGTGTGCGCGCGCGCGCGAACGGGAGCATGTGTGTGTTCTTTATTCAAATCTACCGTTTTATTCCGATTTCAATGGAAATTTGCACACTTGACCTTCAAAGCAAGGGGAAAAGGGGAAGGTCACTGGCTTCATGCATTTTCGAAATTTTGATTTTACACAGGGGTACGGGGTATAAATGTCAAAGTAATGAAAACCCTTCACGATGCATTCCGTTGAAAAGCTCTTTAAGAGTGCTGTACAATTATTGTTATGATCATTTAGGGGGGTAAAATGGAAAAATATATCTATATCTATGTATAAAAAACTAATAATTAATGTGTCTGTACATTTATCCGATTGGGCTAAAATGTTGTATTTATTCATTTATTTATTTTATTATTATTATCATTTTTTTTAAAAATACCTTTATTGAATAAAACATATTAATACATAAATAATATTTTAGTACATCAATTTATCTATTTTATTGATTTTATATTTTAGCTCTACATAAGGTTATCTCTCCACTAAACAACATGGAGGCCCGAGCTGTGGAGAGAGAATATTATAGGGTTTTTCCACTGAATGAGTAGTCCTGACAACGAATTTAAGTTTAGAAAATTTTATATCTGTCTGTCTGTGCGTCAATCACGTCCAAATGGCTGAATAGATTTTGGAGGTTCTTGGGTACAATGTTAAGCTTAATTCTGCGGGTGATAAAGAATATAAAACGATTTGGTAGCTTTATATGGAGCTGAGAACGGGGCTTCTAAATAGATTTCAAAATTCTTATTTCATTTTTCATAAAAAATGTATTTAACCAAAATTGCTACTGACCATATTTTATGTTTTGTGGAAATTTCTGTAGGAAGAACTGTTAAAGAAATTACTTTTCAATCACTGTCAAAAAATATTTAGATTTATTTTTAGATATTAAGGCAATAATTAATGAATCACGCCTTACCGTGCCTAAACCTTTACTAACAATCATGACCACTTCTTTAAAATTCTAAAATAAAATCTACGAGTGTACACGTAGTATAAAAATTTCTAAATTATATTGATATCTGCCATTAGAGATTTTCTAAAATTTTATCCCTAAGGGGAACATAAGGACAGAGTAAGAAAAGAAGGGGAATTGAGCCCAGACCGATCTTCAAAAGTTAGGAAGTTAATACTTGAGAAAGAGCTCTTATTTTGGATGTAAGCATGTATATTAATAAAAGATAATTCCAATTTCAACCAAGGGATGTAAAATGACACGGGGGGGGGGGGGGGCTACAGAAGGAAAATACCACTGCTTTTCCTTTTTAAAAATTTAGTCGGAATGAATTACTAATTTGGGATATTAGCAAATTATCTTATCAAAGGGGAGGGGGTATAGAAATAAGGGGGAGGGAAAGAATCTAGATATTCTCGCTTTGTAAAATAATTTAAATGTTTCTTGATGGTAGTTTATAAATCCATTAAATTGAAAATAAAACACCCCGTAGCGAAGCATGGGTATTCAGCTAGTATATATATATATATATATATATATATATATATATATATATATATATATATATATATATATATATATATATGTGTGTGTGTGTGTGTGTGTGTAATTCTCCGTTTAGCGATATTTCGACCCCTCATTGGCTCATTCTCAAGCTGATTGACTAGAAGATCACACTGCATGGACATTTTGTTATTCAAATTATTTATTTTTTTTAAATCTTAATGAATTGTCTGATTCTTGTCAAAATATCTACATTAAGATAATGTTTATTACACTTAAAGGTACTATGTTCAATTTATTTCCCGTTTACTTCTATAATTTCTAGGATTCGTAGGCACAGGGCCGTTGCGTGGTTTGTAGGCGCCCAAGGCAAGACTTTAATCGACGCCCCCCCCCCCCCCCCCCCCCTCCCCGTAAAACTCGTAATTTTGATCGTTCCAGTTTTGGTTCGGGGGATGATACCCTAGCTCTTTAAAGCCACCCATTATCCACCACCTATGGTCTTTAGTGCTCTTTTTTGTCGTCTATATACAAACTTCAACCATTGAAAGGCAATCGCCTGGCTTTTGCATGAGCAAATGTCAGAATTTCTCTAAAGTCTATGTTTTTTGCTATGTCATTTTCTATTGCTTGAATGGCGAGATAGTTCAGCCTTTCCTGTGCCATTGTAGAGCGCAAATAAGTTTTTATAAGCTTCAGCTTACTAAAGCTTGGTTAGGCACTAGCAACTGTCACGAGTATTGTTAGTAACACTCTTAACGCGACCCACAAGTTTGTAAACAAATCTTTACTGTTTGTGTTTTTGATCATACACAAGACTTATTTTGGTGTAATTTTGATCTTGTTGTTTCCATGATCCAAAATCGAACTTACATGTAAAAGTTCGTGATACAGTTCAATGCCGTTGATATCAGACACTTTTGGTTGTTTTTTCAGTTAAATGTCTTTCAAGGTCCAAACAAAATTGTTTTAGATCTTCTTTTCCTGGAAGTTGAGCAACATTACCCAAAAATCCCCACACTTGTTGGTGTTCTTTCAACGCAGTTGACCTCTTCTTGAGTGAGTTCAAAACGTTATCCACTAATGGATAAAAAAACTTCTCTCATAAAGGTTTCTTCAGGTGACGATTGCACTTTCTCAGAAGACTCATACAAAAAAAAACGCGTTTTCGTTTACGAATCCTTTTTCGGAAAAAGCAGGTTCGATACTAAGTTCAGCAGCTATTTCTTTAGCGCAAATTACTGCGTCCACATATCCATTCTCTCTAAATCAGAGGCTGTTTGGGGGTCATCAATTTTGTCGTTTAACTCATCCAATGCATTCCTAACTTCCACGTATTGAAGTCTAACAGCCTGAACAGCACTTAAGCAAGCTTCCCAACGCGTTTCTCACACTTGCTTTAAAGTAAGTGCTTTAGTATGGTCGCTTATTACACACCAGCTCTTCGCGCTTCGTTGAACTAGAGAAGATGGTAAAGAGGCGTTGTAAAATACCAAATAAAGATGTAGATTTAATCTATGGCATCTATGGCCAGATCTATGGCACCCACAAGGAATGAACACAGCCAAAGGGAAGTTGTCCAGTACATGGACTTGAACTCCTTTATGTACACCTGCCATGTTGGCGCCGTTATCGTATCCTTGACTACGACAGTTTGTCATGTTCAAACCGCACTCTTCAATTTCTTTGAACAGCAGGTCAGCGAGAGCTTCTACATCTCTTCGACAACTCGATAGGCATTAAAGCTTTTTTCTACTTTGATCTTCCCATTATCATCTTCAGTGACGATCGTTAAAGAAACTTGCTCCTTGAGACTTATGTCGGGAGTACAATCAAGGGTAACGGAAAAATATCTGGCTTCCTTTATTTTCGTCAAGATACTTTGCTTTACTGAGTCACCTAGTATAGTTATTTGCTCATTTTGTATTGACACATTGAATAAATTAAATTGTTTTTCTTTGTGAGTTAAACTTCTTAAGTGTTCCATACAGTGGCGGCGATTAGGGGGGGCGGTCGCCCCCCCACTTTCAGGGAAAAGGTAACTTAATAATTTTGCTTTGAACACTGTTTTTGTTTAATTTACCTTTTGTTCATGCAATTGTTGCATTTATTGATAATACTATTTTTGCATTTACTATTTTGCGTACAACAAAAATTATAGTTAATGTAAATATTTCTATTTACATTAAACAACTTATGGAAAGTCTCAGTTGTAGTGCAATGTTCCCTTCTATATTTCGTAATCAAGGCCTATTAGTGTGTTACAGAAATATAGTGTGAAATAATTGGTTTATTTGGTTCAAAATATTTTTTTTGCTAATTCATAAAATTAAATTAGCCATGTTTTGTTGCAAAACACAATATATTCCAGCAGGTTATTAAAATAATATTGTACTTTTATTATTTGACTAATGGGCCTGGCTTTTTCAGTTCTTTTTCATGACGTTATTATGTTATTTTATGAAGTTATAAGCAATAATTTACTTTTAGTCATGGCCTAGGCCTACAATGATGCTGTTAAAAATTCTAAACGTTTTAAAAACATGACATACATTATTTTTTTTAAACTTTATTTACATAACTTAAATTTGAAATAAAAATCCTAAGAATGAACCATCTAGAAAATTAACCTCAAACACTCTTAAAACTCACCATTTTGCTCCTAGATTGTAAAAATTTTCCGGGGGAGGCCCCCGGACCCCCCCCCCCCTTTTGGTGGGGGAATTTCATACCCCCAAACCTCCCGGTGTTACAGGCTCGCCCCCTCACTTTTAAAGTCCAATCGCCGCCACTGGTTCCATACACAGTCAAATTTGTGAGTACACTGTCAAATTAGCCTAAAAGTTGCACAAGTCCAAGAAAGTTATCCATTATTTTTTGTGAAAACTTTGGAAGATGACCCACGAAAAGCCATATTGTGCTCTGTTAGATATATATACTAATTTCCACTAACCGATGCAATACTTCTTTTTAACGCTGAGCCTCAGTTTTAATTTGCTTAATGATGTGCTGGTTGATTGATGTTTCTTCTATAATTCTTTTTTCTGCTTCAAACCATGAAGCCATATTTTTAAAATGGTCTGGTGAGAACTCATGGGATTTTGAACGGTCTGCCAAATTTTTCCAGTTATTAAAACCCATTGCTTGACTAAAATGTGACTTTGATGAGGGAGTAAACAATTTTTTTTTTTTTACCCAAGGCGGCGCCCCCCAGATCGCGGCGCTCAAGGCGACCGCCTCGGTCGCCCCACCCACGCGACGGCCCTGCGTAGGCAAAACCAAGGACCCTTATATTTTCCTGCGTGTCTGTCTGTCCGTCCGTCTGTCACCTGCTCTCGCGGCTACACCTTTCGTCCGATCACTTTGAAATTTGGCATATCTGTGTATAGTACCTACCCACACATTTTAAAAATATAGCGACTTAAAAAAATATTTTTCAAAACAAGAATAGGTTAAAAATTCTTTAGGGTTAAAAAATAATTGTTTTTTCTGGAGACCGTGTGGGGGTATCATATGATAGGGTACGTTTTGCTGATTACAAAAATATATAACAACTTTGACGTAGACGATTTTGAAGTTGGTGTGAAAGGTGAAAAATTCCTGATCATTCTTCGACTAAAAGTAAAGATACCACTTTTTTTAAATTTCGAAAAAAAAAATTGTTTTTATTGACAAAATACGTTTCTTTTATAATTATGCTCATTTGAATGTATTTTACTACGTTTTTATTAGCTTACTTTCTTATTTGTTTGTTTGTCCAGTACAACTCTTACAATCGATTTTTAACTAACTTCCCGAGTAGCTAGACATTTGAAACTTTTAGAACACGATGTCAATGCATTATTTTACTACTTTTAGCCATCTTTCAGCAGAATTTAATTCGTTTTCAGCCAATTTTGCTGCATGGAAAGTTAGTTCGGAAAAAATCCGCAAGTTGTTTTATTTGTTTTGACATGTCCCTTATTTACGATCTTTATTTTGACAGGTTTCAAATTTATGATTTATGACAGCAAATTTAAAAACGTAGTGTATAAAAAGTTCTTTTTATCTTCCAATTATATATGTTTATAGTCCGGTTCACTGGCAAAAAATACTTTATCAGAAGTTTGTTTATGTGTTTTGAGAATATCAGACCCATAGCATAGTTCAAAGTAGGGGTTTTAGCATTTTAAAAGCACCATCAACAGGGTACTACTTAAACAATACAGTATTGCCTACGGACCCTCACTGTGTGCTGACTAGCCCACACTTGACCTGTTTATTAATTTACTCTTTCACTGTCCACTACACTATTCCTTTTGTCCCACTGTGAACAGTGGTATTTATTTCTAGTAGCCTTAATTATGAATAAACTTTAATAAATTATTGTTGCTTGTAGCATTCATTTCTGGAGTAGTTGGGTCTATAAGGGAATTATAAAGCTCGCTTTTGCAATATTTTGACCTCTCCTTGGGGCATTCTCAAGCTGATTGACTCGAAGTTATCTTACATTATACTGTTGTTATATTTAATTTGAATCTTTTTGATTCTCGTCATTTTATGTAGGTTATTGAAAATATTTTGACCTAATGAATAGTATGTACTTCCTGAAGTCAGGTAATGGGTAGAATCAACAAGATTCAAATAAATATTTCAAGAACATAATGTATAATGTAGAATAACTTCTAGTCAATCAGTTTTGTAAAATCAAAAAATGTTTAGTTGTTAAAATTAAAAGTAATTATTCCCTTTAAAATTTTGTTAATATAATGTACAATCTAATATTCAAATACATTTTGATTCCAACTTGAGAATGACCCAAGGGGGGGAGGGTTGAAATATTGCAAAAGTAAGTTTTTAAATTACTTAAGAGACCTAAATAATCAAGAATTGAATAAACCTATTGGTGAGGCATCCCCTATACATTTCCCTTAAGGGGGAAGCATCCCCCCTTCCCCACTCCAGTATCCAGGCAAACAAAAATTAAGGCATAAAATTGCATAGGTTTCAGCTTAAATTTAGTATAATAAATTCTGTTATCCTTAGTTCTTTCACGCAATTTCATAACTATTTTATAATATTTGGCAATAAAATAGAATCTTAATTAATTTCATAATAGTAATAATAAGCTTCATAGAGAGTTATTGCAAAGGAAACGTCTCTACGATTTAAAAGCTTATTTATAATCCTATTTTTTTTTATATATATACGCTTTTATTTATATTTACGTAAGTGGGAGGTAAAAATTTGAAACTTTGTTTCTGAGAACCTAGAAATCTGAAATTATCATGAATTATGTATTTCCCCAGGACAATGCAACTTAATCAAATACAAACGAAAATCTTATGATAAATAATAAGTTAAAAAAAAAAACATTCGTTATTTTTTTTAAAAAAAATAATAACCTCAATTGTTATGAAAATGTTTAAAACATGTTTCTACCACAATATTTAATATTTATTTAACAACTCAGGTTGTGCTCGATATATGACGAAAAGAAAGTCTCAAACATGCGCTACATCTTAGAGCACACTACTGGATAAAATATAATGGACCTGTGCCGCGCCACAAAACAAGCAAAAAGGTTACGTTTTTGTAATACATGAAATAAAAAATTATCCGAAATTGTTTAAAGTCTGATCTATGGGTAGATAGAACTTTAATTCTATCTACATAAAAAATGTAAAACATTTGTTTTAAAAAACCGAAGGGACCATGTGGATCGAGTATATTTGTTTAAAAATGAATTTTACTAATTGGTCGGCACCTGGTAATACAGCCGAGTAGAAAGAGAAATCCCAGGACATTAGGGAAGAACCAAATAACTGAAAACACACCTTTTCCCCTGATTATAATTTAGAAAATAACAACCGGAAAAACTCTACCACCTCCAGTACATTGTGCTCAAACATTATACCCAAACAAACATTACAATATATACTTAAATGTACATACACACACACACATAAACATATATATATATATATATATATATATATATATATATATATATATATATATATATATATATATATATATATATATATATTGTTTGTATTTGTGTATAATATAATATTCATATAATGAATATTATATCATGTGTCTGTCTGTCCGTCGTTCTTTGGTTCATAGCACCCAAACCGTTTAAGCTAAAAAGTTGACATTTGAAAAACAGGCGTAATTTTTTGATCCTCACACTGGAAAAATATAAATAAAATATGCGCATGATCAATTTGCAAAAATGTGGTAAACTTAAATACTTTTAATCTTCGAGTGGTCAAATGAAAGCTTCTGAGTAGGTTAATGATATATATATGCTTCAATTCCAATTAAGAGAAGATAGCTCTGGAATTTCGTGATCGAATTTTAAAAATTAAATTTTTTACTTAACAGGACTTAACAGAGCTTAGCAGGTGATAATTTGAAAACCAATTATTGATTCTCAAAGGTTTTTTATGCTCTTTAAAATTGTCCTTCAGCCTAATTTCTCTATCTCATTTAGTTTTTGAGATATAATATAATTTTTAGAAATTTTCGTGAACCACTCTGAAAAAAAGAAATAAATGGATATCTCGAGAACTAGTCAAAAATGGGCATATGCTTACTCGAATTTTTTGGTTCATTTGACCCATAGAATCCACCAGTTTCGTTATGCCACTTTATCGCTGGCCATACAGTATTACATGAATATGAGATTTTTTTTTTTTAACTTCCTAGTTTACACCAATATGTTATTATAGGAAGGGTGATCGACCACTTCACTTATTATCAGTGCGATATGATTATCAGTGAGAAATATGTTTGACCTTTCTTGGGTTCGAACCAGGTGTTCGGGTGTTTGGAACAAGGATTTAGACAAGTAGAAAGTACGCTAACTGGTCAGCAGAGATTCATTTTAAAATATAATTAATTTAGTCTCAAGTTTTCTTTCCTTTCAGCTAATTTTATTTAATAATAATAAGATAATTGGGTTAGTGTTAAAAAATCGAGCTGCCCTTATTTCTTATTCCTTTACAACTAGATGTGTTTCTCCCCTTTATAATTTGATAGAGCTTTAATTTAACTATTTTTTTTTTTTTTTTTTAATATAATTATTTTATTTCCCTACAGCCGGGGTCTCAAACTACGGCCCAAGGGCCGTACTCGGTCCGTAAGACGTTTTCTTTCGGCCCGCTACACTACGAAAGACATTTAAAAATGAACCTAAACAATGCAAAGTTATACATTTTCCATAATAAATTATTATTTCAAACAATAAAAAGATCAGCACGAGCCCTATGTAAGTTTCTTGGCAGAAATGGATGTGGTTTGTGGGTTAAACATGTTAACATGTTTAATCCATGATCCCTACCATTGTTAAAATCAGTTTGATACCTGTAAAAAAACTTATTGATCTCCTATTTGTTTTAGCGAATTTTCGAAGGAAATTAAGCCATTCCAATGACTTTAAAATTATTTTAATGCTTATTTTTGAAAATTTTCTCCATGGAAATCCGTTTTAGACCATTCTTAATCGACTCCTGAAATTTAACACTTTTTTATGTATATGTTTTTATATGTATGTACATATAATGTCTGTGTCACTCCAGACGATATCTCACGATAGGATGCCCTCAAAAAATCAAAACAAATTTTAAAATGTCAATAATATCAAAATAAAGTATGAGTTCGTTGGCCAGAATGTTTGGAGTTCATTATTTATAATTTTAACTCCAGTATACTTTCATTTTTTTGTAGTGTCGACGTAGATACAAATGAGAACCATTATAATTTCCCGGGCTTATCTGTCTGTCTGTCTGTTTGAAACGCCCCTGATCTCCGAAAGTACCCAACTCAAAAATTTGAAACTACACATATAATATGTGTAGTTTCAAATTACTACACAAACATATTATGTTAAGTGTACTAACCCAAACACAGGAAAATTAATTAATCAACTTTTTAAAGAATTTTATCGTTTTCTATTATAATATTCAATATGCTTAGATTAATTTATCAATAACATGTTTAATTCTGTGTTTATTAGTTATTACAATATTAATGCTACTCTTATATTTGATTTCTCTGTCCCATGCTGATCGGTGAACCAATCTGCCACCATCTGGCATTTAGAGTGTTCCGCATTTGGTAACAAGCTGAACACTTAATGCACAGTAACCTCTCGTAAAATTTAATTTGCTAATTGACGGCACAGTGACAATAAAGTCAAGTAAAAAGAGAAATCCATATAAATATGGAAAAGCGAGATAATAAGGAAAACCCAGCTTTTCTCTTTCACTGATCCTTTTGAGTGGTTATTATGAATCCTGAAGCGTATATAAGTCCAGATTAAATAAGGTCCGTTAACACACATTGAGAACTCATATAATTCGTCGTAGCTGATCCAAATATATAAAAGCAAAAAAGTATGATTATACTTGGTTCATTTGTTATTATACATAAGCTCATCGCGTCTAAAAAAGGTTTTCTTTTATCTCCCACCTTCTGATACGAAATGCATTCATATCTCATGATTAAAAAAGTATGTATATATAAAACAAAATAACAGAAGGGGGAGGGGGAAGAAACAAGAGACGAGGGGCTTAGCAAGGAGAAAAGCCTGGACGGACGTCGGACGTCTCGATTAAGTCTGTATTGATTGCATACATCAACTGCAAACAAACAAAGCACGGACTTTATTCTACTTGATATCCAGCCCAGTCAAGTCCGTACTCTCTAATCAAATTCCTAACACGTATGTCCACAAACATTTTATTTAGTATTATTAAAAAGAAATATATATATCACCAGAAGATAGAGTGCAATAATGTCTGACTAATATCAAACTAGAGTTTTCTGTATAAGTTAATATTTTGGTGCCTTTTAAGAATAAGTGGTCGGCCATATTCTTAAAAAGTTCCAAGTTCGATTAATAGGCATTTGAAAAAAACATACTGGTAAGGAGCGGCCATGTCCCGCCAATTATAGTGGACAATATGATTTTCATGATCCTGAGTACAAAATTAGTTAGCAGACCGAAAATCAAGTTGATGTTAATTTGTCACTTGATATAATATAGGTTTTATAGATTTTTCTTTTCAAATGCCAATTGCCAAGCTATGTCTCATAGACAAACTTTGCCGACCACATATTTTTAAAAGGTACTAAAAGATTTACTTGGACAAACAATTCTAGCTTGATGTTAGTCAGACACTTTTTTTTCACGCTATCTCCTGGGCTATTATAATAAAATCCTGCACAATTTTTACCGTTGCATTTGATCACTGACGATAAACCACTATGGATGTTCTGAACATGAGTAATAAGTATTACTATTTCAACTAAATTACCAATAATTATATTTGAAGAGAAATTGATTAACATGAACTTTCTGTAATATTAATATTAATTTAGTTTAAGAAAAGGTTTACCAGATAATTTTCCTAAGATCACGTACTTGGATAACGTTTCAAATTTATCTGTTATTAAATTTTGAAACTACACTGTAGTCTGAATATAAGCATCCCCCACCCCCCTCAGCCAATTTAGCTTGTTGAAAGTTATCCGTCTAATGCGGGGATGCTTCGGCAGTGTGTTCCCAATTTATCAAAAAGCAGATAAAGTTTCCACGAGATTAAGTGTTTTCAACAGAAATTTCTCCCTCGGGTTCAATTTTTATAGTTAATGAGGATAAATTGAGGAAATTAACGTTGATGTAAGTTTTCATTTTAAATTCAACTAGTAGTTGATTGGTCAAAAGGTATTTTCGGGGTTAAAACTAAATAAGCATCAATTTCCTCACTGTCTTAAATCATTCCCACTATTTTTCGAGGAAATAAAAGAACTAATTTGTGTAAAAAAAAGTACTTCAACTGTTTCTTGCCCAATGTGTATATTAGCGAATCAACATTATGGAGGATTTATAGTCCAATAACCAAAACCAAGTGTCCAAACAAAATAATTGCATTTTAACAATTCGATTGGTTTCTGCTGTTATGAAGCTCTTTGGATAATCCGAAATCGCTTCTGATTTGATCGTTTTGTAGTTTTAGTCTCAATTCCACCGACGCTCCTCGAAACCCTGCCAAAGTAGATGTGTCTGTCTGTCCGTCACACTTTAATTAATATCTCTTGCACCGGTCAATCTAGAGAGTTGAAAATTCAAACAAATGTTGAGTAGGGCAGCAAATGAAAGCTACTCAAGAGTAGATTACAAATACATTTATAATTTTTTATACATTGTATATTTTATTAGTTTTATAAGTTTAAATATACCCAACAAAAAATAGCCCTAAATAGTTGATAAGTCCCCCATATAATAGTCCTAAAATTTAAAAATAATTCATACTAATAACAATAGCAATAGGCCAATGACAATTTCCGGAAAATATTTAATTTACCTTGTCGAAAATACCGATAAAATACAGTGTGATCTCTCGGGGAATCGAACCATGGACACCACTTATTCCACTTGTTATTTTGAGCATTTGAAGTTCGAGTAAACGTGAACTTCAAATTTAAAATTGGAATTCTAGGTCGATAATAGCTATTTACGTACCTAGAGCAGTAAGGGCGTTATGACAGGCCAAGGGCGAAGTTTGAAAACACGAGTGCGTTTAACGCCCGAGGCCTGTCATGTCGCTTACTGCTCGTGGTGCGTACACTATTTTATCGGCCACCACATGTAAACTAATTACTAAACATGCAAACTATTTTGCCGTAATCTTCAAAACAATAAATGCATATTAAGGTTACATCAAGGTTACATCAGTACCAAAACAAACCGCAGTTATAAAAAATATTGATTGTTACTAATTGAACAGCTGACGCTGAGAACTACTAGCGCTTCCTGCATGCCGCGGCCCGGCCAGGAAGCGGCCGCTTTGCGAACTACTAGTGGCCCTGTAAAGATAAAGCATGCAATTTTACAAGCGGAGGGCGGTAATCGTACATTATGCGTCGAGTGCGGAAAGTAGCATTTTGCATGCGAGTGTGGAGTTTGCGCCCGAGCGACAGCGAGGGTAGTAAAACCACACGAGCAATGCAAAATGCCGTTTTCGCACGAGTTGCGTACCTTACTTTATCTACGATTGTTAGATTTAAATAATAAATACAGAAAAAAATAAACTTGCTGTATGTAAGTTCGTATCTCTCTCTTGATAAAGATGACATTAATTCTTGAGTTGTATTTTTTGCCGAATTAATTATTTCTGGAGGAGTATTATTCTCCACATTTTTGTCTAAATCACTTGATTCACTCATTGTTTTTTTTACTAAAAACCCGATATAAACAGTTAGGTACTTTAATAAAAGAACAGCAAATTAGTTTTGTTAAATGTAAACAAACTTGCTAATCGTGCGTAAAGCTGAAGAATTCCTCTTCTTTACCACCCTAGGGTGGTAAAGAAGAGGAATTCTTCAAAACTATGAAACGCGCATGCGCAATGAATAGAAGTACGTACAGAATCACTTTCTACGCATCTAAACAGAGATACAATGTTTATATTTCGTATCAATCGTAGATAAAAAATCTAATATCATCTATTCAATGACTCAAAAAAAAATTTCAAATACAATTTTCTAGTAAAACCAACAGCGACAACGCTATGAAGTGTTAAAGATCGCTAACACTATTAATAGTTTTTATTATGGAGAGAACGCGGGGAGGGAGATTAACGAGAGGAATAGAGAGGTGGTTGGTTCCCCCACCTCTCTATTTTATATTTTACCTACCGCTTCAATAGCAAAGCGAGCCTAGGGACCTCGAGACTCAATATTTTTACTCGTTATATATTACTAATTATTTACTAACTTGGTATTTTTTATTTTGAAGTCAAACACTAACAGTGAGACTATCTGAAGAAAGCTGCATCAGATAAAATTGTTTTTGTGTTAAGACCTATTTCGGCTAATGAACTCCTCTATAATTACGATCAAGGAAAATATAGCAAGTTTTTCGTTGGACAGGACAAAGAAGAATATGATTTTCATCAGAAAATATTCCTCATTATAAATTCACATCTTTCTATATTTCTCTTGATATTTTGCTTATTACTAATTATTTAGAAAATTGTCGTAAGAGGAATATAATCATACTAAACTATTCTTTTGCATAAAATCTCTTTGCGAGTCACTGATTCGTTTGCAAACTAATTACAAATACGAAACTTGACTCTTAAGCCTTAAAAACGTGGGATCATCAGTGATCAGATCGGTACGATTCTATCAAGGTCAACTAGACATTACCTTGTGCTATTGCCAAACAAAAAGCTATTTTACAACTTGTTTTTGTAAAATCAACTATTTCGTAATCAGCTCCCACTTGAAATGGATTACATAAAATAAAATAAATTTTGATTCTGTCACATTTTATATTCAAAATCAAATAGATAAGACAAATATAAATGCTTTTTCAACCACAACAATGCAGTAACTGTATAGACTTAAGCGCTTTTAATATTGTTTACACTGAATAGAGAAATGTTAACTGAAAAACCTATAAAATAATGTAACTAGATATTCCGCGACAAATACGTACAAGTGCTTCATTCTAATGTCAGCTTTTATCTGGAATCTATAAACTATTCACAAGTTGAGAATTACTACACTTCAATTATTATAGCTGTCACTATTCATATCATGTAGAGGATAAATTATTACCTTTGCTATAATGGTTGAGAAGGAAAACTATATCTAGTTTGACAACTGTCATGTTTATACTGTCAAACAGTATGCAATGTTAACTTGCAAGTTATATAACATATTTAACAGATTCCAATATCTATCTAACAGAATAACTTTCAAATATAATCAAATAATAGCTATTTATGTAACTAGGCAGCAAAATAGAATCTTACTGACGAGTGATTAAGTTAGCCTCCGAGCAGGAGGCGAGGACAGGCTTTAAATATTTACTACTGTTGCGAAACCGAGGCAGGTAATTAACAAGGTTTCCTTTGCTGCCTTGTTGCATACAATTTTTTTTACTTCTAGCAGGGAGAAAAGGTGAACTTTTCTCCTAGTATAGGAGATAGCGTGTAAAAAAGTGTCTGACTTATATCAAGCTAGAATTTTTTATACAAGTCAATCTTTTAGCGCCTTTTAAGAATATGTGGACGGCTAAGTTCATCTGCGGGCAATAAGCGGGGCTAAGTTCATGCTTGGCAATAGGCGTTAGAAAAAAACAAACCTATGGAGAGCGGCAATTTTTCACCAATTATGGTGGACAATGTGATTACAAGATCCTGAGTACAGAATTAGTTAGTAGACCAAAAATCAAGGTGATGTTAGTTTGTCCCTGGACAGGTGACCACGTTGATTTTTAGTAATATTTGAATAACTAACCTATCAAGGGTGAAAATTACATCGACTTGATTTTTGGTCTACTAACTAATTCTGAACTCAAGATCATGAAAATCATACTGTCCACCATAATTGGCGGGACATGGCCGCTCTCCACCATTTTCTTTTTTGCAAATGCCTATTGCCAAGCATGTCCCGCAGACGAATCTAGCAGACCACATATTCTTAAAAGTCGCTAAAAGGTGACTCATCTGATAGCAGTGAAATAATTTTAAACCAGATTAGCTGAAGACATATAAATCCATTGGAATCTTAAAATTAAATATTTATACTATCACAATAAAAGATGACTTGTATACAAAATTCTAGCTTGATGTTAATCGGACACTTTTTTGCACGCTATCTCCTGGACTATCCCTCGTTTACAGGGAGGGAAGTTACTCATTGCACCCGGTCAGGGCGGTCGGGTTAAACAGGGAGTAATAAAAAACAAGGGAATCATGAACTTTCATGATTCCCTCCAGTGTTACCCTACCCTAGATAAAGCTCAATTAAATAAGGTTGGTGCTAATGCACATTTCATTTACTAACTTTTGTTTAATGTCCAAATTTACAATGTCATCTTCACACATGTCATTTAACCTCCACAACGGTTGCCATAGTCATTTATCAGTAAAACAAACAACCAAGTTAAAAGTGAAATCATAATTTCTGAATGTAGATAAAGTAAGCCATATGTAAATACATCAGTTGTCAATACCATTTAATACACGACTCAGCTTCCAGCTGATTCTCCCATTTAATTTTAGCACTGAAATTCAAATTTAATCAAAGAATTGTTAATATTGTATCTAACTATTTTTTTGTTTAAAATAAATATAAAAATATGTATTTTGTTGAATTAAAATTAAAATCTTTCCACATTTTTTTCTCATTTATTATAAAGGCAGTATCAATACTTGTATATGAGAAAGTTCTTTTTCAGTTAGTCGGACTTATATATTTTAATAATACGTAGGTTATACATTATATTCCGAATTCCCTGGAAGCTGCACGTGTCTCATCTGATAGCAGTGAAATAATTTTAAACCAGATTAGCTGAAGTCATATAAATCCATTGGAATCTTAAAATTAAATATTTATACTATCACAATACTATTTCTCTTCAATATCTTTACTTGGTTTAATGAGAAAGTAGAAATAATTATAAATATATAAACATAATGTAAATAGTCGTCAACTTATATATCATTTTAACAGGTTAAAATGTTTTTTAAATTTAATTTCAGACACATAAACTAATTTTATGTTTACACATGGAACACAGCAAAGTGTGTGTTTGTAGATCTTATAAAATTAAGTGCTAAATGGTTTGAGAGAGAGAGTGAAGGAGGGATGAAAGAAGTGAGTGAGTTGAGTATATATTTGGATAATGTCCAGGGTTCCTATAGGAGACAGACTCGGGCCAGTAGTCCAAGCTTAGTGGGTGATCACACTATTACATGATGTGGCCTGTGTGTGGGTGGGGTTCATTCATAATCTTAGTAAACCTTGTCCCCCCACTCTCCTCTCACACTCTCATCTCATTCATTCAGTAGTTTCATTATACAAATATTAGACCTACTTCCATTCATTCTTTATTTCATTTAATAACATTTCAGTTCATAAGAGAAACAAAAAAGCGATAATTGACCGTTAAAATTCTATAGTTTTTGTATAAATTTCGTAGAGATTCTAACTTGGGAACAATACATATAAGACACTGGTAAGGAAGAAAGTCTCTTCCATTTCTTTACCAAATGTCCAGCTTATTCAAATATCAGAGAACAAATTTTTGGACATTCAACTATCTCTGGATACCTCGTAGTTGAGAAATTATCTGATCCCAACAGCATCAGACTAGTTTTGAAATTTGTGAGACAAGCTCTCTCTATTCGTAATATGGAAACAGGCATTCAATGTCCGTAATGCGGAAACAGGCAATGTCATCATCTCTTATATTATTTATATAGGCTTGCTGAATTATTAGTTATTTGATTTTGTCAATACTATTATTTAATTACTTCAGAAGGTAGTTTATGGCTTAACACTCCAGCAAAATGTATAAATTTAATTACTTATTATTTGTAAAAAACCAGATGCATATTATCTATTTGTTAATTTTTTATTTTATTTTATTTATTGTTATTATTATTATTATTATTTTTTTTTTTCATGTAATAGAACCCCCTTTAATTTCAAGATGTTAGTAAACAGATTCCGGCAGACGGCTTTTAGCCATGCCTGATTTACTTTTCTACTATTGTAAATGTAACAAAAATGTTATCTAAATAAAAGTATTATTTGATTGATATAAGACACTGGCTTGGAAACACTGGATATAAGATACTAGCTTAGGAACAATACACATATGACACTGGCTTGGAAACACTGCATATATAAGACACTTGGAAACAAATAAGCGCAGAAGGTTGAAACTTATATGAGACCGAAAATGGGCTACCACTGCTGGATAAAAACCAGATGAGAACTTTTGAAGATATGAGTACATATAAGTGTAAATTAATAAATGTTTGTGTGCTTGTGGAAGAGAAACAAATGAAGGTTTAATACCTACATATATGGTACCAATAATGGGCTAATTATGACCTACCGTACAGATTTCATTAAAATCGGACGAGTAGTTTTTTAGATATGTTGATTCGCAAATACTGAGCGAGAGACGGACATATGGAACCAACAAAGCAAAATTGTTCCCTGACGTCTGAAACGGATTTCTGTCTTTGAATTTTTATAATCGGATACATAATTTTTGTTCGTTCTGCAGAACGATCACGTAGCTTCAGTTACCTTTGGTAAGCTCGGAAGCAACAGAAGAATTTCACAAGGTTTGTTGTATTTCCAATGACTTGTAGAAATCATTGTTGATAAATTAAAGTCTAAATCTCTTTTAGTACGAGAGACTTTTCTTCTCCTAATTCCCTTGTTCATGAAACAGATAGGTTTTTCATTATTTAAATTAGTTGGGAATCAAATAAATTTTAAGGGTTCGATGTCACATGAAGGTTTTAGTCGAGGATCAGAATAAGGAAGAATTGAAACTGAAGGATATAGTGCTTTGACAGGATACAGGACGTATCCTGTGAAACAGGACAGTGAGTGAAGGGTGCGCTCACTTGTAATTTAACACTGGCACCTCCTCTCTTAGAATTAATTCGGGTCCTATACAAGTAATTTGAAAGCTACTACTACCTTCCACTAGTATCATTATCTTGGTGTGTAGTTCAATTTATAGACAATATGGTGCTTAATGTAACGAGAGACGGAGATATGAGTTCATTGGCAGCAAACCAAACTAGCTAATGCTCATGACAGAATCGATTTGTATCAAATTATCATATATCATTGTTCTTCCAATTTTCTATTTGTGCTCTTTATTTCATATTAAATTGAGTTAATGGTATATTGTTGAAGTTCTAATATGTCATTTAAGACAAAAAAAAAAAAAAAATATTTACCACAGTACAACTAGTCTGGCATCCTGTCTCGTATTTTATTCATGTTATGCTTTTTACAACCCATTATTGTCAAATTTATTTAATTATTTCCCACTCTTTTATTCAGCTGAGCGAAGCGAAGCTCTCATACTACACTGCATTTTTTCTGACGCATACTCCTCCTGAACGGCTGAACCGATCTGCACAAAATTTGGCACGGTCATAGTGACTAACCACAGGAAGGTATAAATCTGAAATGGACAAATTGGTACACAGGGGTACGGGGTACAGGGTACAAAAGTTTCCTCCTGAACGAAGGATTGATTCACACGAAATTCGGCACGGGCAATGTGACCAACCACAGGAAGGTATAAATCTGAACTGGTCTTAATTGGTACACAGGGGTACGAGGTACGGGGTACAAAAGTTTCCCCCTTAACAGCTGAACCTATCCGCACAAAATTCGGAACGGTCATGGTAACCAACCACAAGAATGTATAAATCGGAAGTGGTCAATATTGGTACCCAGGGGTACGGGGTACAAAAGTTAAAATAGTATATGCCCTTCATGATACATGTCGTTGGAATGCTCTTTGTTGTTATGTTCACTTTTGACATATTTTTATATAAAAGGGGGGGGGGGTAAAATATAGAAACAGGAAAAATATGTTGTTTAATTAAAAATTAGAAATGTTACTATTTTTGATCCGATTCCAGTTATTTATAAATAAAAATATTTATTGTTTAAGATTAAAATGCACGCTCAGCTCAATATTGCAAGCAGACAACTGCATTGCACACCTAGTAAATCTATGTTGTCTTGATTCTTGCTTCCAAGCTTACCGAAGGTAACGAAACCCATGTGATCGTTCTGAACAACGAAAATATTTTATGGTAGGTAATACTGAAATCATGTTTTTCTTTTGCAAACCATTATTGTCTAATTTATTTTATTTTCCCTCTTTTTTTTAAGATGTGTGTACATTTTTTGTTTTGTTCTTTACGAGAACAAAAGAATCAATTTAGCAATATTTAATGTGCGATGAAATTAGTATGAGATCTTCTATCTTCCACTTTTGATAAATAATTAGATTTTATTAAAAATCGGATCAGTACACTTAAAGACCAAGGTGTTAATAAAAGAAACAATAAAACGCTTTTATGTCGACGAAAAACCAATGGGTGCAGAAGTTTTAAATTAATTGGGACCAAAAATGGACCAATTATGACCTACCATCAAAATTTAATGATATCGGACGAGTAGTTTTTAAGATAATGTTGGTTTGTAACAATGTTGATGGCTAGTCAGACAGGCAGACACAGGAATTAAAATGTTCCCTGATGTCTGGAATTTTTAAAATTGGGGACATCAAATTTTTTCGTTCTTCATATCGATCACATAGCTTCAGTTACCATCGGTAAGCTCGAAAGCAAGCTTTGAGGATGTCCCAAACAAGGGATGATAAAAAAAAATGCATTCATTGATTAACTCATATGAGACATGCACATGCACACAATATAAGAAATAAAAAGGGGGAAACAAAGAAAAAATTGAACAAATCTTTTCTCTTCCAGTACAGTTATCAAGTGTAATGTAAAGGTATGTAGTTATTTAAACTGTTATTTTTAATTGTTTAAAATTCCGACTTTTTTAAACAATGAGATTGTTGGACCCAATCCAGCTACACTGCTTCAAGGTACATCAACAATTTGTACAATTGAATTTATATGGCACCATAAAAGGTAGCTAAACAATTTGCTACTTTCTCGTTATCAAGGTTAAGAACAACAGATGTGATGAGGGAAAGAAAGAAAAGCTTCAAAAATCCAATGAGAAAAGCATTTAATTTTTTTTAGTCATACAAAAAGGAAATAGAGAACAAAAAAAGAACAAAAGTAAGACGGGAAGACGGTTTTACTTACATAAGACTTTACATGGCACAAATTGGTTCATTCCTTCTTCCTTTGAAGAGGAAAAAGAGAGTTACAAAAGTTGAGAAAGATATATACTTTTTCTTCCAAAAGAGTGAGATAGTATAGATAGAAAGAGTGTGTGGTTAGACAGAGTGAGAGATGGCTGAGGAGGGGAAGATAATTAGGCGGCGCTCTAATTGATTCCTCGAAATGAATCGGGTCCGGATGTCATCAAAATCTCACTAACAGTGGGGAGGGGGGGCGTTGTGTAATCTATGACGTCATACTTTTAAATGAGGAATGTGAGAGTGTCACGTGATGAAGAGACGTCATCATCATCTTATCTACACGAGGTGTAGAGAGATTATAACTTGATTTAATCTTTCAGTGGTCAATCAACTAATCCTACCAACACGTTTCTGCTTGAATGGAACCTCTGCTTTTGAAAGCAATGCATTGAAACATTGGATTTTTTAAATTAGGTAGTAGATTACTCAATCTGATACTAAATCTATCTTTAGTAAGCTAAAGCTGTTAAAAGGTTGTGGCGCCAATGATTAATATTATTAGATTGCTCAATATGTAGTCATTCATTAATTAAATAAATATTTGATTTTATATTTGCTCCTGAGCTTACTGAAGGTAACGGAAGAATTCTAAATTATTGTTGCGAGCGTAAAAGAGCCATTCCTGCCCATCCTGTCTGTGTGTGTGTCGAAAATGTGTGACGATAACTTGATAACGCTCAGTCTTTTTAGTATATTAGACATTCTCGTCAAGTAAGTATGGCAGGGAACTGATGGAAAATATCACTCTGCCTATTATTTTCTCTTTTCGTAGCCACCACAGCTCACCGCTCTACCGCGATGACGCTCTGTCACCCACAACTCACCGCTCTACCGCGATGACGCTCTGTCACCCACAACTCACCGCTCTACCGCGATGACGCTCTGTCACCCACAACTCACCGCTCTACCGCGATGACGCTCTGTCACCCACAACTCACCGCTCTACCGCGATGACGCTCTGTCACCCACAACTCACCGCTCTACCACGATGACGCTCTGTCACCCACAACTCACCGCTCTACCGCGATGACGCTCTGTCACCCACAACTCACCGCTCTACCGCGATGACGCTCTGTCACCCACAACTCACCGCTCTACCGCGATGACGCTCTGTCACCCACAACTCACCGCTCTACCGCGATGACGCTCTGTCACCCACAACTCACCGCTCTACCGCGATGACGCTCTGTCACCCACAACTCACCGCTCTACCGCGATGACGCTCTGTCACCCACAACTCACCGCTCACCGCTCGTATCGCATCCGAGGTCTTACAGTGTCAAAAAACAATGTAAATGTTGGTAACTTGTATGGGGTAAAAATAACTTATACATACAATAACACTTAAAATATTTTGAAAGAATACTAAAACAAATAAAAAGTATAATTACAATAAAAAAAGTAAAATTATATTTATATTGCCGTGCCACTGTATTCTTTTAAATGCCTTCTCATAGAGGTTACTTAACATCAATATTTTCTTGATTTAATTTATACTTATAACCGTTATTTCTTCGAGGCTGGTTCCTTTTTTTTACGTTAAGTTGACGTTGATAAATTGAATTAAATGGGTGACTAAACAGAAATGACACTTAATAAAAAATACAAAAATAAATCAAAAAGTTGTTGGACAAAGAACGAAAAAATATTTTTGGTGCAAGACGATAAGAAAAAAATCGGGTACGGGGTACCTCGGAACTTTTCCTCACTTCAGAGGCCACTAAAGTGGAAGCAGCATTGGACGTGGTCAGTACTTGGATGGGTGACCGTTCTGAACTAACTGATTTATTATCATTCTTAAAAAAAAAACCTTATTTTTAATACCTATATTTTATTTAATTATTTGAAGTTCGGCGGTATTTTGACAGATGTAAACAAACTTAGACGTCATCAAAATTATCGCACTAATAAATAATTATATTCGCTTATAACTTTTAAACTCATCGGTTTTTTTATATTTGTTCCTTAATTCTTTCCAGTTCCAACGATATGCTAAATATGTCAAAAACCTATTTATACTTTCAGTATTATTAATCGTCAAAGTTAAAAATTCAACAATTTATAACTTCAAAATGGCGGCCAAAATCAAAATGAAATTTAGTGGGCTTGTTTGTCATACAGAGAGGTACATTAGAGCCAATTTTCAACTCGATCAGGACCATTTTCGATTTATTTTTTTTTTTTTTGTAATTTTTGCTGACTCAGTAAACTGGGTTCAACATGGCGGAAAAAGTTGATTTTCCGGGCGGCACAACTACAAGTTAGGACTGATTTGTCTGTCAAGTTTCAACTCTCTAGGTTAAATACCTTGGGCGCTACGATGATAACACACATACATACGTCATGCTGAAAACCACTCAGGAGGTCTTTAAAACACCTAAAACGGATAATTCCGTTGAAATCTCGAAAAAAAATTGTTTGGTGAAACAATACTTTTCCTACTATTAGTAGTGAGGAAAAGTAAAAATACTAAAATGTTTTATGAAGTGTTGTTTCCACTCATCTTAGAAAACAAGCCAAGATGGTTGATTAATCACAATAATCATGAAAGCAAGTCAAGAAGGTTGATTAATCACAATAATCATGAAAGCAAGTCAAGATGGTTGATTAATCAGAATAATCATGAAATCAAGTCAAGATGGTTGATTAATCACAATAATCATGAATTGGACAATTTGATTTTAATCTAGCTAGGTATCCGAAAATATGCAGGAAGGTCATAGTGAAGTAAATGTTTAAAATTATCAAACAAATAAATTCTCCTAAATAGACGAAGTCGTGATAGTTAACCCAACCAAAGTTAAGGATTTACTGTAATAGCAGTAAGTAATCATTTTTTCCACGGTTCTCTTAAACTTCTTAAAAAATGAACAAAAATGCTTTAAGAAATAAGGTCCACATATATTACAGAAAAGGATGCTGTAAAAGTGTCTGGATATTGGATATAATACTGCAAAGCGGGCAGTTTTTCGGTTTCTATTTTTGTATTTTTGTCAGTATGACATAGAGGATGTGCGACCCTAACCTTGGACCAGAGCTCTTATCGTTGAAGGGTTACTCTGAGTTGCCCAAGTCTAAAACAACAGAGCAATTTATATATTGTCCGGCCTTTTCGTATCCTCTCACGTCTTCCTTTCGCCGTCTTTCAGTCACGTATTCTATTGGAAGCTTTTCACCATTTTGTTTCTTTACATGGGTTTATTTTTTTCTATATTTACAGGTCAATAAAAAAACTATATATGTACTGTACATGATTATCAACATCATTTCAAAACTAGTCAAAGACATCGATTTAGACATGATCGATTGTTGTTCACTGATATATCTATATAATGTTAGGATCTTATTTAAGGACTGTCTTGAGCTATAAGAAAACAAACTGGCGTTAGGTACACAAATATCTAAGAACAAATATTAATGAATGGTAATAATATTAATTAAAGTATGAACCATTAGTAGAGGTCATCTTGAAATGTTGAAAGAACAGTCTCTTCACGTAAAAATGTCAATTACGTGAAGAGACAATTCTTTCAACATTTTTACTTCCTCATATAAAGAGAAAGTATTGTGGTGGAACGAAAATTCTATTTTGAGATTTTGATGGATTTACTCCGGCTGAAGTCCCCAGGGTCTAAAAAAATGGATTTCAAAAAGGTGCTTGTCTGTCGTCTGTGCAGACGCCTGGAGCCTAAATTACTTATTTAACGAAAATATTTGTCATAAACAGGGCTTTCACTAAAACAGAAAAAAATTATATTGTATTCTAATTAAGGGTTCTGCAAACATGATATTGCAACCAATATATTATACTGCAACATAATATTATGCTTAATGTTAAAAATATTTCCGAGACAAAAAAGGTTTCATATATTTATCTTTTTCCTTTTCACATATCGAAACCGTTTTTTACCCAAAAAGCAAAACCGAGATTTCAACGGAATTCTCCGTTTTGGATGTTTAAAAAAAAAAAAAAAAAAAAAAAAAGATGTGAGCTAATTTAAGTTCAAAATTAAATAGTTGTTTTTACCACGGAAAATGGTTTTATTACCATACAGAGAAGGGCTATTTTATTATGAGGCAGTATAAAGTAAGTATTTCTTTGATGAACGCGGAACATGACGATCACGACAGTTTGTTAGAGGTATGTAAACTGTATGTAATGGTATGTAAACTGTATGTAATGGTATGTAAACTGTATGTAATGGTATGTAAATTGCGACCTCTAGTTAGAGATATGTCAGAGAGCCGGCGTGGCCGTGTGGATTAAATTACTTACCACGTCTGCTCGGCCATCACTGAATCAAGGGCGGCACGAGGTCGTGGTTTCGATCCCTCGTCGTGATGCTCTGATTTATATGGCTCACTATTGATCACATCATACTCGCTTCGGTGGTACAATGTACAGAGGTATGATGTGTGAAGTGGATGCAACTCTCTACCACGGGGATAGTAAAATTGGCCTAAAGATGGCCAAATTGCTAGGCTCCAACAAGTGGTTCGTCCTACCCGTCTAGTACTAGTATTAGTACCTTACTACTACTACTACTAGAGAAATGTTAAAGGTATGTTGGAGGTATGTTAGAGCTATGTCAGAGCTATGTTAGAGGTATGTTAAAGGTATGTTAGAGCTATGTTAGAGGTATGTTGGAGGTATGTTAGAGGTATGTTAAAGGTATGTTGGAGGTATGTTAGAGCTATGTCAGAGCTATGTTAGGTGTATGTTAGAAATAATCACCGACACTCTTTGATTGAGAACGAAGAAGATGAACGTTAGACTTCAATTTATCTTGTTTCCATGAGGAAAAGATAAAATGCTAGAGTTTTCACACTATCTTATTACTCCTTTATAATTCAAGTTATATTAATGTATTATAAAAACAAACAAACACTTTTTTTTATCACAATTTGACATTTTATTGGAAAACAAGGTGTTGAGAAATGTTTTGTTAAATCTTTTATTTCTTAATCTATAAACATGACATTTTGATATAGTTAATTCCTTTTGTTTCTAAATTTTCAGCCACATTTTTCTACAGTATAATATTGGAATGAAGTGTTAAAGTGCATTTAAAACATTCAACTCTTCCATTCTTCACAAGAAGAATAATCATACGGCTTTTTTACTTTTACTAAGAAAAGTCTAAAGAATTATAAGTGGAGACAGAACAGAAGAATCGAGTAACAAAACTCTTCAAGAAAGAAAGTTTCATTTGAAAGCCGTCTTTTCTAGTTTTTCTTCAGAAGAAAACCTCTTTCAGACGAACCTCTCCTACTCTCCTTTCAGAAAATACTCAAGAGCTGATGCTTTTTATTCGTTACGACTTTTAAACTAAAAAAAACATAGTTTAAATATTTTTAGCCCGAAATCCATTACGTTAATTCACACGTTATTATTTTTATTTGTTATATTTATCATAAACTAGACTAGCATCAATAAATGAAATAACTTTGATTGGACAATGCGAAAAAAAATTACAATAAAATTACAATAAAGAATTTTCTACTACTGACCCAGCAATCACTGACACGCTACTGACCCAGCAATCACTGACACGCTACTACTGACCCAGCAATCACTGACACGCTATTACTGACCCAGCAATCACTGACACGCTACTACTGGCCCAGCAATCACTGACACGCTACTACTGACCCAGCAATCACTGACACGCTACTACTGACCCAGCAATCACTGACACGCTACTACTGACCCAGCAATCACTGACACGCTACTACTGACCCAACAATCACTGACACGCTACTACTGACCCAGCAATCACCGACACGCTACTATACTGACCCAACAGCTGACGCGTAACGCGCTTTCGCGCAACTTTAGTAGCAATCCATGGGGTGCAACATTTGTAACACTCAGATAGTAAAAATTTAACAAAGTTCTAAAACACTCATCGTTAGTAAATGATATATTTATCGCGTAATAGAACGCTATCGAAAAATAAATATGTTTAAGATAGATCTTAAAGTATACTACATTGAAAGAAATAGGAAAATCAATCATTAATTATTACGTAAACTTTCTAAAATTAAACAAAATAATTAAATAAATAAAAGAGTACTTACATAGAAAGTATAGATGAAGCGGAGGAACTGGACTTGCAGGGATTTATTCTCAACCGAAACCTGTAAACAATAAACAAAGAAATAATATAAACAAATAATGATTTATAAAAAGTTGCTTGTATTGACTGAGATTTTGTGGTAATCAAACATAATATACATAATAGGTTTGTTCCAACCACTCTTCAAACTGGTTTGGAACTGTACGACGCATGCGCATTTGGAAAAAAGAGTTCCAACGAGCCCAAACTCAAACTCTGACTGACTCCGACTGTTAATCGGCTGTTCCAACCACGCTCTGATTGAATCACGGATTAGTTTGGAACCAGTCAGAGCAGTCAGCGATCGGCGGCAGGGACTAGTAGTTTGGGATTGAGTTTGGGTGAACAGAAACGTAACCTTCCGCTCCGCTTCATTGTTTTTGTTTTGATTTCGCTCGCCTATTATAATTATTCTCCTTTCTTGCGAATCAACTGTTCTTTTTAAAATGTTTTTGTACGAATGCGACGATGAATTTTTGTGCATATAATTGGCATTTACTAGATATTTCTGAAAAAAATAAAAATTGGACCTATTTACAAGATGGACTTTTGATACTTATTCCATTTTCAAACAAATATCGAAAGAATCCGATTTATTTCCGCAATATTTCTTTCGCTAACTGGACTAAGATTAATATTTGTTTTTTTAAAACAAAAGAGCATTTAGGATTATAGCCATAAAAATTCGAATACGAGTGTGCCGTGAGTCTACTAAAACTGGCTCACCTCAGTAAGCCCGAAAATTGTGAATTGCGTAAATCGAAATGAAATCGTGAATTCATGTATTAAATAAACATTTCTAAAATGTGAGCATGTATTTTCGTCATATCCTCTATGAGTATGTAGGTTTTACTTCCAACTTTCGAGCTTAATTAGCATTAGAAAATGAAACTTTTGTTGTGTGGCGCCCCCTTGTTGTGCGAGCCCCTAGGCGGCCTAAATCAGGCCCTGATTTAAGCGACTGGCACTTATCTTCATCAACTATTGACTTATCCATCATCCATATCTTTAATATTAATAAGTTCAGGTATTTTCGATAGCACAGGAACGCAAAATCACATAAACGATCAACTCAAAAAGTTGTTCTGATAACAGTGCTAAAACCTACCACGGCAAACAGTTTGGTTCGAGAAAGGAGCGTTCCAACAAAAACGAAATCACAAATCAATTCCCAACGGTCAGTGATCGCGCATGCGCATTACGTCAATCACGGACTAATCCGAAACTGATTCGGAACTGGTGGTTGGAACAAACCTAATGAATCGTTTATATTACTTGTTGAATTAAATTAAATACTGAAATTATTAAACATAAGTTTATTGGTCTATACCAAAATGTTTAATTTATCATAAATCAGCCTCTATAATACTAAAATATGGCAATTTATAATAGTTAAGTCTAAAAATAATATAAGCCACTGGAGATAGCTGTTATACATTTATACATTGTTGCAAAATTCAACGATTTAAAACATTTAAAACCATTTATTCGTAAACAGGAGTCTAAAGATTACTTTGAGAACTTAATCACAAACTAAATTTTACCATGGAAGAAAATGAAAAAGATTTTTAAGGAGACTCCTTAGTTGACGAGTAAGGACTGTAATAATAATAATGTAATAAAATAACCCTATTTTTGAATTTTTCAACATAACAGTTTTATTTTGTATAATTATCACCCTTAACTCTTTTTAGAAGCTTTTATTTAACTTGCAATATTTGTATGTATGTATGTGCAGGTCAAATCTTGCAACTGAATTTTAAAGCAGTTATCTTCAATTGAAATGTTGCATACACGTTTAGTTTGGATGACAATGCATGGTAAGCTAAGTGACATCATTCTAAATCCAATATGGCGGAATATTTTCTTTAAGCACGCCCATGATATGGGTTTCAAATGAAAGGGGGATTGCTGAGAAGAATAGGAATAAATGCGTTTTTAAAAAAAATGTTTCACAAAATTTTATTGTTTAATTCAATGTACTTCAATTTTTCTTTTTTAATTTTTTTTTTAATAAATAATTAAATTTTAAATAACTATAGCAATATAATTATATAACAATCATTTTATGAAAGAATAAAAAAAGAAGAATTAAAAAAAGGATTTTTTCCAATTTCAAATTGACAGATTGTTTGGCCAAATATTCCTGAAGAAAAAAGATGAGAGTCCAATATATTTTATTAAAAACTGCTGTGAATTCCAAAGTAAGGTCTTTTTCTCAAATTAAATATGATTAGGAACGATTATAATAATAATTTATTTACCTAAAACAATTATAACACCACAAATAGCTTTTCCAGGAGTCTGTAAACTTTGTTTTCCATTTTTCTCGAAATATTAAAAAAAGGGACTCATCATTTTTCCCTTGTACCCTTCATATGTTTAAACTTAAGTGCAAGAACCAATATAATTCTAACGGACAATTCCAAAAAAATACCGCTGGGGTTTTAGTCATTAATAATTTTTATCTAGACTTCAAAAAGAGAGAAAAAACCCTAAAAAGACTCTGTCCTAATTATAGGGGAGTAATTGACCACGATAATCTGCGGGGTCCCAAACATGTAATTGCTTCCAAATTGTCTGAAAGGGCCCTTGTCACACTTAATAGAAATTTCTAATTAGACCTTATTACTAGCCGTGAAGGGGTAAACGCTATCAAGAAATATATATCATTTTACGATTTACAAAATATGTACTACATAATTGTAAAATTAGTAAATGTCTCTGTGAATGGGAGCGTTTGAGGCGAATGTAGGAATATCTTAATTAATTTAAGTTTGAGACAGAAATGTCCCAGAATCCATTTTTCACACATATTATAAATCAACTACATTAGAAAATTTCATCGGTTTTTACTCCTCCGTTCGCCAGCTATCACGCCCTTAGTAGACCTATTAACCCACGTCACTTCAATTCTTCCCGCCCACATCCCTACTAAATGAATCCCTTGCCTACCCAGCAATCCCTTGTTATCCTTTTGTGAAACGCAGACGGTGTGACTCAACACAGAGACGAACTTGACGTACTTTTAACGACAGAAGAATAGACGTTGCCCTCATAACTGAAACTCACTTTACCTCATCATCTCACTTTTACGTACGAGACTACAGGACGTACAGAACTGACCATTCTGACGACGCGGCACGCGGGGGCAGTGCAATACTGATAAGATGTTCCATTTCTCATCACCTCATCTCTACCACTCCTTCGGAAGCCATACAGTGTACATAACTATATCTCTAGACTCCTCTCCATTCAATTATACAATATCCTCTATTTATTGTCCTCCTAGCCAAATCGTATCCATTCAAGATTTCCTTTCCCTTTCCAATTCCCTCAATCCTAATTTCCTCGCTGGAGGGGATTTCAACGCTAAGCACCAACAATGGGGATGCAGAGCTAGTAACCCCCGAGGCTCTCGATTACTAAACACCCTCAGAACAACTCCTTACCGTGTCCTTACCCCAAATGAATACACATACTATCTCTACTCCACAAATAAACTTTCAGATATCCTAGATTGTTTTCGTCACATTCCCTCTCAGAACTCACCATCCACACCTTCAAGTTTTACCCGAATTATCTTCAGTTCTCCTTGCCATATACACAAATCCCATCCTAAATAACAAATTTTCCTTCTTTAGAACGATCACGTAGCTTCCGTTCCCATCGGTAAGCTCGGAAGGAAAATTAAATTTATCTCCGAGTTTACGGAAGGCAATGAAAGCCTAAAAGTTAGACATAATTTTTTTTATGTATTGAAATTCAAGTTTTCTTCAAACAAGAGAACATTTATGGTCTCTTGTAGGTCAGTCGGTCAGTCTGTCCATCTTTTGTTTGAAAACATGTAGAGTAATTTTGATGAAATTTGGATAGTAAGTGAATTAGCCCACAGATAGAATTTCTTTTATTTTTTTTTTCCAGTATTGACAAAGCAAATATACGTTAAGAGATTAACGTATATTATGTACTCAAAAATTGAATTATTTAAACAATACTAATTAAATATGTAAATAAAACTTACAGAATGTTTATGGGATTAAGTAGTTTAAGTAGGTGATTGTAATGCGGGCGAGTACAAGGCTGTCACACCAAGGCGAAACACTGATAGCTCTTATCAAACTGTTACAGAGTGACTCGGTGCTTCGACGTGGCAAAGAGCACGCTTACTTGATAACAAACCTGATAACTTCACCTCCAAGTCTTAAATACTTTCCTAATGTTTCACCAACCTTCTCGTCATTTAAAAATAATTATTACTTTAAAGTATACACTACACAATTATTCTTTAATAGAAATTATTTAAGCCTGACCAACATAGATATAATTTTTTTTTTTTAAGATTCTCTTATTAAAACAAAAAAAAAAAAAATACGTGTGGTGTCGCGGGACACCCGGTAGGAACGAAGTTCCTTACATTTTTCATTAAATATAAATTATAAAATCACACTGCTAAGTCCGTATACATTGCTAACTACTTATACATGGCGGAGTTAGAAAAGAGACAAAATTAAAAGTAACGAACTGTTTGTACCTAGCAAGTGTTAAGGAAAAATTAAAAGAAAATCATTATTTGTATCATTAAAGCAAGCGTCTTACTATAAATATATATTGAATACAAGAAAAAAGTTGATCATGATGAGTTCATAGTTAAAGAGTATGTTTGTTAAAGGATGTTGGATTGAAATAGGACTTTTTTCTACCTACCCGGCCTATTCATTTAAAATATTATAAAATATATCTTTTCCCTACTCTAAAGCTTCTGCTTGAATCCGGTTGAGATTTTACATGCCAGTTTCAATTGTACTTTAGACAATGTGTTAGAAGTTTTATTAAAATCTTTATACGTTAGAACGGAAGATATCGGTTATAACGTTATTTTCTTTATTTTAAACGTTTGGGTCCACTTTAATAAATTTAGCGATCACTTCATATCACTTCATAACAGTGTCGGTGTTCGTTTTACTAAAAAAAAAATATTTAAAAAAGTTGTTGTCTCATTAAATAGATGAAATTAGAATTTTCTCTTGGATTAAATACACAGTATTATAATAATATACCTTATATATAGAAATAAGCGTCAGCACAGATCAATTTTACTTTTAACAAAACTGTGATTATATTTTCGATATTTACAAAACCAAGTAACAGGCTTCCATAATAAAATTTTTTTCCCGTCTTTTTAAAGCTTACGTTTACGCGAGCGTTGCGCGTGAACGCTTGGGCGGATAACGTTTTCCTGTCTGGCCATTGGTAGCCTGGGCATTGGTAAAATGAACATGTGTACCAAATTTCAACTAACTCGGTGATCTTTTACTCAAGTTATCGTCATCGATAGATTTCGTGACGGTTTTTGCGTGACCATGATTTTAGTCGTTTTTTTTTTATCCCTCCCGGACTCCAGAACGTGCCATAAGGAACTTCGTTCCAAAAATGTTACCGTTTCTACAAATGTATATAAAGTTTTGTGTTGGCTCAACAATTATGTCATTGTCTGCATTTAGTGTGGCACATAGCTTCCTCGCATCCTATCACGAACTTTATTGATTTTATGCTTTTACAAGCCATATAATTGTCTAATTTGTTTAATTGTTTCCCCCGTTTTTTTATTGTGTCAAAATTGTTTTGATTTTTTGTATGAATAAAAGTATGAATTTAGCAAGGGCTGCTCTAGACCCTCCCAACTACCTACTACCACATCGAACCAAAATAAACTTAAAATGTCAAGCTCAATGTTTAAACTTTAGCCTATATACATAATGTAAAATCAATTTATCTCTAATAAAATAGAATTATTTTGAAAAAAACTCACATAGCTTCCTCGCGTTCTATTTTGTATCTTTAATGATTTTATTCTAAAAACCTATTATTGTCAAATTTATTTAATTTCCCCCCGTTTCTTAAAACTGTCAAAATTGTTTTGATTTTTTACATTAATTAAAGTATCGATTTAGCAAAAATTCAAAAAGCTCAGACGGTTCAAATTATCTGGGGCTGTCTGCGGGTTACTTTTGTTAAACTATTAAAGTTGCATACAAATCAGTGCAACTATATACGTTTGTAACAAATTAATTTTATTAGTGGGGTATCCACCGAGGTATAATTTTTTTTTAAAGAAAATTAGGGGTGGATTTAGTTTTTTTTTCAAAGTTTATTTAATCTTTTTAGTTTTATACATCATAATTAAATACATCAATCATATAATAATAATCTTAACAATAATAATTAAAATAACTTGGATCAGTTCCTTTATAACTCTTTGGACAATAATGGCCCTTATATAATTTTATTTCCGGCAAGACCTCCGAGATATTTGACTTCCAGGACAGTCTTCAATTAGTTCTTATTTTTTTTATGGTTCTTTTTATTGTGGTGAACCTGACTGTTCTAGAGAGGTTAGGATGTTCTCTGATGGTGCGAGAGCACATTGTTGGCTGATGATTATGTGAAGTTCGTAAGTTCAGTTAGAGTTAGAGGGTTTTGGCAACTTTGGATCAGGATTTAGGGAACGGAACACGATAATCGTGGATTCTTCTAGGTTTCCCCTGGTGGAGGCGCTAGTGACTGTTTCCGGGCCGAAACACCTGTACCGACGACTCTGTTGGAAGTAGGACCTTTGCCACCTTCAAGTAGCCAGCGTCGAAGTTTCAAATTCGATTGTGATCGTGATCACCCATACACTCTCCATCACTCTCTCTCAAATTTCAAGTAAGGTCGACCATTGTTACTTTCTCATCACCGGCTTCGACCCCTTCCCCCACTTCTTCTAAGGTCTTCCACCTTCACCTCCACACACCACCCTGCCTTCACTCCATAATTACATTATTATTTACTATTGTTTAAACCAATTATTATTGCATCACCTTGCGATAGCCCTATCAGTTAAATAGACAAAAGCAGCCTATAGTTATAATTAATATTTTATCCGAGCAGAGGACTGCTTGTAGGAGGTGTTTGTGATAGGGCCCTAAGTTTTATCAATAAGTACAAGTATATAATACAGGTTTCAGTTGCCCCTTGACCTCCCAGGATTGCCTGGAGAGTTATTTCTTATTTTGTGAAATTCATTTTTTTTTTTTTTTTTTTTCACAGGAAATTACTCATTTAGTTTTATTTTTATACAGATCTTTTATTACTTATTTTACTATTCTTTTACTGGGCAAAGCAGAGTGCGGTTAACTGGCACAATAAAGAGGGTTCTTTATTTACTTAATTAGTTCAATTTATGTCTTTTTATTTTATACAATCTCACCTTATTATTTATTTTCCCTGGATTCCTCATTCTCCAGTTTCCCTTCCCTTTTGTCCTTCTAAGTTACTCCATTGGGTGCTTAAACTTCCTTGTTCCCTTTATTCCTCCTTGTCCTTTGTAAGCATTTTTTTTTTTTTTTTTTTTTATTTGAATGAGGTGGCGTCCAATTTGTTTTATTCTTATTTAACAGCAGTCAGACCAGATAATCAAGAACTGCCCATATAACAGCCGACTGAGTTGGTCTATTAAGTTAATTAACTTGGTAGAGCCCATTGAATTTGGGGCTACACTTTTGAGCGCAATCGGACAAGTGGTTTGGAAGATATTGGCATCTTAGTGTTTTTGTAAAAAATAAATTCTTTGGTCAATTGTGTCCGTCCAGTTGATCGTACCCAAACAATTCTATTGTTAAAATACGCAGCTTGTAGACTACTTTTGAATTTGAATCAATATTTGCATGATTACCAAATATCGAGTATAAGCACCAAACAATGAAACATAAAAGTATCATATTGCATTTTTTTTTTTTTTTTTTTGTGTGAAATCCCAGATTTTTTTTGCAAAACTATAATGGATATTAGCTGTTTGTACGATGTAGTTTATACTGAGTTCTCTCTTGCTCACGTATTGACACCACAACATTTCATGCAAGTCATGTGTGGGATTTCCACACCGGTACTTAACCAAGATTAAGTAGTTATCGTATTATACATATATACTTTTATAATTATTTTATGTAACAGCGTTGTTAAATTTTGAAGCATTTATTTGACTTTATTTTAAAAACCTATCATTTTCAATCTTCTTTTCCTGATTTCTTTCTGTACTTTATTATTTATTTTTATAAATAGAACTTAATGTTTATCACTTTGTATACAGAATTATTTAAATGTATATATACATTTTCATTCATATTATGCACCGGATATGCTCGAACTAGCCAAATTTATATCTTCTCTTATCTGCTATGCAAAGTCCTCTAATAAATTAGAAACTAATTTATTCTATATTCCTTAACAAATTCCATCATTAAAAACAAATACCCTTAAAGATTTACAGCATAAAATATAGGCAAACCAAATATTTACTCTTTGCATAGAAAAATATAGGAGAAAAAAGTAACTTTCCTCTCTATTGATTACAATTGTTTTGACATAAAGTATTTAATAAAAAAATAAAAAAAAGTAAATAAATAAATTGACCCTACTTTCAACTAGTTTAAACAATATTATAAAAATAGAACACTTGAGTGTTCGTATTAATATATATATATATATATATATAATATATATACTATATATATATATATATATATATATATATATATATATATATATATATATATATATATATATATATATATATATATATATATATATATATATATATATATATATATGTGTGTGTGTGTGTGTGTGTGTGTGTATTCATATAAAGCTTTTTTAACATGTAGCTGATAAAGAATGTTAGTACCTATATTACTCTATAAAAAAATAATCAAAATATTGCTTCTTTGTTTACCAAGGAGCTGCTTGTTACTTAACCTAATTTCAAATTATAATATACATATACAGGGTGTCCCACATAAGGTGTAACACAGAAAAACCTGAGGTTCTACATCACATTTCTGACAAAAAATGATGTATAACATAATGGTTGATCGACCTTCGTTTTCGAGATATATCGATTTTTCAATTATCTCATTTTCTGGTGACTTTTTCCCATTAAAAACGTTATAGCGTAAAATCTAAAAAAGATATAAAGACGGGGTTTTCACCATTCAAAAGGTGAGGAAATTTGCTTTAAAAATGTCATGCTGCTTGCCCATAATACCCTTATTAAATTAATTTTATATACTTCTAAATACAATGTTTTGGTTAATAAGAAATTTGTGGTCAACGTTCTTGGTAGCATAACTTTTTAATTTGTATAGTAAATGAATAAATTTGACCTCGTGTAAAACTGGCACGTTTAATAAGCTTTAAAATGATATAACTTGTTAATAAGTTTGCTTCAAGTTTTCAAACTTATTTGGATGAAAAAGAGGTAAAAAATGACAAGATTATCAGTCTCCATGACTTTAAATGACCCTAAGACTTGGTGAAAAAATAGAAAGGGTAACAATAAATAAAAAAATATCACTTCATGCATTAACTTACATTTTGTTAATACAATTGAATAATATAGTATAGAAAAGTGAACATAATTGTTTACAAAAACTTAAAGTAGTTAAAGTAAAATAGTTCGTCGCTGCAGAAGATCCATTAACAGCAAGGGGGGTAGGGGGGGGGGGCTACTTTAAGTTTTTGTAAACAATTATGTTCACTTTTCTATACTATATCATTCAATTGTATTAACAAAATGTAAGTTAATGCATAAAGTGATATTTTTTTATTTATTGTTACCCTTTCTATTTTTTCACCAAGTCTTAGGGTCATTTAAAGTCATGGAGACTGATAATCTTGTCATTTATTACCTCTTTTTCATCCAAATATGTTTGAAAACTTGAAGCAAACTTATTAACAAGTTATATCATTTTAAAGCTTATTAAACGTGCCAGTTTTACACGAGGTCAAATTTATTCATTTACTATACAAATTAAAAAGTTATGCTACCAAGAACGTTGACCACAAATTTCTTATTAACCAAAACATTGTATTTAGAAGTATATAAAATTAATTTAATAAGGGTATTATGGGCAAGCAGCATGACATTTTTAAAGCAAATTTCCTCACCTTTTGAATGGTGAAAACCCCGTCTTTATATCTTTTTTAGATTTTACGCTATAACGTTTTTAATGGGAAAAAGTCACCAGAAAATGAGGTAATTGAAAAATCGATATATCTCGAAAATGAAGGTCGATCAACCATTATGTTATATAACATTTTTTGTCAGAAATGTGATGTAGAACCTCAGGTTTTTCTGTGTTACACCTTATGTGGGACACCCTGTATATAATATTATTTGCAAAGAAAAAACAATTTTTATATTTCATAAATAAAACAAATCATATGAATGCAAATTATCAAATTATATTAATAAATATAATTTGAAAGAAAAAATTGAATTAAAAAGAAAAAATACAGTAATAACGTAATGGAAAAGGTAATTTTTTGACCTTTTCCATTTCGTTATTTCTGAGTTTTTATCTTTTACTTTTAGATAAAACGTTAACATTTTTCAACTAATAACAATATTTAGTTATTCTCAGCTCTTAACAGTAGAATAGCAATTTTCGTGGGAAGACCTCCAATATTTTTTTATTTTCCAAATGGAATTGTTATATTCAAAGAGCAGTTAAAAGCATCCTCTGCTTTGACTCATCGCCCCTAGTATAGAATTTTCTCTTGGAAGTAATTCCTTAATTTCAAAATCTTAATTTTGACAGCTCCCTTGTTAAGTTCTTTTTATTGGATTTAGTTTCGGAGCGGAATTCATTTTCAGTCTTGGAATGAAATTAAGGACCTTTTATTTTTTATACTTTAGTAAAAAAAAACAAAAAAAAAAAAAATTAGTTGAATAAAATTCATCATTTTTATTTCTCAAGGAACAATAAATATATTTTTTTAAAAAATACAAAGTTTTAGTCATCAGTGGTTCATTATTATAAATATATTATATTTTATTAAACAGATATGATTAGTAATTCTTAATTATTAATATTATTTTTGCACGGGGTTAGTTAAATAGGGTATTTTTCACGGTCAAAATTATAACTTTATTGTTATAATTTCATGGGTCATACCCAATGACACCAATCCTTAAGTTGAACTCCTCACCTCCTCGCCGCCTGACCAGACAGTGGGCCACAGACTTACTAAACATGCCATTATTGTTAAAAAATTATCAATAAATAAACACAATACTTATTATTCAATTATAATTATTTTGATTTTTCTTTGATTATTATTATTATTACTTTTTTTTATTATTATTCTTAATTCTTAACTTATTATTACTATTCTTTGCGTACTATTATTGTAATCATAATTTTAGTTCACACGCCGAAAGGAGTAGTCTATTACCTTTCCCACGTAATTCAAAGTCCAAAAAAATTATCTACGTATTTGTGTTACTTAATAAAGAAGAAGAAGAATAAAAAAAAATCCAGTCGAATTGTAATCGGTAAAAACCATCGGTAATTACCACACGCTATGAGGTTATAATCGAGTGAACTATAGTATTGTTTTAAAGTTATTTATTCTTTTGTCAATCCGGCTCAAAGGACCAATATATTTAGTAAGAGTAAGCTATGCATTAAACAAAGTTAAGATACTATGGAATGAAGAATAAGAACCACTGAGTGTTTATGAGAAAGCACTTGACCGGGGCCACACTGTGTTAGTGGCTGCTAGTTCTATATTTTATATTTTGCATTACATTGAATAATATTGATGCTAAATAAAATATAACACTTAGGTGGGTCTGAATATAAGAGAACAATACTCAGGGTTATTATGGTGGATGTGGAGTGTCTGAAGTACAATGGACTTATTTAGGATTCTCAAGACATGGTGAGGTGCTTACCCGGGCTCCTAGGTAAGGCTAACTAAGCCCCTAACACATTACCAAGGGCTTTCCAACCTTTCAAACTTTTATCCTTTACCCCCCGTGAATAAAGTCCTTCCAAGGACGAAATAAAGTGCCCTCGTCTTCACCCTCTTTATTTTAACAAATGAAAAGCTTGATACTTACTATGCTCGTATCTTTCTTTTATTGGCTTCATGATATACCGTTCGAATCTGTCTTCTCACAAAACATTTGAAACAATACCAGAATTTAATACATTACATTTGTATTAAAATAAAATCATTTAATAATTTATTATTATCATTATATATAAAATAGTATAAATGATAATGAAATGAAAGTTTGTAAATGTCGAACTTCTTAAAAAATGTATTGACATATAGTAAGTTCACATATCGTTATGAAGGATACATGTTCACACAACAAAAAATCGGTCCGAGACAACTCAGACAAACTTTCTCATATACGAGTTTATAATTACTTAGCCCAGTGTTTCCATTTATTAGTTTTCAAATGTACATTTAAATATTATTAAACATTTCATCAAAATTTATCATAATAATAACTTCTCCTGGGCAGGAAATCGAACCCGGGCTCTCTCCGTCAGCGTTTTTAGCTAATTTCTCAGGAACTAGATTTTTCCCGGGAAAACGGCTTATATCGTTGGATTCGTATTCAAATGGGCTACATTTTAGAATTTTTTAATCAAAATCGTCGGAACCGTTTTTGAGAAATTTTTTTTTTCAGTGTTTATTGGGGGGTAGAACCCCCAAATTTTGAGCTAAAATTCATTTCTCAATTTCGCCTCGGGGTATGATTTTTCTGAACATGTATGCCAAATTTCGTCAAAATCTCTTTATATGAGAAGGTAAAAATACAGGTGATCCAAATATTTTTTTTGATGTCTCATAACAGTATCGTCGCGAGAAAAACCCTCATTAATATTACCTAATATGGGTAAGGTACTGATGTAACCTTAATATTCATTTATTGTTTTGAAGAATACAGCAAAATAGTTTGCATGTTTAGTAATTAGTTTACATGTGGTGGGCGATAAAATAGTGTACGCACCACGAGCAGTAAGCGACATGACAGGCCTCGGGCGTTCAAACTTCGCCCTCGGCCTGTAATAACGCCCTTACTGCTCTAGGTAGGTACGTAAATAGCTATTACGTGTTCTTTATAGTCTTAACTTTTGTTTCAAAACGTTTTTGCAGATTACAAATAGAAATAGGAACGAAATTTCATGAAAACAAACATCTAGAACTAGAACAACTAGGAAAACAATAAAATAATCTGATATCTCGATTCCCTTTCGACATGTTCATACGGGCGTTTTGAATACGATCCCCCGTTCCGATCACGTATTTTTGGTGGAGCGGATTTGAACCGATACGATCCGTTGTTCTCCATTCACACAGCGTTTTGAACTTGTGGATCGTTTTCAAAACCGTTTCCAAAACGATGTGTGAACGTAGTAATATTTTCTAAATACTATTTGTATTACAACCGAGTAAGGAACTTAAAAATTTAAGTACACGCAGACAGGCTTTGATCCTGGGAATATTAAAATTCTATCTTGTAGTTGATGAAACATGACCTCAGTTGACAAATTAAACACCCGAAGCGACGAGGAGGACTGTCAAAGGACTTAAATACAAATCTGTGTGTATTACATGACTTCAACAGGAGTTAATTCAAATCATAAAGGATGATTCACGCCTAGTTACCCTAGTTACCTTAGTTATTTAAGACACCTAGTTACCCCCAAAAACTTATTTCGCTAATGATAAGGTGTCTCGATTCAGACAGAAAGACGCAGATAGTTCACTAGACACTTAATGTTCTAATAATATTGTTTAGAGGTGGTTAGAGGTGGTTATCTACGATTGTTGGATTTTAATAATAAATACAGAAAAAAAATAAAAATAAAAATAATAAACTTTCTGTTTGCAAGTTAGAATTTCTCTATTGATAAAGATAGCATTAATTCAATAGTTGTATATTGTGCTGAAATAATTATTTCGAGAGGAGAATTATTGTCCTCATTTTCGTCATAATCACTTAAATCAATCATTGTTTTTCACTAAAAACTCTATATAAGCAGTCACTTTAATTTAACGAACACCAAATCAGTTTTGCTAAATGTAAACAAACGCGATAATGAGAAGAATTCAACTTTATTTCCACACTAGGACGGAAATAAAGAAGAATTATGAACGCGCATGCGCAATGAATACAACTACGAAAAGAATCACTTCTATGCATCTAAACAGAGATAAAATGTTTATATTTCGTATCAATCGTAGATAAAAGTAATATAAACCATTAATTTTATTATAAAAATGATTTAATTTACTAATCGAAGGTTTGTTTCATCCAGTGGCTTAAAATTAAAATGCTATATTATTCTCTGTGAAACAAGTTTTTTAAGGTTCAAACAATAAACAGTAAGCACTAAAAGAACTCAAGTATCACGTTACATTCATATGGCATGTTAATTAATTATTCACTTTTTGGAAAATTCAGAGAGAAAGTTTGGCCGAAAATTTTAACTTTTAGATCAGAGGGATTTAGCTTAAAGTGGACTTTTAACAAAGTTGGGCTATCAGATATCACGTTTACCCTTTTACCTTTACTGAATTATACATGACAGTGTTCTGCCATCAGATTATCCATTTCATGCTCGTTTTCATGGATTTTCATATCTGATTCAGTAAAGCAAAATTAAACAATGTTCATTAGTGTTTTATCCAATCATTACACCAACACAAACTAATCTCCAACAATACAAACTTTAATAAAATATATATATATATATATATATATATATATATATATATATATATATATATATATATATATATATGTATGTATATATACTTACTTTTATTATTATTTTAATATATATAGATATAGGTTATGCTTTTTTTTATCTTCAACTAACATTTTAGCAGTGTCTAAATAAAAATAAAGTACTTCTTACCATAAAATAAGTACTTCTTAATAAAGTTCTTCTTACTTATAAATAGTAACATATTGTTAGCTATATCCCCCCCCCCCCCCCCTCTCCTATAATTTCTTATTACACCATCACTAGGAAACCCCTTTGTACTCCCTATTTCTTACTTATAAGTAGTAACATATTGTTAGCTCTATTCCCCCCCTCCCTCTTCAATCATTTCTTATTACACCATCACTAGGTAACCCCTTTGTACTCCCTATTTCTTACATATAAGTAGTAACATATTGTTAGCTATATTCCCCCCCCCCCTCCCTCTCCTATAATTTCTTATTACATCATCACTAGGAAACCCCTTTGTACTCCCTATTTCTATTGATCTCCGTTGTTGAAATTTCCATAATTTCATAATTACTACCCCCAGTATTTTCCATTTACTACTTTTGGTGGATACATTCAATTACTATTGATTATTTGATTAAAAAATATCATAAAATTGACTTCTCTTCGGCGGGGAATCGAACCCGGCCTTTCTCCATCCGCAATAAAAAAATATTTTCCTTTTTTCTTAAAGCAATCTATACTCTCTATTTCTATTGAACTCCGTTGTTGAAATTTCCATAATTTCATAATTACTAAGCCCAGTGTTTTACCATTTACTACTTTTGGAGGATACATTCAATTACTCTTGATTATTTGATTAAAATATATCATAAAATTGACTTCTCCTCGGTGGGGAATCGAACCCGGCCTTTCTCCATCCGCAAAAAAAAAAATTTTCCTTTTTTTTTAAAGCAATCTATAACATCTTAGAATGTCGTAGAACCTTCACTTAAGATCATTTAATTTTCTCCCTAGCAAAAAAAAAGATTTAATACATATTTTTAATTGCTAAATCCTACTCAGCCTTAGATCTTCTTAGCTTTCCTGTACACCACACCTCAGAGCATATTTCTAGAAGGTAAAGCTATGTAACCCCCCCCCCCCCCTTCTAATCAATATGAATTATTCAAGTTCTTTTTAAGAGTGCACTTATTATATTATATCATATCATATCATATTATGTCATATTATATTATATCATATCATATTATATTATATCATATATCATATTATATTGTACCTGCTCCTATACAAAAACCAAACCCTATACAAGTACCAACTCTTATAAGTACCAGACCTATACAAGTACCTGGCTACTCGTCGGGCGGAGTTCGGCCGTAGGCCGAACGACGACCTGGCGAGTATATATATATATATATGTATGTATATATACTTACTTTTATTATTATTTTAATATATAGATATAGGTTATGCTTTCTTTTATCTTCAACTAACATTTTAGCAGTGTCTAAATAAAAATAAAGTATGTCAATTAGTGTGGGACCCTAATTGCATCCTCGCGTCTAATAAATTAAATTATAATGATATGAGATAAATTTAAAAATACAAAATAAATGAAAATCTACATATAATGTGGAAACCACAAAAATACATACATTTTAAAAGAAAGACTCAATTCAATTTTTAATCCCGGCGCGGGAGTGTATTTTTCACTGTCTGCTTCCCGTAGTAAATAATAATTATAATTTGATTTAAAGAAAGACTAAATAAGAGTTTCTTTGCTAGATAGTCTACGTTTAGTTCTACAATATTTTAAACAGAATAATTACCTGTTTCTTTAATTCTTATGTATTAAAAATTACAATGAATTATTTTATTATCTTCTAATTAAATATTTTTATTCTCAAAAAGTATGATAGCTATAATGTAAATAAATGTATCTCTATTGTATATTAAAAGAAGAAGCCAGACACTGGCACAAGAAATCTGGGTCTGGCTTCGCATGACTCACCTCGCCCTTTCAACTTCAATTTACATTTCCAACTTTTTCAGCACTGAAGATGGCCTTATAAAGGCCGAAAGCTGCTTTGAATTTGAAATAAATATTTTGTTACGTGGAGAGACTTATACTTCTTCTTTTAATGATGAACTCCACTAACGCTCCATATCTATTGTATATGTATATTTAAGTTAAATTTTGATGCAGCTAAAAATGGTATAAAAAAAAATTCATTAATAAGACACTCCTGTTTTCAAAGCAATCACAATCCTTCCATGGTGAATCTCGGAATCAATAATAAATTAACCATCATATTTATCTATACACTAGAAATTATGCAGCTTTTATTTTGATTAGAGTCAGCTATTCCATTATTTATTACATTTCATTTTACTAAATACCATTATAATTTACCAAAAGTTTATATTCTTTAAACAAAAAAAAATAGTAGGAATAATAAATATGTCAAAAGTACATTAACTAATTACGACTACGAAGCCTTAAAAATAAATATTATATATATATATATATAATTCAAACAATTTAAACTACGGGAGACAGAAACAGAGAAAAATTTGCACTGGCTCCGGGATATATATATATATATATATATATATATATATATATATATATATATATATATATATATATATATATATATATATATATATATATATATATAATAGAGAGAGAGATACAGAGAGAGAGAGAGAGAATTAAAAGAAATTGTATTTAATTAGGTAGAAGAAAATGGAAAAATCATAATGATACTAAATAAGGTAAAGTGATAATAAAAACCAAGGTAAAAGCACTTAGGTACCTCTAAATAAAATATATTTCTTTTACACCTAACTAAGATTACTCCAACCGAGTGCCATTACAGTCTACACTTACTCTAACATCCTACAGTAATTTTCCTATATTCAATTATATATATATATATATATATATATATATATATATATATATATATATATATATATATATATATATATATATATATATATATATATATATATATATATATATATATATATATATATATCTGGTCAGTAGGCAAAACCAAGGACCCTTATATTTTCCTGCGTGTCTGTCCGTCCGTCCGGTCGCCTGCTCTCACGGCTACACCTTTCGTCTGATCACTTTAAAATTTGGCATGTATGTGTCTTGTACCTACTCACATATGTTAAAAATATAGCGACTTAAAAAAAATTATTTTTCAAAAAAAATTTGGAATTAAATTTTTTTACGTTGAGCTGATTACAAAAATATATAATTCTTTAGTTATAACTTTGATAGGGCGAGCTTAGGCAAGTTTAAAGTGGGTGTGAAACGAGTCCCCCCCCCCTCTATCTCGCTTATGTGACGTGCAAAAAATCTGAAAAAAATCCTGAACATTCTTCGACCAAAAGTAAAGATACCACTTTTTGGAAATTTCGACTAAAATATTATATTATTTTTTACTGACAAAATACGTTTTTTTATAATTATTGTCTTTTCGATGTATTTATATGGTTGTAGTTCAGTGGCAAAAAAAAATACTTTATCCCAGTGTGTTTTGAGAATATCAGACCCTTAGGATTGTTCAAAGTTCGCTTTTGAGCAATTTAAAAAATCACTGTTTATACATTTTACAGTTAAACACTATATAGTGTGGCCTACGGACCCTCGCTGTGTGCTGACTAGCACACACTTGACCTGTTCATTGAATATAGGATAATTACTGTAGGAAATTTATAAAGCGACCTATAATGAAACCTATTTTAGTAGAAGTGTTTATTAGATCTTTTATTCATGACAAAATGGATAAAGGAAGCGTCTATTCTCCACCTCAAATTTCAATTTTAAATTTTAAGCTCATGCTTTCGTGAGTGTTGCGTGTTATATTCAAACATACCGCTGAGTAAACACACTAACACACTTACATGTTACCGACGTAGCATTCTACTATTTTCTATATAAGCTCTGCGAGCTATGAAGAGTTAGACATTATCGTTTTAACTTACGAGTGTTTCACATCATCTTTATATTTGTATTTCCTTATTCTGTTTGTCAAATAAAATAATTGTTTTTTAAAAACTATTTTTTTGGACCACGAACGAAACTGGCGCAGTCGGTAGGACCCAGTCAGAATTGAAAGTGAAGAAAATTTTTCAAGTTTTCAATTTTTGAAGAAAAAGTTTTCAAGTTTTCAATTTTTGAAGAAAAAGTTTTCAAGTTTTCAATTTTTTGTTTCAACAAATTAACTGATCGGACCTATAAGAAAAAATAAATATTGTTTCAAGTGATAGAGAGGAATTTTCAACACTGAAGATTATCAGAGATCCAGGCATTCCGAAGAAAAGCTGTTTCCTGTAAAATCGTTGGAAAAACTACAAATAAAGAATGAACTACTTCAATCTACTGTAAGTAAACTATTATTAATCATTATAATACACATACAGTAGAATTGAAATAATAATAAGAAAAGGGTATATTAAAAATATTATAGAAATATTATAATATACTAAATAAATTAGAAATAAGAAATTAAATGTTGAAGAAAAATCTATTATATTATTGAAACAAGAAATTATATTAAAAAATCATTTAAATATTGAATATATTATACAAACAAATTGTTATGAATAAAAATAAATTAGAAATAAGAAATTAAATGTTGAAGAAAAATCTATTATATTATTGAAACACAAGAAATTATATTAAAAAATTAAAAATCATTTAAATATTGAATATATACAAAAAAAATTGTTATAAATAAAGATAAAATAAAATAAGAAATTAAATATTGAAGAAAATCAATTAATTATATTAAAAAAATAAAATAAAAATAAAAATAATTTAAATATTGAATATATACAAATAAATTGTTATAAAATTAATAAATAAATTTGTGTAACAATAAATTAATTAAAACTAAAATTTAAGGTCAGATATTGCTTTGTTGTTGCTTTGTTTTTGCTTTGTTTTTAGATATTGCTTTGCTTATTTTTTTTATATATATATAATTAGTAAATTAATTAAATTTAAAGAATTTTAAATTTAAATTTTTGTTTGTAAGATAATAATCATAATGGCTAATCCAACAGCTGTAGACTTTCAATTCTTAAAATTTTTTATGGAAACCATCCCTCATTATGATGGCAACCCATATACATTATCAGTGTATATAAACAGTGCTGAGATACTTATGTCCCAATTAAGAGTAACAGAAAATGAAGTCCTGAATACAATGGTTTTAAGAGCCTTAATAGGTAGATTGACGGGAAGGGCATTGATACTAATCGGTTCGAGATTAGATTTAACAACTTGGGAAGACGTAAAGGGACTCTTAACATTAACGTTCGGAGACCAAAGGGACATTGATTGTCTCGTACAAGATTTGTTAATTTTAAGACCAAACAAAGGGGAACCCCCATGTTCATTCGGCATGCGTTGTCAAGACGCCTGTTGCCTGATCATTTCAAAATTAAACACATTTACTATAGACCCTGCAGAGAAAATATCAAAACTTAAAAGCTACCAAGATTTAGCTTTAGCGACTTTTATACGTGGTCTGCCCATTTCAATTCAGCCCACCATAAGATTAAAAAATCCAAAAAATCTAGAAACAGCTATGAGCTATGTCATAGAGGAAGAAAACTTCCTCTATGCTACAAGACAAAATAATACCCTAAATCAGTATACCTTTAGTCCACCTCAAAAGATCACTCCTGTAGGAACTTCAAATAATAATTTCCTATTCCCTGTTCAGCAAAGAACGTCATTCCAAAAGCCTAACTTTAATCCCCTACAAAAACCAAGTATTTCCAACCCTACAAGATTTCAATCACAACCATTTGGGTACAATAGTATGAACCCCCAAAAAACTGTCACTCCAAATAATAACATCAGAAATCCATTACCTCCAAACATGTACAGGCAAAATTTCCCTCAAAATAATTACTACAGACCAAACATAAATAATTCTAACCCATATAATAATTCTAACGCATATAATAATTCTAACAGACAAACTAACACAACCCCTATGGAAATTGATCCCACAAATTCCAGAAACACTCGTTTGTATAATCATAACATTCAGGAAGTACAACCAGACGAGGAATACCAAAATTACTTGGACCAATACAATAATTTATATTATAATCTAGACCAAGATTGTGAGGAACAAAACCAAGTTGAGAATATTGAGGAATATTTTCCACAAAACATAAGTCAGGAAAATACTCAACCCCAAGAAGAGATTTCGGTTTTTCAGGAAAAAGCCTCAAGTTCCAAAGACAGTTAGCTAACGATCAATTAACACAAAATAGACCCAACAAAATAAATACAAATGAAATAGTCAAACTTAATTGTAACTTGAATGACTTGCCTTATATAGTAATACCCAATTTAAACCTAAAACTCTTAATAGATACAGGTAGTTCCAAGAGCTTACTTAATCCAGAAATTGCAAACAAATACTATAGCAAAATTGAGATATTAAACGAAACATTTAAAATTGAATCAGCCCATACAACTTCATATCATCGTGGTGTTATAATTATTCCAATATTTGAAGAACTCCAATTAAAAGGAAGTCATAAATTTTATCTTTTTGAGTTCAGTAAAGAATTCGATGGCCTTATTGGAATTGACCTGTTGGAGAAATTGAATGCTAAAGTAGATATGCAGGAAAAACAATTAATCACGTCTCATGTTAAAATACCTATCTTATATGATAGACCCACTGTAAAATTCCAAGATTTCGCTTTTAAATTACCCCCTAGAACAGAAGTAATTGTCAATGTTCCAGTAAATCAAAAATGTGGTGTTGGAATACTTCATTCTATGAAAGTTATCGAAGGTGTAGAAATACCTACGACCTTAGTAAAAATTTATAACTTTCGAGCATTTACTACCATAGTTAACTCTAATAATAGAGAAGTAAATTTAAATATTCTGAGACCCATAAATATAGAAAAAATAAATGAAGATGAAATAGGAGATGAAATAAAATTAAACAATCAAATTATTTATAGAAAAAGTTCTCAAAATTCGACAGCAGACTGTCTATCTAGGATCAAACTTAATACCCTCAATAATAAAAATAATAATGACGAAGGAACAGAATCACTTATTAACAACGTAGGAAATGCAGATTTTGATGCCGTCAAATATCTGGAGGAATTATGTGATGACCCTCAAAAACAAGATCAAACCATAGAAGGAAATAAAAGCAATGACCCTAATCAAATTTTACCATCAACTTCATCGACACAACACTCAAACCAATTGGAAAAATTAAACGACGGAATTCCTATTCTAGATGAAATAATCAACAACAAACAAAATCAAATAATTGTAGAACCTAACATACATCATCGAATAAACATTAAAATAGAACAGTTTGACAATAAACAAATCTACCATTTAAAAATCCCTGAAGAAAATAATGAGAAAATAATTTTAGATTTCTTAAAATCATATACTGTACCCAATGCAACATACTATCTATACTTTTTAAGAGAATCAAGTTATCAATCTTTTTGTAAGGTATATATAAAATACTTTTCTGACAATAAATTAAAGCTCATTAAATGTACCAAGATGGTAAACACTATCAAAGATGTAGAGGAACAGATGGAATTAATTGAAAACTTCCATATTTCCAAAACCAACCACAGAGGTATTTCAGAAACGCTAAAAGCGATACAAAGGAACTATTACTGGAAAGGAATGAAAAAATTAGTAACTAAAGTAATTAATAACTGCGATATTTGTGCAAAAAATAAGTATTCAAGGCATAAGTCCCACAGTCCACTGATGCTGACTAACACCCCCTCAAAACCGTTCGAAATCATTCATATTGATACGTTTACTTATGATGCTAACAACTATTTAACCTTGATTGATTCATTCACAAAATTTGCCCAAGCAATACTAATTCCTGGCAAAACAGCCATTCATATAAGTGAGGCTTTAATTAAATACTTTTCCTGGTATGGTGTTCCCAAACAAATAACTTCAGATCAAGGATCAGAGTTTAATAACGAAGTGGTCAAAGACTTGCTAAAACTCCATCAAATTACCGTTCATTTCACCACTATAAATCACCATGAAAGTAATGGTGTCGTCGAAAGGTTGCATAGTTCTCTGATCGAACACCTTCGTATACTTCAAGAAACCCATAAAGATGTAGATAAAAATAACATTATATATTATGCTCTAATAGCTTATAACAATTCTATTCACAGTTCCACTAATTTTACACCCTTCGAACTTAGTTTTGGGCATACGGACTCTAGAAATCCAAATGAAATTTTTATATCATCAAAATTCTATTCGGATTATGTTGAAACACATAAAAACAAATTAGAAAAGGTTTACGAGAAGGTCAAAGAACAATTGTCAGAAAATAAGAAAAAGATTACTGAGAAAGCTAATCTAGACGCCGACAGTAATAATAAATTCTATATAGGCCAAACTGTCTATAGAGAAAATCCAAAGAAAAGAAACAAGAAAAACGAAAGGTTCATTGGCCCATATGAAGTTCTAGCTTTATTAGAAAGAAATAGGATTAAGGTAAAAAATAAAAATACAAATAAAATTTTAACAGTCCATGTTCAAGAGATAAGACCACCTGCTGTTACAGATATACAAGCTTCAACCTTGCATTCCTCACCAGGACAATCTGGGCAAGGTCAGTAACCACCAACCTCAGCAAGAATCCTGGATTACTTCCTATCAAACTTGGAAAGGCTCTTGTTGAATTAGACAGCTGGAAATTCGTAAAAATAGTTAATTTAAGTATGATGTTAAATGAATTCAAAGAACTCCAACAACTCTATCTTCAAATTAAGAGTTCAGCAAAAAATCGAATATATTCACGTGTTGATAACCCGTTTAAACAAGCGGATGTCTTACATGCAAAGATAACAGAACAATTTTCCCAGCTCAATCCTTCTCTTGAACTTATAACTAACTTAGATTTATCTCAACATAATATTAAGACTAGAAATAAGCGTGGAATTATAGATGGACTGGGATCCGTAATAAAGTTAATAACCGGGAACCTAGATAATAATGATGCTTTGAAATTTGACAAAGCAATTTCGGAACTTATGAATAATCAAAATAATATTGGATTGATAGTTAAATCGCAAATGACAATATTCGAAAACGTAACTACTGAATTCGAAAAAAGTATTAACACATTATCACAAAATCAAAAGGTTTTAGAAAACGTGTTAAAAAACTTAATTAACGATAAAAACAATATGAGCATGTTTAACCATTTTATCTTTCAACTAGCTATTCAACAAATGGTAAACAATTTCCAAATATTCTACGATTCATTAGAAAACTTAGAAATAGCAGTAACTTTCGCTAAATCCAATATATTACACAATTCCATTGTTAATCCTAAAGAATTAATTCCAGCTCTAGAATCTGCTCAGAAATATTTAAGTGACAGTAAATTCCCTTTAGATCCTTCGATAAATAATATTCTAAATATAGAAAAGATTACCATTGTAAAAAGTTACACAAAGGACCATAACATAGTTTTTATTTTAGAAATACCTATCGTAGAAAAGAAAGATTATGATTATTATCATTTGATACCGATACCTGTTTACAGCCAAACCATCAAAGCTTATAAATCTATAATTCCTAGTAGTAATTATATTTTGTTACATGATAAATATTTTTCATTAACCAATATAGCATGTAAGAAACTTATTGATAAGACCTATATTTGTAAAGATTTAATAGTAATACATTTAAATAAAAATACATCTAGATGTGAAACAAACATATTATTACATAATGATATACATAACCTATGTCATGTAACACAAGTTAACATTTCTAATGGTTATGTTCAAAAAATCGATTCAAATAGATGGATCATTTCATCTCCGAAAATGTTGTTTACTGAACATTGTAATTCAGATTCCGAGAAATATTATCTTGAAGGTACCAATATGATCGAACTTAAGAATCAATGTAAAATTGTATTTCAGGATCATGTGATCCAATCGTATTCAAATTCACTCCATAAACTTCAAGATATTATAATTCCCGATTTATCTAACATTTATGACTTACCTTTAAATAATCGACAAAATCAATTTAACTTAAAGCCTATTGATTTAAAAATTGAAAACTTTTCCCATGAAATAAATCAGTATAAAGAAATGTTATCTTCACTTACAAAATTTATAAATTTCAAAAGAATTGATATATATAATATTTTAATTTTCATGTTAATGATAATTGTAATAGTGTGCATTTACTGTTTTAAGAAAAGGTTTCCTAATAAAAAGGCTCTTCCACCCACGGAAGAACCACTTAACGAAAGTCAAGATTTGGGACATCCTGCCCCAAATCTTTTTATTAAAAAGGGAGGTGTTATATTCAAACATACCGCTGAGTAAACACACTAACACACTTACATGTTACCGACGTAGCATTCTACTATTTTCTATATAAGCTCTGCGAGCTATGAAGAGTTAGACATTATCGTTTTAACTTACGAGTGTTTCACATCATCTTTATATTTGTATTTCCTTATTCTGTTTGTCAAATAAAATAATTGTTTTTTAAAAACTATTTTTTTGGACCACGAACGAAACTTGCGCGCAAACGCTTGGATGAATAACGCTGTCCCACGAACTCAGCCTGAGCATTGGTACAAGGAATATGGGTACCGAATTTAAACTCTATCGACCGACTTTTATTTCACATTATTTATGACAGGCAAACAGACAGACTTAAATGCAAGAAGCTATATATATATATATATATATATATATATATATATATATATATATATATATATATATATATATATATATATATGTTATGTTATGGCTCGTCCCCACTATGCCGCATAGTGTTGTACCTCTGTCCACACTATGCCGCTGTATGCCACATAGTGTTGTACCTCTGTCCACACTATGCCGCTGTATGCCGCATAGTGTTGTCCCTCTGTCCACACTATGCCGCTGTATGCCGCATAGTGTTGTACCTCTGTCCACACTATGCGGCATACAATAGTTGTAGCTTTTACAATCGGATTATAGGTTTTACAATAGTTGTAGATACAACCATAGGCTTTGCTTAAAACATCGCCAAATAAAACATTGCCGCCGACATAGTGTGGACGCGGCTTTATGTAAACTGTGTTTTGCTAAAGTAAAAGTTAATAAATGCAGAGTATTTTTAAGTGAAGCCAGATGTAGTGAATGTGTTTGTTGGAGGACATTTTGTAACCAATTGATTCCTCTAATATGACTCCTTTAGCATAAACACGATACGGCTCATTTTATACACTAAATTTTTCCTCTCCGGTATTTATTAAATTTTGTTAAAATGTAAAAGAAAACCAAATTTTCTCGGGTTTTCCACTAAAAACTTGTTATATTGTTGTAAGACGAGCTTATATCGGGGTGAAGTAGATGTATCTATATTTTATGAGATTTTCATTCCTTTGTACGGGGGAAAAATAAAGTTATTTATCCCGCACACCTTCTTTCTTATGTTGCTTACTATATATGGAAAATGTGAATACACAAAGTTTAAACTCACACAGGAGAAGGAAAAACTTTATTTTGTTGAAACTCGGGCTCGTGCATGTGTTTTCTTTGGCTTGTTCGACACGGTAGTCAAGTTTTCATGGATTATGAATAATTCATGGGGAGTTTTGTGAAAGGTTTTTCAACGGGGAAAAAGAGACTTGGTAGGATCATGCAAGTTGATATCAGTGGATGTTTGATTTGCAACCAATTTTTAATAAAATAAAAAAATCATTGAAAAGGAACGAAGAGGATGAAGTTAAGTAGGATTTTAATTTATATTCAGTTTAACACTTTAAATCAAGTTGATGTTATTTTGTCCCTTTACAGGTGACAAAGTTTAATTTTAGTAATATTTGAATAACTAACCCATCAAGTGTGAAAATAACATCGACTTGATTTTTGGTCTAATAACTAATTCTGTACTGAGTATCATGAAAATCACATTGTCCACCATAATTGATGAGACATGGCCGCTCTCCACCGATTTGTTTTTTTCAAATTCCTATTGTCAAGCTATGTCCCGCAGACGAACTTAGCCGACCACATATTCTTAAAAGGCGCTACAAGATTGACTTGTATACAAAATTCTAGCTTGATGTTAGTCAGACATTTTTTTGCACGCTATCTCCTGGACTAGAAATACAACCTACAACAGTCCACAAACCAATTGTCTATTTTTATTATTTTATTTTATTCTTATACACAATTTTGTGGCCACGTCAGGATAACCTCCCCCTGATGCGAACACCTGAGTCAGTGCCTATAAGGAGTCTCACTGCTTATTTAGATATTAAAATTCAGACGTTATGCAAAACCTAAGTGAAGGTCTCAGCATTTGGAGAAGTGAAACTGCTAACTATTTATGTTGTCGAAGCATATGAGATGCCTTTGTTTGGGATCTCATATACCCTGGGATTTGACTTACCCCTCCCTCTAGGCTTGCGTGTATGCAAAGTAGACAATGAAGTGCACTGTAAGTACAAAAGAGAAATAGAATCACTTAAAGATGAGTTTAAGGAGGTTTTAGAAGGTTTAGGGAAAATTGAGCGATGCAAAGCTAAAATACATATGGAGCGGATGCGGTACCTAAAGTTTTCAAACCTCGTCCAGTCCTCTTAGATTTATCATTAATCACATTAAAAAGTTAATAAAATCAGCCAATAGTTTTTATCCCAAGTAATTTATTGTGTAAGCATGGCCTCTATATTTAGATAGCCCTCAAAGTTATTATATTTGGGAGAGTCTATAAAGATTATCTTAAAGGAACAACATAAATTTCCTCTCCAAGTAAATTGATATTTGTTTATTTAGGCTGGAAGCTGCTCAAGTGGGTGAATCTACCCCCCCCCCCCCCCCCCTCCCCTCACCCCGCTCCCATGCTATAATAAACACCACGAGTACCAGAATCACTCTAACCACCTTTAACCACCTTTAACCACCTCTAACCACCCCTAGCCACCTCAAACCACCTCTAACCACCTCTAACCACCTCTACCCACCTCAAACCACCTCTATTCAAACACCGGATGCAGAAAAATATAAAAATAATCTGCCAATTAGTGTGGCACATAGCTTTCTCGTGTACTATCCCCTATACTTTAATGATGCTATGCTTTTACAGTCAATTATTCTTAAATGTATATTATTATCCCCCCGTTCTTTAAATCTAACGAAATCTATTTAAATCTATTTTAAATGGATAAAAGTATCCATTTATCAAATTGAGGCATATTTGTGTTTCATAAAACTATGTTTAGACGAATTTTGATTACGCTAACTTCTTAGATACCTTAGTTATTAGGGTTTCGTAGGTCCTTCTTGAAACCCGTTTGTCGAGGGTGATGTGTCTGTGTGTCCGTCGCTCTATGGTTCATATCTCACGAAACGTTTCAGCTAAAAAGTTGAAATTTGAAATACTGGCGCAACTTTTTGACCTACACATTGGACAAATATAGAGAAAATTAAAAATGAATGTACGCATGTGCAATCCGCAAAAATGTGGTAAACTCAAATGTTATTATTACTGAGAGGGTATGTTAGCGAGATGCTGTCAAATAAAACACAGTGATAAAGTTCATTCTAACGTTCTGCTAAATTTATTAGCATCATCAGAGAAAGAGTCAAAGTATAAAATAAAAATAATACAAAAAGGTCGAAGTTGACTCTACGACATGTTATAAAGGAATGACTGGAAGTTTGACATCATCTTGCTAACATAACCTCTCATTTATACTTGAACTGTCACCAATCTTTTCCAACAGTGATTATTACTTTTAATTTTCGAGTGGGATATCAAATGCTGACAAGTAGGTTACATGTGTATGTGCTGGTTTTTGCCTTCCTTATTGGTTTTATGAGGTAAAACATACCCCAACAAAAATTCCCCCTCCCCTCTCCCCTAAAAAAGGCTAGTCCTAATTTGTATTTAATAATTGATGCAAATACCGTATTATAGGGAGATGAAAATTTCCCGAAAAAATGTAATATACCTTGATGTTATACAGATAAAAAACATTGTGACCCCCGGGGGATCGAACCAGGGACCCTTTAATTTTGTGTTAGATTTTTTGGGCTTTTCGCCTAAATTTGTTTATAATAATGTATATGATTAATAATAATCTAAATATCACTAAAAAGTACTTGGATAAGAGTACTTCCCTATGATTTTTCATACTACATATAAACTTCTGGACCCAACAATTCAGAGGTAATAGGTAATATTTGATATATTATGTACAGTATGTCCACGGATGAAGTTGCCTTAGGCGGCTTTCACACTGCGTGCGAGACCGAGCGAGACCGATTCCGCTTGAGAAGCAAATACATGTATTAGCAATGTATTAGCATGGCTCTATTCACATTAATCACTGAGTGAGACCGGCCGAGCGAGACTGAGCTGACTCGGGCGTTTTTTTCGAGCGTGGTAGTTAGCTAAGCGTTTTCGGCGGCCGAAAACGCTTAGCTAACAAAAACGCTCGAAAAAAAAAACGCCCGAGTCGGCTCGGTCTCGCTCAGTCTCGCTCGGCCCGGTCTCGATCGGAGTTTAAAGTGAATAGACCCATGCTAATACATGTATATGCTTCTCAAACGGAATTGGCCTTATTCGGTCTCGCTCGGTCTCGCACGCAGTGTGAAAGCCGCCTTATACGTGTAAATTCCAAACAATTTCAATTTGCGAAGAAAAGTCACTCTTCATAAAATCTTCTGCTTGTTCTTAAATGAAGATTTATAGTATTACTTTTTGTTCAAAATGTACCCTGTACCCAGAGAGTACAATTTTCTAAAATTATACAAGAGGAAACCGGTTCAAATTTCGACTATTCAAGAAAAAAGTATTCTTTATAATTTCTTTTAGATACTATGCAAAATTTATTTTTCGCATAAAAATGTCGATAATTAAATGTCAAAAATCCCTCCCCCTGCCATTTATAGAAAGTCAAATTTGCCTGATTCTAATACACGAGGGGTCGATTTAAAGGTCTCATTGAGTGCATTAAAAGCTTTATTATTGTTTTTTTTTTTTAAATAAAAACAATATGAAAGCGTTTATAGAGAAAATCGTATTTATTATCTAAATAGTATTTATTTCTTTAATAAAAAATCATTTTCAATCATGAATTTATTTTCCTAATTAATTTCCCCTTTAATAGCTTTTATGTAGTTTTCATAAAATAAAGCAATAACACAACTTTTAATGCAGTCAATGAGACCGTTAAATCGACCCCCCATTTATTAGAATCAGTCGGATTTGACTTTTTATAAATGGCAGGGAAGGGGGAGTTTTGAAATTTGACTATCGGCATTTATATGCGAAAAATAATATTTTAAAGAATACTTTCTCTTGAATTGTCGAAATTTGGACTATTTATCTAAGATTTAAAAAACGGGGGAGAGGGAATTAAATATATTTGACAAAAATTGGTTGTAATAGCATAACATCATTAAAGTATACGTGATAGGACACGAAGAAGCTATGTGCCACACTAATTGACAGAGTATTTTTATATTTTTCTGCATTCATAGTTAGAATTCCCAGCTGGTTACACGTGTATGGTTGAACACGTGCAACCTATATTTAAAGCTTGAGTTTCTAATGTAGGTATTATAATATTATCTCAAAGTTTGTTTGTTGTAGTTATCCCCTATTTTATGACACTATCAGTAACTTGTTTCAATTTGACATAGTAAATAATTTTATAACAAGCTACAATAATCGTTCTGATAAAAAGAGAACTTCCAAATAAACTCTTTGTTTAAGTATAGGGTTTAAGCCATCCGTATCAGTATGAGCAAGCAACATTTTTAGTGTAACTTGATAAGACCATCTTTATACATTTATGGTATAGTTACACGTATGTGACAGTGGAGTAACATCAACAATAGAACGTAATATCCTGTAAAGGAGGGGGGGGGGGGGGTGAGAGAGAGAATGAGGGGGGTAATTAGGGAAATAATTTTTTGTGGGTAGACAATCTCTAGCATAATAACCTTCAAAGAAATGCTAATCTGGAATACTATGTGATATGTGTTGAAATATCATTAAATTATGAAAATAAAGTCTGAAAATTCTAACTACTGAACTTAAAAAGTGGCGAGAAAAAGGATTAAATATAATATTAAAGCATTCAGAAAACAAAGGATTGACAAAATAACTTTCTTAGTTGAAATTTCAAAGAAACACGTATAATATTTAAATATTAATTTATAAGCAAAACAATTAAATATTATAGTAGCTTAATATAAATAAATAATATAATTAATTGGTTGTGAGTGAAGTCTTACGTAAAAAGGGTTTCGTTGGTATTGTGAACATGAAATTAGTTAGAATAAGTAGCGGGGGGGGGGGACGCAAAATTTTGATGTTTTCGGCAAAATAGCATGGAAAATTAAACTCCCTCCACAAGTGTTATATATTTTTGTAATCTAATCTTCAATACCTTTCATTTGATACCAACTCAAAATTAAAAAAAAAAAATCGCGGAACATGAATTATACACCATTTTGGATTTGAACAGCTGATGAATTTGAGTTCGCTATATTTTTCCTGTATGCGCGTCAAAACGATCTTTAATACTGGCAAGTTTCATGTTTTAACTCTTTTGATTAAAAAGTTGTTAGAACCGTACAGAGTGACAGACAGACAGACACATGAACGAAACCCTAAAAACTAATGTTTATAACCGGTCATATAAATCAGATCGGAGGTTATACAGTGTTTTCCTCCACTTAATGGAAAATCATGGATTAAATAATTTTATCTACGATTGATACGAAATATAAACATTGTATCTCATTCTATGCATTTAGATGCATAGAAAGAGATTCTTTACGTACTTGTATTCATTGCGCATGCGCGTTCCACAATTACTCTTTTAGTGCGGTAAAAAAGAAGAATTCTTCACCTTAACGCACGATTAGCGAGTTTGTTATATTTAACAAAACTAATTTGCTGTTTGTTTAATTAAAGTAACTGTTCCTATCGAGTTTTAGTGAAAAATAATGATTTATTTATGTCATTATAACGAAAATGAGGAAAATAATACGTCTCCCGAAATAATTAATTCGGCACAAAATACAACTAATGAATTAATGTCATATTTATCAAAACAGAAATACGAACTTACATACAGGAAGTTTATTATATATTTTCTGTATTTATTATTAAAATCCAACACACGTAGATAAAGTACGGTACGCAACTCGTGCGAAAACTGCATTTTGCTTTGCTCGTGTAGTTTTACTACCCTCGCTGTCGCTCGGGTATAAATTCCACACTAGCATACATAATGTTACTTTCCGCACTTGACGCGTAATGTACATTACAATTTGTGTTATCCCGTCTTAGGCCGGGTACGATTTTCCACCGGGGAGGAGTTATTTGTATGGTAAATGTTAAATAATAATTAAATTTAATCACGAAAACTCAATTTAACCAATTTATAGAAAACACGGACCAAATAATTAACCACACACACACACACACACACACACACATATATATATATATATATATATATATATATATATATATATATATATATATATATATATATATATATATATATATATATATATATATATATTCATATATATATTTAAATGAATGGAGTTTTACTTTAACTTAAAAACAGCATCGCATATTATAAGAAAGAAATATAATGAAATTTATTTTGATTTTATTATCTTTTTCCATCAATATTTATTTTCCATTACATTTGAAAGTGAAAGAAGAAAATAAAGTAAAACTATAAAATCTTATTTTTTCAATTTCCTTCAAAACTTATTTAGCTCGAGGGTTTTAAAACTTTAAATGCACTTTAGTGAAGGTTGGAGAGAAAGAAATAAGCTGTGGTGGGGGGAGGTTACCGAATTTCCAATTTTGCCGAAGTTAAGCATAAAACCTTTGGATTTATTAGTTGTGCGGGGGGGGGGGTGTTTGGAGTTGATAGAGGCGAGATGGGAAACTTCTTTATTCTACGTTATCAGCGTGAAATATTCTCTCCCAGAAAACAGCTTTCCACCACAACTAACAACAAATTACTTTATCGTAAAAGAAAATTCAGAGTAAAATACCTCATTTTTCCTGTTAAGACTCCAACGTAATTTAACTCAAAATTCAAAAAGAATTTCAATTGGATTTTTATCATTGGGTATGTAAAAAAAATGTGGCACATCGCTCCTTCACGTTCTATGACAGAACGTGTGGTTACATGAGTATAAGTCAGGGGTTCCCAAACTTTTTTCTTCATCCACCCCTTTTAAAATAGTATATTATGTTACTAGGCTGTGAAGTGAGTTTTTTCTTTACCGCGGCAATTACATTTACTGTCGAGCGAAGCGAGACAGTAAATATTGCCAAGGTAAAGAAATAACACTTCACAGTCGCGTAGCATATGCTATTTTTTCCGAGGTAGCAGACAATGAAAAAACATTAAATATTAATAATTAATCAATATAATAATAACAAATATTAGTACATACTTAATATTTAAAAAAAGAAACCTTAAAAAGAGGTTACACTATAAGAAAAGATAAATAAAACGCATTGACATCTAGCGGAATTAAATCGTACTAAGCATTTCTACAAAGACTGCAGCGGTACTAACGGAAGTTTTGACAACTACCCGCCGGAAAATACGTCCTAGGAACTAAAAGGTTTTTTCTTTACAGCTAGGAGTAATGAAAAAGTCCACGTAATGAAATTAGAGGCTCTAAAGTTACTATTTCACAGCCTACCACGGAAAAAAATTATTTTCTTCATCGGCCCCCTTGCATTTCTTCATTAATATACAGCATACATTAGCAGAATACTAATAATAATTGCACTTAAAAATCTTAAAGATAAAAATTTAGACAAAAAAAATTAGAAAAAGGGTTTATATAAGATTTCAGGTAACAGATATTAACTTGATTTCTGATACATCGATATTGTAATTGGACAATATTTCGATAATGTGGTTTCGTATTGTGTGATATATTGATATTTTGTTTATATATATATATATATATATATATATATATATATATATATATATATATATATATATATATATTTGGCCTGAGATTACATATCATCTTATAGTCATTTTGGATAACAATAGTATATTATGTTACAAGGCTGTGAAGTGAGTTTTTTCTTTACCGCGGCAATTACATTTACTGTCGAGCGAAGCGAGACAGTAAATATTGCCAAGGTAAAGAAAAAACACTTCAAAGTCGCGTAGCATATGCTATTTTTTCCGAGGTAGCAGACAATGAAAAAACATTAAATATTAATCACTAATCAATATATAATAATAACAAATATTAGTACATACTTAAGACTTAAAAAAAGAAACCTTAAAATGAGGTTTCACTATAAGAAAAGATAAATAAAACGCATTGACATCTAGCGGATTTTTATCGTACTAGAAGCATTTCTACAAAGACTGCAGCACTACTAACGGAAGTTTTGACAACTACCCGCCGTAAAGAAAAAATCTTATAGTGCCTAGGACGTAAAAGATTTTTTCTTTACAGCTAGGAGTAATGAAAAGATTTTTTAAGTCCATGTAATGAAAAAATGGATTTTAGCTATGTTTTTTAGGCTCTAAAGTTACTATTTCACAGCCTACCACGGAAAAAACATATTATCTTCTTTTGATTGTTTTAAGCAGGGCCGGCGCGACCGTATAGGCGAACTGGCGACCGCCTAGGGCGCTAGGGCCCGAGGGGCGCTGCAAAATACTTGTCCACCAAGAAGTCAATGTTTTTACAAAGAAAGAAAGATGAATAACTTAAATTAGAAGAGAACCAGGGGCGGATCCATGTACAGGGGAAATCACCCCCCCCCCCCCCCTCCTATAAAATACAACATAATTACGAAAAAATATAAATTGAAGAAAATATAGTTGAATATTTCTAATGTTTTATTTCCATTTTAAACGAATAATATAATTATTTTGCTTATGAAATGATGGTTTATGGAGCAATAGTCAAGTTGATATTAACATTTTAAACTGGGATTCCCACTTACATGTTTATGTGGGATACAAACATTAAACTATTTTGTGTTTGTTTCTTTTCATACTTTAATGGTTGTTTGTTTAGTTGCATACTTTAATGGTTGTTTGTTTAGTTGCATACTTTAATGGTTGTTTGTTTAGTTGCATACTTTAATAGTTGTTTGTTTAGTTGCATACTTTAATGGTTGTTTGTTTAGTTGCATACTTTAATGGTTGTTTGTTTAGTTGCATACTTTAATAGTTGTTTGTTTAGTTGCATACTTTAATGGTTGTTTGTTTAGTTGCATACTTTAATAGTTGTTTGTTTAGTTGCATACTTTATTGGTTGTTTGTTTAGTTGCATACTTTAATGGTTGTTATACACAGATGAGTGTGTATCCCCTAGTTCAGTTGCTATATAGGTCGTTGAAGGCATTTCACAATGAATCAGGAAGAATTAATAACATAGTATAGCGTTAAAGGTAAAAAAAACTGATTTAGTTAATAAATGCTTCAAAAATTCTGCAGAAACAATTTTAAACAAACTTTTAGGTGATACCTTACTTAGCTGAAAAGGCTCTATAAAAAGGCCCAAAATCACCATTTTGAACCTAATTTTCTAAAATTTTCCTGAAAAAAAGTCCCCCCGGACCCCCCATTGGGCTAGGGTCATGTTTTACAGGAGAGAGATTAGTGGGACTGGCAACTGAACCGGAGTTAGCAAGTTATTTACATTGTAACAGAGATTAAATAATAAATGTTGGATAAAATTATGCTTTATTAGTTTTGTTCTTGTATTTCCTAAAAGTGAGTTGCTGAATTAACTGATCGGCGTTGGCTTAGAATGATGGTTTATTTCTAACTAGCCTTCACCCTGGGCTCATGCTAGGTATAACCAGATTATAATTTCCGCACAAAATTGACAAAAATTGGCAATTTTCCTTGTGGCAATTTGTTGTTGTTGCTATATTTATTACGGTTTTTAAGTAAAGTTAAATATTAAGCTTAAGTACAGATTATAAAAGTGTAACCCCAACTTATGGACTTAATAGTTCAAAAGGCTTAATAGATTAGTTAAAATTAACTTAAAAGAAAAAATAATCTTTCTTTTTTATTCACGGATCACGGAGGTAAGTAGATTTAGGGAGTTAGTTGGAAGTTTACTCTAAAGCTAAGTCAGGAAGAAGTTTGAAATTAGTCAGTCTTGGAGGGTTTAAAGATTGGCGGGGCTGGACCGACTTGATGCCAAAACCACGCCCCTTTTATACCTGATACCCTGCTTACAGTATATAACACCGAGATACCAAGATGCAATATTTCTCTGGCCGATTTAATTATCAAAGAAACATGTTTGGAATATATTAACATAGCGGGACCACACGTAGAACTTGATTTAGAACCGGATTAAGAACTTATTAAGTTTAGCTTATCAAGACGGCGGTGAAGGACTTAGCACTTCGCTCCTACCCTCACTCATCCTCTACTTGTTCAACCGACTTGAAAACATTACTTAGCATGTGTTTCTTGTACCAACTTTTACTTCATATAAAGTTATAATCAAACTTCTTATCTTTTGGGACCCTCTGTCGCAAATGTGGCAGAAAGAATGAAACTCCAGCACATGTGCTTGGAAAATGCCCACATATCATGCTTCTTGTGACTAGACGCCACCATAACGTTAAGCGCAAGATCTCGAAAGTCCTCAAGGAGAAAAATTATATTTGCTATGACGAGGTTTATGCTATTGACTCGGAAGGTTCTTCTAGATTTTCCGATATTATAGCATCCCACCCGGACAACAAGACTGCCCTTATTATTGACCTCACCGTCAGATATGAAACTAACGACATAGACCAAGCCAACAAAGTACACGAGGAGAACAAGACCATCTATGAGAAATGCATCGAGTTTTATAAAGATAGGTTTCGAGCTTCTCATGGTGATAGGGACTATAAAGTGTATGGATTGTGGTTTGGAACAAGAGGGACCATACCAGCTAGCACTAAAAACATCTTTGACGAGATCGGTACGGACCAGAATTTTTTAAGACTACAGTCAGAAAATATAATTTTGGACTCATTAGGTATCCTTAACCACCATATATATTCTTAATTGTTATGTTTATATTATATAGTTTTTAGTATTATGAGTTAGTGAATTACTTGTTAGTTCATTATAATATCCTCGACAAACTTGTATTTTTTACAGTGCTACTCTGTATGTACTATTAGTGTATTACCTTAGACTTTACTTTAAACTTTATGATTTATAATTTAGCTATTATTAATTTAAAATGTTGTCATTAGATTGATAAGTACGCAGTGTGTGAAAGCAAACCTTAATATAAGGCCAGCCTCACTTGTTTATATTTTGTAAATAAAGTGTTTATATATATATATACATCGTATCTTAATAAAACAAATCTATCTGCCACACTCATTGTGCTCCAGCCATGTATCTATTGCCTCATCATCATAACATACTTTTACTCTCTCATATTAAGAGATAGTATTGTGATGGCGCGAAAACTCGATTTTGAGATTTTGGGTAATTTACACGTTTTGAGATCACCTGAGTCCAAAAAAGTGTTTTTTAAAAAATGTCTGACGTCAGTGCAGACGCCTAGAGCCTAAACTATACTAGGCCGATTTTGCCGAATTTTGGTATAAGTGTTCGGAAAAATCATACCCCGAGGCGAAATGGAAAAAACTAATTTTTACCTCCAAATTTAGGGGCGCTACTCCCCAAAAATTCTGAAAAAACGTGAAGAATAATAATTTCTCGAAAACGGTTCCGACGATTTTGATTAAAATATTCTTAAATGTAGTCTATTTAAATTCAAATCTAACGATATAAACCGTTTTCCCGGGAAAAATCAAGTTCCAGAGAAAATAGCTTTCAACGTGGACGGAGAGAGGCCGGGTTCGATTCTCCGTCGAGGAGAAGTTATTTATGATACATTCTGATAAAATATTCAATAATAATTAAATTTACTTACGAAAACAAATAAATGGAAAACACTGGCTAAGTAATTATGAACTAGTGTATGAGAAAGTTTGTCTGAGTTGTCTCCGACTGATTTTTTGTTGTTGTGTATGTGAAAATTTTGATAGTTGTTTTAGCTGTTTATTATACGGCGTTTAAAATTTACATTTGACCTAAATACCCGGAATTGAAAGAAAAGCATCAATACCACAGAATCTAAAATCTGCCCCGATATAGCTCGAACTACACTTTCTCACGAGTGCATAATTACTAGGTCCATTGTTTTACATATATTACTTGTTTCGAGGTTTTGAAGTAACATTTCATTATTATAAAATATTTTATCAAAATTTACCATAAAAATAACTCCTCCTCCGCGAGCATTCGAACCCGGCCTTGCACGGTCCTAGATAATAGCTATTTTCTTAGGAACTAGTTTTTTTCGAAAAAACGATTAATATCAATAATTCCGATTCTCTCCCTGTTTCATATAGGCAGGATTCATTTTAACTTTGTATTAAAAAGTGTTTAATGTTATTATAAGTTTTCACATATTATATAAAATATTTAAAAAAGTTATTTTATAAAGACCAATAGGGGAAAAATCGGATTATGTTTTACCAATGATTAATACCAGCCTGAAGAAGCCTCAAGTTAAGGCGAAATAGCAGAAATTTATAGAAGTTAATTGCTTAAACCCTAAATTAAACGAAAAAGAAAAAATATATTTTGAATATAGTTTTTTCATTTTATTTTCGTATTTGAATAAACCAAATATCAGAATTTTTAATTATAATCATAGAGACCATTTTTTTTATTCTGACTATAGTGATCTTTATTTTTTTTTTTTAAATAATTTGAACAAATGTGGTTTTTAGGTCAAATAGGGATAATAAAGCATTAAAAGCTGCTTCAATACACCCTGGCTATATTTCGACCTTTGCTTAGGTCATTTTCAAGCCAATTACATAATTGAATACAAGGTATTTACTATTCTATCATACAGCTGAACAATTAGTTACTTACATTAATGACAATATTAAAATTTCCCTTTACCTCATACGGTTCCTGATTAAATACATTAAATATTCCATGTCAAACAATAAAATATTGTTTAAAATTATTATTATTAATTATTAATTACAATTAGTTCCTTTAATGACAAATTACCATGTAGGTAATGAGTTGTAATTGAAAGTTTGGGAGATTTTATTGTTTGACATGGAATATTTATTTTATTTAATCGGGAACCGCATGAGGTAAAGGGAAATTTTAATATTGTCATTAATGTAAGTAACTAATTGTTCAGCTGTATGATAGAATAGTAAATACCTTGTATTCAGTTATATTATAGGCTTGAAGATGACCTAAGCAAAGGTCAAAATATAGCCAGGGTGTATTGAAGCAGCTTTTAAGATTTTATTATCCCTATTGGACCTAAAAACCACATTTGTTCAAATTATTTTTTTTTATGTTATTGCAGAATTTGTGAGAGAAATAACCCCCAAATTAGAGCAAAAATTAATTTCTCTATTTTTGGAGTATTTTTCTGCACATGTACATGCCAATAGTTTAGGCTGTTCAGGTCTCCACGTACTTTATTCGAATTTGTGAACGCGACCACATATAGAGAAGGCCATCACTCAGGGGCTCGATACACTTAAGTCCATCAAAACCATCAAATCAAATTTTACTTTCTCTTTATTTTATCACTTATATGAGAAAGTAAACAAATTTAAATCTATGGTAGATAGAGTAATATACAGGGTGCTTTTAGTTCAGAAAAGTCAAGTACATTATATTATACTTGGAGCCCAAATCGTAGAAAGACAAATTCACCACCAAACATTGTGTATTCCAGATATTACAATAGTTTTGGGAAAGAAGTCCCTTATGGCACGTTCTGGAGCCCTGGAGTGAATTCGAAAAATACGACCGTCACGAAATCTACCGACGACGATAACTTGAGTAAAAAATTACCGAGTTGGTTGAAAATAAGTACACATTGTTATTGGCCCAAGCGTGCACACGCAACGCTCGCGTAAACGGTAGCTTCAAATTTAAAATTGGAATTTTAGGGCAAAAAAAAAATACTAACTTCATCTATTTAATGTTTTTTTTTTTTTTTTTTTTTTAGTTAAACGAACACCGACACTGCTATGAAGTGATAAAGATCGCTTAATATATGAAAGCGGATCTAAACGTTTAAAATAAAGAAAACAACGTTTTTACCGACATCTTACGTTCTAACTTAACGATTTTAATAAAACTTCTTACACATAGTCTAAAGTACAATTGAAAGAGGCATGTAAAATTTCAACCTGATACAAGCAAACGTTTTTGAGTATGGAAGAGATATATTTTTTAATATTTTAAATTAGTAGACCGGTTAGGTAGAAAACCGTTCTATTTCCTACCAACTACAAACACACTCTTTAACTATAAACTGATGATTAACTTTATTCTCACTATTCAAAACATGTTTATAGTAAGACGCTTGCATTAATGATACAAATAATGCATTTCATTTAATTTTGCCTTAACTCCGCTAAGTGCAAACAAAACAGTTAGTTACTTTAAATTTTGTCTCTTTTCTAACTCCGTCATGTATAAGTAGTTAGCAACGTATACGTACTTAGCAGTGTTATTTTATAATTTATATTTAATGAAAAATTTAAGAAACTTCGTTCTAACCGGGTGTCCCGCGACACCACACGTATTTTATTTTTTTTAAAAAAGTGAAAAATACCCTATATTACCTTAGATCTTACATCTATTAACTTTCTGGATTCTGTTGGATAATATTTTAAGTTTAATTTATTGTTTTGCTTCCAAACTTACTAAAGGTAACGGAGGCAATAAACTTGTAATTTCATTTGAAAGAAAAATCCACAGTACAATAAACTAGGCATCGCGTGGCTCAATCATTGAAGCGAGCGAATGGTAATAAATATGTATTGAATATTGAAAAAATAGATAATCATGTATCATGATGAGTTGATAGATATAGGATATGATACAGCGGCTAGTACTAAGGGAACAACCCTGCATTCTTACTATTCCTCTAACCACACATCCAAACGTTTAGGTCCGCTTTAATAGTTTTAACGGTATTTATTAATTCATAGCGGTGTCGCTGTAGGTTTTACTAAAAGATGTTATGTGAAAAAAATGTTCGTCTCATTGAATAGATAAAGTAAGAATTTTTTCCCGTCCTGAAATTCCAATTTTAATTTTGAAGTGCACGTTTACGCGAGCGTTGCGCGCGAACGCTTGGGCAGACAACGTTGTCCAACGAACTAGTCCTGAGCATTAGTAAAATGAACATGTGTACCAAATTTCATCAAAATCGGTCAGTTTTTACTCAAGTTATCGTCGTACGTTTCAGACACACGGACACGAAGCATATTTCGTTGAATGTAGGAAGCTCGCTACGCTCGCTTCAATAATTATAAATTAATCACATTGCATCATATTGCAAAAAGAAGATACGTTTATTTTTTTTTGACAAAATTGACTTTATTGAATGTTTGTGATCTACAGAAGCTTAGGTACATCTCCTGTGCAGAAACGAAACATCCAATAACTCCTTCTGTATTTATTTATAATTTATATTTTTCATGAGGTGCAGAAGGGATCCATGTGTTCAGCACACATCTCTAATTTTACTAAAGCTAATAATATTTAAGGTCATGAAAAGTTTTCTTCATTTCCTGTAAAATTTGATTTTGTGTGCATATTTCCTTTCTGCAAAATGTGATTGAAATTTATAAACAAGTAAGGCGCGCTTTACGTAAGTACGTGAGGTGATAATCGCCGGTTTCTGTACGATTAAGTTAAAATTATTAGGTTTAATAGTTGCATATTCTTTTTCTACACTTCAATACCTTTAAATTGATGTACAACATTTCATGGTTACTAAAATCCTTTTTAGTTGCATTGGCCGCCATCTTGAAAATATAAAGTGTAAAATTTTAATAGTTGCATATTCTTTTTCTACACTTCAATACCTTTAAATTGATGTATAACATTTCATGGTGACTAAAAACCTTTTTAGTCGCATTGGCCGCCATCTTCAAAATATAAAGTGTAAAATTTGAATAGTTCCATATTCTTTTTCTACTCTTTAAGAACTATACATTGATGTATAACATGTCATTGTGACGAAAAACAATATTTTAGTCGCCCGCCATATTGGCCGCCATCTTGAAAATATTAGGTGTGAAATTTTAATAGTTGTGTATTCTTTTTCTACATTTCAAAACCTTTAATTTGATGTATGACATGTCATGGTGACTAAAAACATTTTTGTTTGTCCCAAATGATCCTAGCTATACTAGTTTATGAATTGAAACAAGCAACGGACAGACAGATAGACAGACAGACAGACAGGGCCATTATTATAAGGTTTCTTTTTGTACTTTGTACAGAAACCTAAAAACGAAGAAGAACATATTAACTGTACTGCTACGAGTGTATAAAAATATGCATGTGATTAAAAGAGAGTTTTTGTTATATTTATTTCATATATTGTTTATAATATATGCAGTGGTTTTATAATATATTCAGGAATATATATTATTTCTCGGCACAGAGCTGTCAAAAAATACATTTTAGCTTTGAAGTGAAAATGAGTGTAGGTGCTTTGGAACAGAATAGATCGAGTCAAGCCTCGGGGCTGCAGTATTTTAATAAATCTTCCGTCTAACACATGTCAATCAGAGGAATGTTTGCGTCACACAAATTTATAAATATATTGCGGTGCTTCTTTTCATTTGAGTCGTTGGGAATATTAAACATTTCACTTTTTTTTGTTTTTACTTTAAACATTTCACCGAGAAAGGGAGCAAAGTAGACACATTATATAAAAAAAAAAATACATCAAAAAAATCAATTCTCTTATGAAAAAGACAAACAAATAGCCCAGCAAGTATTTTTGCCAGTGACCGGACTATAAACATATAAATACACCCAAAAGAGCATACTTATAAAAAAACGTCAATAAAAACATAAATATTTTTATCCCCAGTAAGGATAAAAAGTTATGATTTTGAATTAGTTTAGAGGGACTAAAACAGGTCTTTTCATCCCTGAACTCAAAAAGTAGGGAGAAAAAGTAAAAGTAGGGCGAAAAAGTAAAGTAGGGCAAAAAAGTAAATATTGCAACTTAATTATTTTATAAATAGTAGAAAATGAATGGCTAATGTAATGAAGTTGATGAAATCAGGTTGGCGGCACTGCGCTTTTTTGACCATGTTTATGTTTGGTTATATTGTTTATAACCTGCATCTAAATAACCTTCTTTTTGAGTTTAATTCTAATTCGTATTAGTTTTTCATATTGAATCTCTTATATCGGCTATTAAAAGTGCTAATAATTATTGTTATTTATTATAAATAAGAACTGTGCAATACACGAAAATGTGTATTTTCTTTCTACTGGAGATAAAATATTGTATGTACCTCGTGAGTAAAGTGCCATTATTCCCTCGGCTTTGCCTCGGGATTTAGGGACCATGGTTTCTTCGGCTTCGCCTCAAGAACCAACTTTTTCGCTCAGGGAATAATGGCTTACTTTACTCCCTAGGTGCATAAATAACTATTTTTAGAAATTTCCAAAAAGTGGTATCTTTACTTTTGGTCGTAGAATGTTCCGGATTTTTTTCCAGAATTTTCCCACTTTAAATAAGAAAGATAGAAGGGGGGCACTTTTTACAGCAATTTCGAACTCGCCTACGCTCACCCTATCAAAGCTTATAACCAAAAATTTATATATTTTTGTAATCAGCTCGACTTATCCTTTCATATGATACCCCACACGGTCGCCAAAAAAATCAATTTTTTTTAACCCTTAAGTTATTACCCATATTTTTTTGAAAAATATTTTTCTTTAAGTCGCTATATTTTTAAAATGTATGGGTAGGTACTATATACATAAATACTAAATTTCATAGTGATCGGACTAAAGGTGTAGCCGTGAGAGCAGGCGACAGACGGACGGACAGACAGACACACACAGGAAAATATAAGGGTCCTTGGTTTTGCCTGCGGACCCTAAAAAATGTTTGACTAACATCAAGCTAGAATTTTGTGTACAAGTTAATCTTTTATTTTAGTGCCTTTTTTTGTGGTCGGCTAACAAATTGGTTCAAGTTCGTCTGCGGGACATAGCTTGACAATGGGCATTGGCAAAAAACAAACCCATGGAGAGCGGCCATGTCCCAACCTTTATGGTGGACAATGTGATTTTTATCATCCTAAGTACGAACTAAGTTAGTAGACCAAAGATCAATTTGATGATTGTTTGACACTTAAAAAGGTCAGTTAGTCAAATATTATTCCAAATCAAAGAACTCCCCTATTAAGTGACAAACTATTTGTCACTTAATATTTACGTAGTTAAGTGATATATTCTACAATCATCTTCTTTAATTATCAACTCATTATGATTAACTTTTTCTCATTATTCAATAGATTTCTATTGCAAGAAGCTCGCTTCAATGATAAAAAAAAATGCATTTCTTTTAATTTTGCCTTAACTCCGCTAAGTACAAATAGTTTGTTACTTTTAATTTTGTCTCTTTTCTAACTCTACAATGTTTAAGTTGTTAGCATTATTATACGTAGCAGTGAAATTTTATAATTTTAATTTAATAAAAATGAATTTAGTGAACAGACTAAATTGCCTCAATAAAACCGAATTTCAATTCATTATATATATATATATATATATAATATATGTGTGTGTGTGTATGTATATATTTAAGAGAAACATAGCCGGGTACTTACTTTATATTTTGTACAATTTAATTCAATTGAAAGTGTATTCCATTTTATTGTTATTTGCATTTGGCAATCTTAATTTTCTATTTAAATTGAATAAATAAATGAACAAATCTTTTTAGGCAAGCAAATTAGACTTTTGCCTTCAAAAAACGGGTAGAATTCTGAAAACTGTTTTAATCACTTAAGTGCGGGCCTCTGATAAACAGAAAATTTGTATCATAAGCCTACTTGGGTTTTTAAAACAGTTTACACAAGTCTACCCGTTTTTCGAAGGCACGATCTTTTCCGGAGTTAATTCGCTTAGCCTATTTGAATGCAATATTTTAGGATTAATTTGAATTCATTTTAATTTTGAAAATTGAAACGAAGAACTGATTTGAATCTAAAATTGTGATTAAATTTAAAGGAAGTGTTAAAGCTAGAGTGTTCCTGGGACTCAACTGAATCATCCAAATACTTTATACCCATAAAACTTTTTTTTTTTTTTTTCTTAACTAATCTGCATTTATTGTAGTCTAAAATTTCAACTAGAACCTAAGGCCGCTGCCTGACTTGTCGGTACGATATCGGTAAGCTAGTATGCCGATGCGGTAAGATTCTTTACCGAGCGCCTATATCAGTACCGAATCGGTAAGATAAAGGTGCTCGGTAATAGTACATTACGCGTCGAGTGCGGAAAGTAGCATTTTGCATGCGAGTGTGGAGTCTGCACCCGAGCGACAGCGAGGCTAGTAAAACCACACGAGCAATGCAAAATGCCGTTTTCGAACGAGTTGCGTACCGTACTTTATCTACGATTGTTAGATTTAAATAATAAATAGAGAAAAAAATAAACTTGCTGTATGTAAGTTCGTATCTCTTCTCTTGATAAAGATGGCATTAATCTTGAGTTGTATTTTTTTGCCGAATTAATTATTTCTGGAGGAGTATTATTCTCTACATGTTCGTCAAAGCCACTTGATTCATTCATCGTTTTTCACTAAAAACTCGATATAAACAGTTACTTTAATAAAAGAATACCAAATTAGTTTTGTTAAATGTAAACAAACTCACTAATCGTGCGTTAAGCTGGAGAATTCCTCTTCTTTACCGCGCTAGCGTGGTAAAGAAGAGGAATTCTTCAGAACTGTGAGACGCGCATGCGCAATGAATACAAGTACGTAAATAATCACTTTCTACGCATCTAAACAGAGATATAATGTTTATATTTCGTATCAATCGTAGATAAAGAATCTTACGGCATCGGCATACTAGCTTACCGATACCGCACCGACAAGTCAGGGAGCGGCCGAACTAATGTTTTTATTCTCCTTATAAATCTCCTGCTTTCATTTCAACTAAAATTTACTTATTATTTTCTCCTTTATATTTTTTGAGGGCAAATCAGCTTATAGTCCACAGGCCACCATAAGAAGTGAGTCGCTGATTGATAAAGTTTTCTTACCTTATGGAATCGCTTATTTATGCCGTGTCCACCGATGAATTGGGTATATGGCAACTGGGGGCTGGGCCATTTCTTTTTTGTTGACATGTCAAACTTGCCCTTCTGCGGGAACATTGAAAAGAGATAGATAAAGTTTTGATTTTCACAGGATCGTTTAATTAAATTATTTCAAAAAACAGTGGTAAAGGTGGCCACCGATACGAGTGGGCCGTTTTCTTTTCAACGTCCCCGCAGAGCGATATGTTTGGGGCGGTGGCCACCCCAAACGGCCACCTCTTATCGATGGCCACGTGTACCACTGTTTTTGAAATAATTTAATTAAACGAAAATCAAAACTTTATCTATCTCTTTTCAATGTTCCCGCAGAAGGGCAAGTTTGGCATGTCAACAAAAAAGAAATGGCCCAGCCCCCAGTTGCCATATACCCAATTCATCGGTGGACAAGGCATAAATAAGTGATTCCATAAGGTAAGAAAACTTTATCAATCAGCGACTCACTTCTTATGGTGGCCAGTGGACTATTACTATATAGGTTGCTCAAATTCATTTGAGTCCTTCGAGGGTGGGGGGGGGATGAATTAATGCTAACATTGACGTAAGCAGACCATACTTAGTCGTACATTTTGCCAGGAGATATAAAAATATTGCCACCAAATGTTTTGGAACAGCCCCTTTTTACTACATCTTTATTAGCTTGCTTTCTTGGTTGTTTGATTGTCCAGTACAAATCTTGCAATCGAGTTTTAACTAACTTATCGAGTAGCTAGACATTTGAAACTTTTAGAATAGCTCAGAACACGATGACAATGCATTATTTTAATACTTATAGCCATCTTTCAGCAGAATTTAATTTGTTATCAGCAAATTTTGCTGTATGAATAGTTAGTTGGGAAAAAATCCGCAAGTTATTTTATTTGTTTTGACATTAACCAAATTTACCATCTTCATTTTGCAGGGTTTCAAATTTATGATTTGACAGAAAATTTAAAAACGTAGTATACTAGGCATCACGTGGCTCTATCATTGAAGCGAGCGTATAGTAATAAATATGTATTGAATATTGAAAAAATAGATTATCGTGAATCATGATGAGTTGATAGATAATGGGTGTAGTAGTAGTATAGCGGCTAGTAGTAAGGGAACCACCCCGCATTCTTACTATTCCTCTAACCACACATCTCTTTTTAAATTATGTATTATAAAATGTATCTCTTTGCTACAAACAAACTACTGCATGTATCAAATTGAAATTAAGCTTGCCTGTTTCAGTTGAGCATTAGATGGTGTCTATGAAGTTTTATTAAAATCGTTACGTTAGAACGTAAGATATCGGTAAAAAGGTTGTTCTCTCTATTTTAAACGTTTAGGCCCGCTTTAATAGTTTTAGCGACCTTTATAAATTCATAGCGGTGTCGCTGTTGGTTTTACTAAAAAAAATGTTATTTTAAAAAAATGTTCGTCTCATCGAATAGATGATGATAGAATCTTTTCCCGTCCTTAATTCCAATTTAATTTTTTAACCTCTCGTTTACGCTTGCGTTACGCGCGAACTCTTGGACGGATCACGCTGTCCAACGAACTTAGCCTGAGTATTAGTAAGAGGAACATGTATACTAAATTTCAACTAAATCGGTCAACTTTTACTCAAGTTATCGTCGGACACGTAAAGGTTACTGACAGACAGACAGACACACAGACAGAAAGACAAGATGCATAGTTTGTTGAATGTAAGAAGCTCGCTTACGCTCGCTTCAATAAATGTAAAATTCAAATACACTGACAGAGTGACTCATCAAGGTATATGTGAGACTTCTAGACGTATGAACATGCAAGTCAGTTGGTTGGTCCATATCAGCATGTAGATGCATTTGAACCAATTGCACTACAATACAAGTTATTAATCTATCAAATTATAAGAATAATCCACATCGTAGCGAGGCAAAGAAATCCAGCTCATACAAGTGTAGCTAAAGCATGAGAAATTAAAAAGGATTATTTATAAAAAAAAGAAGAATAATAAAATTGTAGAGAGATATAGTGGACTTCATTAGAATTTAAAACTCAGAAGATGGTATTTATTTGGAATGAAAGTCCTTTTTTAAAAAGATTTTATATTGCATAAAAGCTTTCGCCCAGGGAACCTGAGCTTTTTCAGTGATATTCTACAAATACATAAAATAGATAATAATATAAAGATAGAGAGTAAATTAAGAAACAACCAAAATGCAATCAGAAAATAACAAAACGAGTGTGAACATAGGTTCTTACCAAGTGGTGAACATCTAAGAATTAAGAAATTAAATTAAAATTAAAAAAGTGTTTAGATTGAGGTTTAAATATAAATATAATATGACAAAATCTAAAAAACTTGCACATAAATGTCCGAACGGTTTGGATGGGAGTGGACAAGTGAGTGGAAATGAAAGACATGGGACAACGAAGACAAGACATATGGTGGGGATTTTTTGTCCCTTAAACGCTAACATTATTTTTTCGGCGCTTAACACTAACCTACGTATTTTTTACGTACACGCATCACGAATCTAAGTTAATATTTAGCACACATTTTTATTTTTATTTATTATTTATATTTGTTTGGTGTTTATTTATTACTTATGTGTTTATCGTTTTCATTTATTAATTTATTAATCATTTTTAATATTTTTTATTATTTTTATATTATTTTAATTTTTGTATTATTATTTATTTATTATTTTTTTGTGTTTATTTATTACTTTTTGTGTTTATTTATTATATTTATTAGTAGCAATTTATATCTCTTTAAGACTAACTATACGTAATATTTACGTGGTGACTTAATGAAAAATAATTGTCAATCCTCACTAACGGGTCGGGTGAGACTAAAGTGAGTATGTACTACAACGGGAAGGTCTAGACGAAGCACTGCTAAAGAGTGGAGATTGAGTGGTTTACAGTTTTTCTGTGATTCACATTTAACTAAAACCGTACGTAATTTTTACGTACAGTTAGCGTTTAAGGGTAAGGTATCTACATGAAGAAAGAATAAAGTAATAAATTCAGAGTCCTATTCAATGTCTAAACTTAAAAATCTAAAAAAAACAAGACTATAGGTTTGACTTACCACACGTCAAACCACGTACCACACGGTGCGGTTATAAAAAATATAAAAGTTTATTTTTAGAATTATTAAGAATAATAAATATCGTTGAAGAAAGAGAGAAGATAGAAGAGTAATATTAGCAAGTTTGTTATTGTCTATAAAAATCAGTGTAACACTTAAAAACAAAAAAAGATATATATATATATATATTATATATAAAAACTGTTTTATACTTAACAAAGATTTTCAGATTGGTGAACTTTACTTGAAGGCCACACTGGGACACTCAACTTAACTTCCAACTATTCCTTTAAACAACAGTTATATATATATTATATCACACATATATAATATATATATATATATATGTATGTAAGTGTGTGTGTACTTGATGAAAGTTGGCTGCAGTGGAACAAACATTGGTTGGGGGGGAAAGGACTTAGTTTTACGGCCTTTCCTTTTGATTGAGTGCCCCCCCTTCCTCCCCCCCCCCCGCCCCCTCGAAAAGTTTGAGAAGGGGCAATACTCGAGAAAACACTTACTTGTTCTGACTTTGAGACTGTTAAACAAGTTGTAACTGATACAGGACAAAACTGACCTAAAGGACAACTCTATGTCCCTAACCCTTAGTCCTGCATCCGCTGTTAAGTTGGGCTTTATCTCTCTTTTTTTACTGATACCAACCGAAATAAAAGCGACTTTTTTATCTTTTAATAAAAAGACAACTTGATGAAGTTATTTATTTAATAAAATCAAATACTTCTTATTAAATAACAACTATCGTTCAAAAAAAGTAATGAAAAAGTTATTATATATAAAAAAAGTTCAGTCATGCACCATGACTTTTAATGAGCGAATTTTCAAAGAAATCTGCGTATTATTGGCTTATGATAATATAGGAACATTTTTGTTTAGAATTAGGTCAAAATAGTATAAACCCTTCAAAATGCATGTCGTTGAACAACTGTTTAAGAGAACAGTAATTGTTGTTATATACACTTTTGTCATATTTTCATATAAGAGGGGGGTTAAATCGGAAAAACATGTTTTTATGCTATTTTTGACCCTAAATGGACTCCAAAATTCTGGCCAACGAACTCATCCTTTCTTTTGATATTATTGACATTTCAAAATTTGTTTGGATTTGTTAAGTGTATCCTAGGGTGAGATATCGTCTTGAGTGACACATAATATATATACATACATACATAACAAAAGGTGTTAAATTTCAGGAATCGATTCAGAATGGTCTAAAATGGATTTCCATGGATAAAATTTCCATAAATGTGCATTGCAAAAATTTTGAAGCCATTGCAATAGGTTAATTTTCACATACACATTTTGTATATACAGCTTACTAGTATATATAATATAACATCTCTTACCACCTATATGTATATATATATATATATATATATATATATATATATATATATATATATATATATATATATATATATATATATATATATGTTGAATTTTATTTGATTTTTCTTTTATTTTCAAAATATCCTCTATTTACCACCTCATACATATGAATTGATTGATAAAATAAATTAATAAAGTATTGGACAAGGGATGACACCCTGGAGGAACCCTCTCGTATTTCAAAATCACCTCAACGAGCAAATCCCTAATAAAAAAACAAAAACCCAAACACTTGTCCGACTGAAAAATCATATTTCATAACTCCACGCTTCATCCCTCTTGACACGTCCTTAACAACTCCTGCAAAGGACATTTCATCGGATTTAACACCGAAGCGTTCATAAATTGATCAGACCATTCACCAGGTTTTTTTTTTCATTGTTTGAAATTCATCAAAAAGAATCATCCAGTTGGAACATCCATCAATAAAAGAAAATAAAAAAAAAAACACCAAATACAAACCATAACAAAACTTAAAACCAACAACATCCAGAAAAAACAATAACTTTTAGATCGTCCACAAAATTTAAAAACATAAAATAAAATTGCTATATATTCTAACTCGTGTTTTACGGCTATGAACCCAGACGTGTTTTTATTAAAGTCATAAATTAAAGTTTATTACTTCCTATTACCTAAATTAGGATGTATATTTTCCTTTAGACAACATTCTCCTGCAAAACACGACCTTATTACAGTCTCATGTTTCTCTCCTCAACTATTATTCAAATATAATTTTCTGAATAACAACTTCTTCGTTTCTTAGTTTTTATTATGACGGAACATTAGTTTGTTTTTTATAGCTTATGCATATTAGTAAACACCACCGAGATATTAGACTAATATTTTAGATGTTTCATAAGACATAGTACTAAAGTAAATAGAAAATGTATAGTACCGTTTTCTTTTTACTGCTTTTCTTTAATGTTATTAAAGTTGCTGCTCTTTAAGGGTAGAGAAAAAGTAAAAATATTTATTTCAAATTATTTTCTTATAAGAAATTATGACGCCTAACATATGGTGATTATATACGAGGTGGGATTGATAAGTAAGGTCTCAAATTTTTATTTTTAATTAAGGAAGTAATAAAAATTATTATTAGCATAAATGTAAATTTATTTAACTTTCAAGGAAAATTATCATTTTTCAACGTAATCACCGTTTAGTGTAACAAACCCCTCCAAACGTGATTACATTTTTAGGGTCCGTAGGCAAAACCAAGGATCCTTATATTTATATTTTTTTGTGTGTCTGTCCGTCCGTCCTCTCGCTTGCTCTCACGGCTACACCATTCGTCCGATCACTTTGAAATTTGGCATGTATGTGTCTTGTACCTGCCCACATATTTTAAAAATATAGCGACTTAAAAAAAATATATTTCAAAAAAATTAGGGTAAAAAAACGTAAGAGTTAAATTTTTTTATTTTTTTTTTCGACACCGTGTATATGGTATCATATGAAAGGGTACGTCGAGCTGATTACAAAAATATATAATTCTTTGGTTATAACGTTGATAGGGTGAGCGTAGGCAAGTTTGAAGTGGGTGTAAAACGTGTCCCCCCCCCCTCTATCTCACTTATGTGAAGTGCAAAAAATCTGAAAAAATTCCTGAACATTCTTCGACCAAAAGTAAAGATACCACTTTTTAGAAATTTCGAAAAAAATATTATTTTATTTTTGTCTATAGACAAAATACGTCGTTTTTTTGTAACTATGGTCTTTTCGATGTATTTATATGGTTGTAGTCCGGTTGAGTGGCAATAAAATACTTTATCAGAAGTTTGTTAATGTGTTTTGAGAATATCAGACCCATAGGATAGTTCAAAGTAAGCTTTTTAGCATTTTACAAAACACCATCAATAGGGTACTACTTAAACTATACAGGGTTGACTACGGATCTTCGCTGTGTACTGACTAGCACACACTTGACCTGTTTATTTCAATCTGTTGACGAATAATTCTATTAGTTTAGTTTTTTAAAAATTACATTGTTGCCTATTGCCAAGCTATATCCCACAGACGAACATAGCCAATAACATATTATGCCACATAGTCTCCTGGACATGATATTTTAAACAATTTTAAGATTTACCTATCTTAATATTGAAAAAAAACCTTATTAAATAAAAGTCCACCAATAATTGCTTCATTTATTTAATTTTACACACTTTTAATTTTAAATCTCCCAAAAATGTTTTATATTCTTACACGAATGAAAGTACCAATTTAACAATATTTAAAGTACACAATCGGTTGAAATAAAGAAGGTAACATCTGTGGGATACTTCCGACAGACTATCAAACTTTCTTTATAATTAGATGAGTAATTAAGGGGGCCGGTGTAGCCAACTGGTTAGCGCAGTCATCTCAAAAACACAGGTGGTGATTTCGAATCCCAGAAAGGAGAGACATGTTTCACACTCCCCCCCCCCTCCTGTAATAACCTAAGCTGTTTATCGGGACGTTACTTTAGAAATAGGTGAAATAGGAAATCACACTGCTAAGTACGTATACATTGCTAACTACTTATACATGGCGGAGTTAGAAAAGAGACAAAATTTAAAAGTATCTAACTGTTTGTACCTAGCGGAGTAAAAGCAAAATTAAAAGAAAGCATTATTTGTTTCATTAAAACAAGATCTTACAATAAATGTGTATTGAATATTGAGAAAAAAGTTAATCATGATGAGTTTATAGTTAAAGAGTATGTTTGAAGTTGGTAGAAAATATGACTGTTTTCTACATACTCGGCCTACTAATTTAAAATATTATAAAATATATCTCTTCCCTACTCAAAAACTTCTGCGTGTATCAGGTTGAATTTGTACATGCCTGTTTCAATTGTACTTTAGACGATGTGTAAGAAGTTTTATTAAAATCGTTACGTTAAAACCTAAGATATCGGTAAAAACGTTGTTTTCTTTATTTTAAACGTCTTTATCACTTCATAGCAGTGTCGGTGTTCGCTTTACTAAAAAAAAAAAAAAAAAAAAAAATTATAAAAGTTGTTTGTCTCATTAAATAGATGAAGTTAAAATTTTTTACCGTCCTAAAACTCCAATTTTAAATTTGAAGCTTTCGTTTACGCGAGTGTTGCGCGTGAACGCTTGGGCGGATAACGTTGTCCAACGAACTCAGCCTGGGCATTGGTAAAATGAACATGTGTACCAAATTTCAGCTTACTCGGTCATCTTTTACTCAAGTTATCGTCATCGGTAGATTTCGTGACGGTCGTTATTTTCGAATTCACTTGCGGGCTCCAGAACGTGCCATAAGGAACTACGTTCCAAAAACGTTTTTCTGAACAATCGGTTATTTTCGGTAAGCTCGAAAGCAATATTACTTTTAATTCTTTCAGATTACCTTGACTTTGGAAGAATTTAACAATAAAAGTTCAAAAATGAAAAAAAAAAAAAAAAAAAGGCAGTAAAGCATTAAGAAGAATTGTGTGTAAGGAAAGAAGACGGATGGGTGTACAGTGGGAATGCTACTAGTGGCAGTTTGCTTAACTTTCCTAATGGAAATCTCAAGCATCATTACAGCATTTCCCAGGACACTTGATCCTTACTCTGAAACCATTTCCCATCTTCACCCTAGTCCTTCCTACTCTTCTTTTTTCTAAACCAAAAAAATTGTTAAAAAATACTTTAAGTATTTTTTAAAAGGGTGCTTTAAAAGCCTAGCCATATTATTTATTTATTTATTTTATATTTATTTTTTTTACGATTTAAATTCAGAAGAGAATAACAAATGGCTGGATCATTTATACAACATAAAATGTGACTACGAAATGTCAGAAGAAAAATGTTTTTAAAAAATGTAAGTATATCTCGATAGTAAATGAGTTAAATTTATAATAAAAAATCGGGTCCGCGGTACCTCGGAACTTTTCCTCACTTCGGAGGCCACTACAGGAGCAGGAGGAACCAACATTGGGCATGGTATTTTGACAGATGTAAACAAACATTACGTTTAACGAAAGTATCCCACTATTTAATAAAATTATGAAAGCTTATTACTTTTAAACTATTTAATGGAATTTCATTAGGTTTTTTTGTATTTGTTTCTTATTTTTTACCGGTTCCAACGATATGTTGTACGTCAAAAACGTATTTATAGTTTCGGTGATATTAAGCGTAAAATTTCCAAAATTAAAAAATCGATAACTTCAAAATGGAGATCAAAATTAAATTTGGTGGATTTGTTTGACATACAGAGAGGTACATTCGTGCCAAATTTCAACTCAATTAGTCCACATTTTTTATTTTTTGCTGACTCAGCAAACTGGGTTTGAGATGGCGGAAAATGTTGATTTCCGGGCGGCACAACTTTAAGTAAGGACTGATTTTTCTGACAAGTTTCAACTCTCTAGGTTAATAAGCTGGGCGCTACGATGATAACACACATTCATACACACATACAGAGGTCATGCTGAAAACCACTCAGGGGGTCTTAAAAACACCCAAAATGGATAATTCAGTTAAAATCTCGAAAAAAAAAAAAAAAAAAATTGGGTGAAAACAATACTTTCCTACCATAGGTGAGGAAAAGTAAAAATGAGTCGTATTGACCGATAAATTGTGGTAATGGTCTGATTTTTATAGATGTAGTTAGATAAATATATATTTTAGATTGAACGAGTGGTGTTTTATGGAAATTGTTAATTGTTACCATGTTGAATTTATAATGGTAAAATTAAGATAATAATAATTATTTATTTATATATAATGGATTATATTATTTTAATTATTCAATATAATGTGGTGGCATGTTAGGAGGGTAAATTTATGTTATACCACCATACATTTATGTGAATAATACTGGGTATGTAGAGCTTAGACCCGCGACACAGTTGTACCTCATTAAGTTTTATAAATCTTAACGAGTATACGGCCCTGTTCTTAAGTGTGTCTGTGTTAATTATAAATGTTTACAACTATTTTCTGTCTTAATATTATTTATGAAAAAAACATTTTAAAAAATAAAAAAATATTTTATACATCTTACATAAATAAAAATAATCCAGTATAGGGTTTCCATGAAATGTTACAGTTAATAAATAAAAGAAGCAGAAAGGAAATTTGATCAAGTTAATGCCTTTTTTTTAATCAAGCAACAGAGGGACTTAATATTGACTTATTTCTGGACTATAAAGCTTCAGCAGGCGTAACGGCACACCAACCAAAACAGAGAGTGAAAGCAAGAAAGAAAAAAAATGGCAGAATTGAGAAGTAGAAGAGAAGGAGCAAGTTATCTATAGACAGCAAATTAAATCAATGAGGTTTTTCAATTCGAGAAGATCCTGAATTTATCTTACCTCCTTCTATCAGGACCGATGTGAAAATGTGAAGGAAAAAGAAAAATAAAAGTTTAACATCTTTTTTCCTCCCTCTTGAAGAGTTTTTGAGGAATTGGATTCGAATTTTGGTCTCGAGGAAGAGACTCCCTTCTTCCAATACGAAGAAATAGGGGTATGTAATCCAATTTATGTTACCCCCCCCCCCCCCCCCCCCCTCCATTCCCCCAATCCTACCGGTCCAGTGTTCAAGTGCTACAAAAAAGTAGTGATACGATGAGCGTTCTAGGGGCTTGGACTAAAACAGACATGGAAAGAGTGTCTATAAAGAAAGGAGATATTCTCAGATAAAATTCGCTTTTGTAAATACACGTGTTTGTACAATTCTTTTTTTAAACCTGAATGGTGAAGGTAGAGGGGGAAGGGTTCACCAAACTTAGCAATGAATTCGAATGTGTACCAATATTAAATAAAGAGCCTTTCTCTACTTTGAAATCTATTTCTTCCAGTCTGACAATATGTGTTATTCATGACAGAACTCTTTATTTTACTGTACTTTAGGTATGGTTATAGTTCAAAGATAATATCCGGTATAAATGATTTTACAACATAATAAACCTACTTTACATAATAGGATAAGAAAATATAATAATTTCTCGATTTCATTAAGGGGTATGATTTTTCTGGACATGTAGGTATGTCAAATATCAAAATCGACCCAGTAGTTTAGGCTCCAGGTGTCTGCACAGACAGACTTTTTTAAAAACCACCTCAAAACGTGTAAATCCATCAAAATATCAAAATCGAATTTTCGCGACATCACAATACTTTCTTTTTATAAGAGAAAGTAAAAATATTATTATAGTCCAGGAGATAGCGTGCAAAAAAGTGGTTGACTAACATCTAGATTTTAATCTTTTAGTGCCTTTTAAGAATATATGGTCGGCAAAGTTCGTCCGCGGGACATAGCTTGGCAATAGGCATTCGAAAAAAACAAACCAGTGGAGAGCGGCCATGTCCCCCCAAATATAGTGGACAATGTGATTTTCATAATCCTGAGTACGAAATTAGTTAGTAGACCGACAATCAAGTTTATGTTAGATTGTTACTTGACAGAGGACCACTTTGATTTGGAGTAATATTTGGATAACTAACCTATCAAGTGACAAACTAACATCAACTTGATTTTGGTTCTACTAACTTATTCTGTACTCAGGATCATGAAAATCACATTGTCCACCATAATTGGCGGGACATGGCTGCTCTCCACCGGTTTTTTTTTAAATGCCTATTGCCAAGCTATGTCTCGCAGACGGACTTAGCTGACCACTTATTCTAAAAAAGCACCAAAAGATTAACTTGGATACAAAATGCTAGCTTGATGTTAGTCAGACACTTTTTTGCACGCTATCTCATGGACTATTAGTACATCCCCAAAACTATCCATGAATAAATATGATTTATAATAGAAAATCTTGGTTTAATTGATAAAAGTTGATAAACTTCAACACTTTCTTTAAATTTGTATAATTAATTTGTTCTTGATGGATTTTTTAGGTCAAATGAAAAGTAATCAATATTAATTAATTTTCAATAACTTTATTTGTGAGACGTTTCGATCCTTTGTCTAAGGTCATCTTCTTATCACATATTTTCTAACTAAAAATGAAAACTTATACCTAAAAAATTCATCAAGAACAAATTAATTATACAAAATTAAAGAAGGTATTGAAATTTAACAAATTGTATCAATTAAAAGTTACTACTTGGAGATGGAGTGCACCAAGATGTTTAACAACCATAATTGTCAGAATGAAGAAATGAAAACAATCAATCTATTTAATAAGTTCCTCTTAATGCATATTATAATGTTTAATTTAAATAATATGAAAAAATAATTTGAAATTTTGCATTAATATTTGTTGGAGACCAACAGTTGTTATTTATTGTTTACTTTATTATTTGTACTGTATTTTTTTCTCTAATAATGACACTATTTATCACATCATTTCTTCAAACCGACACAACACTTTTACGTTCAAATTCACTTTCTACACTAAAATTACATTCAACTTGTTATTAGTTTATAAGTCACGTATGAAGATTGCCAACGGTAACCACGATGCAACCTCCTTTGTGTAGCCTTACGTTCAGATAAGGCATCACTCTTGTTGCTTGCGCTGGAATACGGATATATCTTCTCCCAAACGTAAATACGTCGACGTCGAGAACATATGTTCGTATATACGATGCGCAGTATTTATAACATTCGTTCTCCTCATTTGAACTCATGAGCTCCGAGTAACCGCTTCGCTTTGATAGAAGCTCTACGGACACGTGCACGTCACTCCATTCTAACATGTATCATTAACTTACATTAATTTCAATTTAGTCTCAGGGCCCTCAGCTTTTGCATATATATTATTTAACTTAAATCACACATCTTCGATTGTCATCGAGTCCAGGCAGAAGACGTCGGGACTTCGCACCTACGTCGCGGCATGCTGCCAGACATCAACGGCTAAGTCCATTTTATTTAATTTATTATTTTGACTCTTATGTATCTTTAATTTAACTTCAGTATGAATGTGTGTGTGCGAATGATTGTTTTGGTGTGATAACTTAACTTTATTTTAACTTGTATGAATGCGTATATACTTGTACTCTTTTTTCATGATCTATTGTCTGTATTTGGATTCGTAACAAATATAGACAATTTATCTTTAATTTAACTTCAATTCTAATACTCATGTAAAACAACCGCTGGTAATAGTCCACAGGCCACCATAAGAAGTGAGTCGCTGATTGATAAAGTTTTCTTACCTTATTGAATCGCTTATTTATGCCGTGTCCACCGATGAATTGGGTATATGGCAACTGGGGGCTGGGCCATTTCTTTTTTGTTGACATGCCAAACTTGCCCTTCTACGGGAACATTGAAAAGAGATAGATAAAGTTTTGATTTTCACAGGATCGTTTAATTAAATTATTTCAAAAACAGTGGTAAAGGTGGCCACCGATACGAGTGGGCCGTTTTCTTTTCAACGTCCTCGCAGAGCGATATGTTTGGGGCGGTGGCCACCCCAAACGGCCCACTCTTATCGGTGGCCACGTGTACCACTGTTTTTGAAATAATTTAATTAAACGATCCTGTGAAAATCAAAACTTTATCTATCTCTTTTCAATGTTCCCGCAGAAGGGCAAGTTTGGCATGTCAACAAAAAAGAAATGGCCCAGCCCCCAGTTGCCATATACCTAATTCATCGGTGGACACGGCATAAATAAGCGATTCCATAAGGTAGGAAAACTTTATCAATCAGCGACTCACTTCTTATGGTGGCCTGTGGACTATAATTAATTTACTCGTGGCGTGTGCCATTTTATAATTTTATTTTTTCGATATTATAATGCACGTTCGTTAAACCTATATTTTGTTCGTATTCATTTATTTTCCTTTTTAAGGTGGTCCTTTAGGTATACATTAATCATGCATTTTTTTAGTAATCATTCTTCTTAGGCCCTCATATAAGGTGTGAATCCTATGATCCTAACAATATTATAATTAATGTTATCATTTTTAGTTGTAGTAGTAGTCAGTCTAGTACATCCTACTAGAACGGGTAGGACGAACCACTTGTTCGAACCTTGCAATTAGACCATCACTTAGGCCCTTTTTACGCCCCTTGGTGGAGAGTTCCAGCTACTTCACATATTTGTACATTGTACCGCCAAAGCGAGTATGGTGTGGTGTGGTCATTAGTAAGCTATATAAGCGTGCGTCAAAGCGTGGGGGAAGAGTCCCCATAAAGGGTGTCCCTCGCCCTGCACCGTCCTCGAACCATAGACATAAATTACATCATCATGACACGTATCGGACCCACATCAAAGAGTGGGGGAAGAGTGCCCATAAAGGGTGTCCCTCGCCCTGCACCGTCCGCAATTCAGAGTATCATGGCACGGGATCGAACCCACGACCTCGAGTTGCCTCGACTTATTGACAGCTGAGCGAGCGCTTTAAGACGATCGGTTACCCTGGCACCCTTATTTTTAGTAAGAAAAGATGTGATAAGAAGAAGACAAAGGGTCGAAACGTCTCACAAATAAAGTTATTGAAAATTAACTAATTTTAATTACACCAAAAAAATCCATCAAGAACAAAAATTAATTATAGACACTCTTGTTGTGGGCTAGTATTATTTATTATAATATAATTAGGTGGTGATTTTAATAAACTTATCAAGCGGATTTTATTAAACAATATAACTTTAGTAACTTAGTTCATGAAAAAGAGAAATTTGAGAAGTTTCGAATCTCTTGTCTGGATGTTAGTTCGTGTACTTAACAATTAATCACAATACTAACAAAAGTAGAGTGCCTCAGAACAATTAACTTGCCAATTTTAAACTCCCCCCCCCCCTTCACACTTCTCTTCGAGTCAATTAACCAGAAAATGAAGGAAACAATATTCAAACTAGAAAACTCCGCTGCTTTTAGGAAAATATTACCATTCATCAAAACTTAAAAATGTTCTCTTCTTTCTGTTTGGCTTAGATGATTTTAAGCATGCTTGATATAAAACTTGCTTAAGCTAAAGCTAACACATCGTTAGACTTACAACAGACACTTAATTACCTGAATATACATTCATCATGATGGTTTTATTAATAAATCACTTTTTTATTTCCTTTTAAAAAAAAAGAAAAAAAAAAAAAAGTTTTGTGTTTTTTTCTTTCGGCTAAAAATAAAGCAACTCGGAACATAAAACTTTTTTAACTCAAACAAAAGACTTGACTATCGATGCATCGACTACAAAACGAAACATTCAATGCAATCACTGCGTTCCAAACAAAGCAAATAAGTCGACTGAATATTGCAACAGAGCTTTCCTTGTTTTTCTTTACTTATCTCGACAGGGAAATAGAGTCAAGTGAAGCCTTGCCACAATGTAATCTTTCCTTATTGTTTTCAAATGATTCCTTAATCAACAAGAAACTGATTTTTCAATGTTAATTTACAACAGAAGAAAATTATATTATTAATTATTCAAAGCTCAATTGTATTATATTATAATACAAGTATTACGAATATTACGATCATTAATAACTGATAAAGAACTTATTAAAGTTGTAACAAACTTTGTTAAAAATTAAACATTATATAGAAACAAAAGTTAAAAATGTGATCGACACAAGTAATACGCTTATGTAGAATGATTACCCTAATTTTATTTTCCTTTTTGGAAAACAATTTTCCGGTCTAAAGTAACTTAAGATAAAGAGAAAGAGCTTTGAATAGGTAGAGACAGCTGATGATGCTTCTAAGCGGGAAGACGTAGGTCGTAGGTACTAAACTATTGTATTGTTATCAACAATTTGCGTGTCACCTGATAGCTTATCATTGTCACTACCATTTTTACGTTCTCATATACGTTGTATAAATAGAGAGAAAGTGTAGTGATGGCTCGAATATTCGATTTTGATGGATTTACACGATTTGAGGTCCCATGAGTCTAAAAATATAGTTTTTGAAAACTATGTGTCTGTTATCTGTCGACTGTAACCTTGTAGTCTGTCGTCGACTGTAACCTGTAGTCTGTCGTCGTCTGTAACCTGTAGTCTGTCGTCGTCTGTAACCTGTAGTCTGTCATCGACTGTATCCTGTAGTCTGTCGTCGACTGTAACCTGTAGTCTGTCGTCGTCTGTAACCACTAGACTGTTATCTGCAGTCTGTCGTCGTCTGTAACCTGTAGTCTGTCATCGACTGTATCCTGTAGTCTGTCGTCGACTGTAACCTGTAGTCTGTCGTCGTCTGTAACCACTAGACTGTTATCTGCAGTCTGTCGTATGTGTAATCGCGTGGAGCCTAAACTATTTGACAGATTTTGATATATACAGCAAATTTCAAAGTTGTTACACATAAAAATACATATTTTCTAGCTCTGTCGTTTGAAATAGCCTTCAAGCTAATGAGTTATAACTGTGAGAAAGTTCATTGTAGTTTAGGGAACAGATAGTTCACCGCGTCAAATCCAAAAACCCGTAAAACATTATTACTAGACACAGTGCTAGTGAACTCTAAGTGTCCAAACACGTTTAGGTCGGCTTTACTAGTTAGGGGTTTGTAGATACTTCTCAAAATCCTTATGTCGAGGGTGATGTGTCCGTCTGTCCGTCGCTCTTTGGTTCATAGGGCCCAAGCCGTTTAAACTAAAGTGCTGACATTTGTAACACCGATGAAACTTTTTGACCCAACCACAGAAAAAATATACAGAAGTTAAAAATTAAATATGAGCGTGCGCAATTCGCAAAAATGAGGTAAACTCAAAAATTTATATATTATTTAATTTTCGAGTGGGGATTTTGAGGCGGTCGTTTTTTCGGATTCACTCCAGGACTTCAGACGCTGTAAAGTGCCATAAGGAACTTCGTTCCAAAAATCCTTAGTTGAATATAATTTATCGACATTGACGATAACAGAGACGAAACTGAGATATCTTGTTATAGTTATCTAGAAACCTATTACTTTCTACGACACAGGGGCGGCCAAAAAACAACTGGCCTGGGGCGATGAATAGTGTAGCGCCGGCGTTGCGTTGCCTTCATCCACCGTATCCTATTATTACGCTATATAAATCAGACCATGTCTTTATAGTGATACATTCTTCTACCTCTGATAGTTTGGATCCTTAAACCTTGAGGTTGTTTCACGTCGTTCATCTTGTTATGAGTTGTTATCTATCTCTCCGTACGTCTTAATACGTGTTGACGTGCGGAGAGATAGATAGAGTCACATGTTAAAGATGACCGCTTCAAGTGAACAGATGTTATAAATCAAATGGTGAATACTTGTCTATGTTTATCTACGAGTATAAGGCAGGAGAATACATATAAAACAGGTGCTGTGTTAGTTAGACGAGGGTTTGATTTATTTAAAGTGATAGAGGGTCCAGCCAGGGTATCGGTCGAGGCCACCATTACTCTTAATACGGATGTACCTCGGACATCACCACAATCTAACACTCGCTGTAATTCACAAACTAGTCCTCAATCAGTAGTACCCCCCTCCATCAATCAGTAGTTACCAGCTCTCAATCTGTAGTTGCGTGCCCTCAATCTCTAAACAACTAAAACAATCTCTCCTAACTCCCTCTTGGTTTAGCTTCTTATTTTATTGTGGAAATTTTTGAAAAAAATGCCCTCTTTTTAGTCACTAATAGCCCAGAAGAATGCGTGCAAAAAAGTGTTCGACTAACATCAAGCTAGAATTTTGTGTACAAGTTAATCTTTTAGTGCCTTTTAAGAATTTTTGGTCGGCTAAGTTCGTCTGTGGGTCATAGCTTGGCAATGGGCTTGTAAAAAAAAACCCACCAATGACCCACCAATCTTGGTGGACAAAGTGATTATCATGATCCTTTGAAGAAAATTAGTTAGTAGACCGAAATCAAGTTGATGTTAGTTTGTCACTTGATAGAATAGTTAGTCAATAAATATTACTTCAAATCAATGTGGTATGATATCAAGGCACAAATTAACAACAAACTAACTTGATTTTCGGTCTGCTTACAAATTGTCTTCTCAGGATAATGAAAATCACATTCTTCGCCAAAATGGGCGGGTCATGACCACTCTCCACCGGTTTGTTTTTTTTTTGCAAAAGCATACTGCCAAGATATGTCCCGCAGCCAAACTTAGCCGACCAGTATTCTTAAAAGGCACTAAAAGATTGACTTGTAGTCAGGCACTTTTTTGCAAGCTATCTCCTGGACTATAACCATAACAATTAATTGTATCTGAAATGATTGGTTAATTACACAGAAAGGAAGAAATTTCACAGAAAAAATTACACACGGAAGAAATTACACGTTGATAAAATTACACAGGGAAAAAATTACACATGCGGAAATTGCACTAAGAAAAAATTACACATTTAAAGTTTTAGGAAAAATTAATTAAATATTTTGGTTGTCTTAGTCTTTTACGGAAAGTCTCACTAAATTATCGCAGTATCTCTGGTGTGATGGCATGATAATAAGCAAAATCTCCGCTATTGGGCTGCTGCAAACCCTCCTGAACTTAATGAACGGCCATAGGGGCTACTACCCTTTTTGCCCCTAGGCCACCCGACATAAAAATTTCAAATTTGATTGGGTTTTTTGATAGAAGGTTAGAAATCTATGGCAAAAATAAGAATATTTCACATCAAACATATTTTTATACCTCCAATATTTCGCACCCTATATAAGGGCAAAAGTATAAAATTGGTAGAGCAGCATTTCCCATAGATCCTAGATGAAAATTAACAGATGCCCAATTAATTTATCTTAAATCATTTAAAAGTTATGTATGTGGGCTTCAGCAAGGGCCTGGGCTGACTGAATTTCTTCCCATCCTCTCTAAGCTAGAAAACACTAGCATATTAGAACCTCATAGTTTAACATTTATTCCGCTTGCTATAACATTTATTTCATTTAATGTGTAATTTCTTCTTCGTGTAATTTTCACACGTGTAATTTTTTCCCCGTGTAATTTTCTTAACGTGTAATTTTTTCTATGTGTAATTTTTTCCTGTGTAATTCTTTCCTGACACTGTTGCACTGGCACGACGTTTGAATTCTTGGGTTTGAAAAAAAATTCACGTTTTTTTCTCCCCTCGAGTGCAGAAAATCAGAGAATAATTCTATTAATAATAATTATTGAGTGTTTATTAAAATTACTGCAAATATAAATGAAAAAATAATTATTAAGTTATAAAAGTTACGAGTTTGTAATGTAGTTGTGTAGAAAAGTAGCCCCCATACAGATTGGAGTGCTGCGTGGTGGACAAATGAAACTAAATACACCAAACTAAATAAAACACTCCAGTGCAACAACTAGTCTGTTCTATATAACTTTACCGATGACCTTAACCGTGATTTTACTGGTAGTTCTTAACTGGACGATGATCCTTGTAACTTTAATGGGGATATAGTAAGATGTAAGTATTGCTTTTCCTTGTTTTCCCTCATCATTTTCCTAAATAGATTATTAGACTTCGACACACTTTTTAGACCCTCTTTTCTCAATTTATTTTGAAAACCGTCCAAATACTTTGGAATTAATTTGAAAAACGGGCAAATTGTGACCTAACATCCTAATTTTATCATCACCTGATCAGTAATTGTTAAGATAATATGATGATTTGCACAAATACTGACGATCAGACTAAAAGACTGAAACTAGACCTACAATTTTTACTGATGTCTGAAACGGTTTTCCAACCGGGATTTTTTTAAAACAGAGACAATAGTTATTTATGCACCTAGGGAGTAAAGTAAGCCATTATTCCCTGAGCAAAAAAATTGGTTCTTGAGGCGAAGCCGAAGGAACCATGGTCCCTAAATCCCAAGGCGAAGCCGAGGGAATTAGACTCTTTAATTCCCTAGGCGCAGCCCAGGGAATAACTCTAATTAGCTCCCGAGGCGCAGCCGAGGGAGATAATTATCGCGAGGGGAATAATGGCACTTTACTCACGAGGTACATACAATATTTTATCTCCAGTAGGAAGAAAATACACATTTTCGTCCATAGCACAGTTTTAATTTATTATTTTAATAAATAAGAATAATTATTAGCACTTTTAATAGCAGATATAAGAGATTCAATATTAAAAACAAATAAGAATTTGAATTAAACTCAAATAGAAGGTTATTTAAATGCAGGTTATAATGTTGTAAACAAAGATAAACATGGTCAAAAAAGCGCAGTGCCGCCAACCTGATTTCAACAACTTCATTACATTAGCCATACATTTTCTACTATTTATAAAATAATTTAGTTGCAATCTTTACTTTTTTGCCCTACTTTACTTTTTCGCCTACTTTTACTTTTTCTCTCTACTTTTTGAGTTCAGGGATGAAAAGACCTGTTTTAGTCCCTCTAAACTAATTCAAAATCATAACTTTTTTTCCCCTACTGGAGATAAAAGCTATTTGTGCAACTAGTGCGCAAAGTGGCACTTTGCGATCTCGAGAAACCTTTCCGCCCCCGCCTGCGGCTCGTGCGTAAATATTTCTCTCGAGTGCAGCAAAGAGACTTTAAGCTCGAGTTGCACGTTAAATGTTTCCTACAGTTAGTTTATAATCTGTAAATAAAATATAAAATTATAGACTGTTCGTCAACATGTAAATAGTTTTACAATAACAACTAAACAAACTGTTCTGTTTATAGCCAGTGTTGCCTTTTTTTTTTGCCTGATTTAGCAAAACTGGCCAAGCACTGTTATTATTTTTCATCATAACACTTACTCATCACATTTGATTCTTTTTTTTTAGATTGTTTATATTTACTTTTTTATATTTTAACATTTTTATATTTTATATATAGTGTTTAAATCATTTAGTTAGTTAAAAAATAATCATTAGTTTTCATTGAAATTATTATTATAACTTGGATTATTTAATCTTTGTTTTGATTTAAGATCTTTATGTTCGTAAATTGGAACACTGGAGTGCGGTAAAGTAAAACTACTGCGGCAAAGTAGTAAGAGCAGGAATCTGCTGTTTTGAGTACTATTTTGAGTGCGATAACAACCACTTTATCGGTCAACTGTAGGAAAAAGAATTTCCTTATTTTCTTTTTAAACAATTTTGTTCTTGAGACGAGCACAATGCTCGTTACCTGCAGTAAGCTCGGAAGAAAAAGTCACGCCCAATTTTGGTTTTAGAAATGTATGAGATATAAAAGTATCCAAAAATGTTGCCAATGTACACACAAAACTTTAATTATAAATACACTATTATATTTTAGATTTTACTAACCCCAACAATGATTAATAGATATAACGACTGCGACTGTAATACAAAAGCCTATTAAAATGTTGGCTGGCAAAATTAAAGCCTCTTTTTATGCTGTATCGTGAAGTAGAAAACAAACTATTAAATTTGTAAAAAACATAATAACAGTCAAATTTCAACATAACTTCATTGCCATAGTGTAAAGTTTATTACACGCTGCTATGATTTTGCCTTTTTGCCTACACCTAACGTACTTAGTGTAATAATCATTTACAATGGTTTCTAAACTTTAATGCACTAAAACGTACGACTTAATTTTTAAAGATAAAGTTCATAGTATAGCAGGAAAATTTGTGTCTAGTTGTGAATCTAGTTTTGCAAGATAATAAATATTAAAAGTTTTCTATTATAGTTGGGAACTGTGCATGGTTTATTCCTGTGTTTAAACGGAAAAACATGTTGAGCAGAATGTATTTAATCCAAGGACCAAACTTTAACCTTTATCAGCGTGGCCACTAAATTTGAGGAAATAAGGTACCCCCCCCCCCTCCCACACACAAATTATGTGTGTTTACGTGTTCGACGATAGCTTGAGTAAAAGTTTAGTGGATTTAGTGGAAATTTGATATAAATGTTCGTTTTACTAATGCTCAGGCTAATTTCGTTGGACAGCGCTATCGTAAATGTAAAATTGAAATTTTAGGACGGCAGAAGATTCTAACAACACCTATTCGATGAGACGAACATTATTTTCTAATAAATTTGTGTAGTAAAACGAACATCGACACCGCTATTATATAAAGATCGCTAAAATTATTGAAGCGGACCTAAACATTTAAAATTGAGAAAACAACGTTTTTACCGATATTTTACGTTCTAACGTAACGATTTTAATAAAATTTCCATATACAACGTCTAAAGTACAATCGAAATAAGCATGTAAAATTTCAATTTGATACAATTAGAAGTTTTTGAGTAGTGAAGTGATACATTTATAATAGTTAAAATGGAGATGGCCGAGACGTGTAAGAAGGAATAGCAGTATGTCATTCTCCTCCCCCACTACTCGGATCTCTATTACAATCATTCTCTTTAACTACCAACTCATTATGATTAAATATTTCCTTAATATCTAAATAATTTCAAGATAAAAGAACTTTGTATATATACTACGTTTTTAAATTTTCTGTTGAATCGTATGTAATGTTGATAATATAATTGGTATTGTTATATAATATATGATGTTAGTGAAAAAAAAAAATAGTTCCAAATTTATTTACTTCACATAAATGACAAACATTAAACCTATAAAAGGACAAATCTTTGTACAACGGATCTCCCCATCGCCAAATCTCAACCGTTCAATCGATATATTTGGAATATTATAAATAATATAATCAATATATTTCCTGTTTTGCTGTCATTCAATTTTTGTGTTTGTCTCTTATTTATTTACAAAAATCACTAATTTGAAACCCGTCAAAATGAAGATTGCGTAAATATAGGACATGGCAAAACAAATAAAATAACTTGCGGATTTTTTCCGAACTAACTTTCCCTACAGCAAAATTTGCTGAAAACCAATTAAATTCTGCTGAAAGATGGCTAAAACTATTAAAATAATGCATTGTCATCGTGTTCTGAGCTATGCTAAAAGTTTCAAATGTCTAGCTACTCGGGAAGTTAGTTAGAAATCGATTGCCAGATTTGCACCGGACAAACAAACAAACAAACAAGAAAGCAAGCTAATAAATACGTAGTAAAATTAATTGCACTACGCTCGCTTCAATGATAAAGCCATGCGATGCCTAGTATAGTAAATATACATTTTTTTTTAAATAGCGTTAGCTTAGGTAAATGTGAAGAGTGGTTGTACCAATATAAAGACCAAGAGTAAAATGGAACTTACTTACAAGAAATAATACGAAGAAAAAAAATATTCAAGTATTGATTTTGCATTGTTGGCGTCGCTCGTTAACCAGTAAACTTTATACATTTATTCATTTTTATTTTTATTGATTTTTTTTTTTTTTTTTTACTTGAAATGGAAGGAAATAAATTGGATCTTAATGCACAGTATGACCTAGGAAAAATTGATAACAATAAACAATTAAAATTATATTACTTCAACTCATATTTCTTGCCTACTTGAATATATGAAATTTAAATCACAAACCGAGGATTTCTAATGGAATATTTTGATATTCAATATTTCGATAGCCAAATAATAATAATTAAATTGTGAATTTAACTTTAATTAAACATGTAACAAAAAAAAAAAAAAATAAAATAAAAAAATAATAAAAAAAAAAAAAAAAAATAATAATAATAATTAAAAAAAAAAAAAAAAAAAATTGTATACATATAATAAATAATAAACTAAATAAATTAGCACGTAGTTACTATAAATTACGCTTAATATTTTAAAATTAAATATCAAAATATATATATATGTATGTGTGTGTATATATATGTATATACATATATGTATATGTGTATGTTTGTAATGAAATTTTTATAATTAATTAAAAGTATGCTCTACCGTGGAAATGAAATATTTACTATACTTTGTTCTTTCTTGTTTATATGTTTATATATATTATATGATCTTACTTGTTTATTATCTTGTTAGACGTGCAACTCCGCCCGACGGCTTGAGGCCATGGGTGTCAAAGTCTTTTGTTATACTGCTATACAAAATTTTGTTATTTAGAAATAAAGACATTATTATTATTATTATTAATAAAATAATCTGGCAATTAGTGTGGCGCATAGCTTCCTCGCGTCCTATTTCGTATACTTGAATGATTTTGTTGCTGATTGGTGATTGATGATTATATATATATATATATATATATATATATATATATATATATATATATATATATATATATATATATATATATACACAATACATATAATATAATACATATATAAATAATATTATTTCGTGTTTTATTTACTTATTCTCATTAAAGTTTTACAATTATAAAGAAATAGAAAAAAATATAACAAGAACAAAAAAATCAAAACCTTCATAAACAGAAGCAAAAGCTTAAACTTTATCTTTTATAAATTTATTAAAATATATATTATATAATTTTGTGTGGCAAAAAAAAGTTTTCAGCATACAAAAAGAGACTTTTTGAGGCTATTTCGTTCTCTGCTAAAGCCTGAAAAAGAAATTAGCGTAACAAGTCGCTACAATTTTAGATTTTTCCTCAGGACCTTTATGTCCCTTCATTCTCCTTGGGACTTTCCTAGAGAGAAATTAAAAAATAATAATAATAAATAAAAAAATAAAAAAACCCTGCCGCTTTGCATTATGCTTTTTGTATAAAAATATAATTTCATTGTACATTTTTAACTTAAAAAAATGAAGTTTAAATGTGTTTACACACTCATGCATTGCAACAAATAAAATAAAACCCTAAGCTGACAAAATCAGAATTTTTATTTTGTTTTTCATTTTTAAATAAAGTCACACTTTCTGTCTAGGACATTATATGTCAAGACCAAATTTTATATAACTGATTTTTATATTTCATTTTATGACTTGTAATCAGAATCCAAGTACTACAGAATACGTAGGTTAGACTAAATATCCCTTTGTCTTAATAATTATTTACTTTGTTGCCAATCCTACTTTTCAAAATTTACGGATATGAATATAGGTGGGTAACAAAGTAAAAAGATTACCGTGAAGTCAATATCAATACAAGACTACAAGTATTGGTTACAACTGTAGCAGGAGCTTACCCTGTTAAAATATGTAACTTTTACCTAAAATGTGATCGGGACTTTAACCAAGCCAACTTAGAAAGTTTAATTATACACTTATTGACCTCTTCATCCTGGCAGGAGATTTTAATACACTTAAAACTTTCTGGGGTTCTCATAAATGTGGCGAAAGAAGATGATACAGGCTAGAATATTTCATTTAAAATTGGGTCCCATACTTGCATATTAACAACGGAGGAACATTTATGGATTGCAGAACTAGAAAACTAGATGTTATAGAGATATGATCATTTCCTCCATCTCGCTATCCCGAAATTCTAAATTTAGAATGGTTCCTGATTGGCATGGTACTGACCCTTTTCCCCCTTAGACTATATTTTTTCCATAACATCCCAGCTAAGCGATGGCGGTATAAAAAATTAATAATATACATACTTTAGAAGACCCACAGATACCCAGATAACTGTAGATATGCAATGCTAATTCCCTTACCTTAACCAGAAAAATACGGTAAATGGCCTGTTAAGTCTATATTTATATCCACTCGTGTTAACGAGTTAAATTTATATCCACTCGTAAGAGTTATTGGAACGAAGTTCCTTATGGCACGTGCTGGAGCCCGGGAGTGAATCCGAAAAATACGACCAAAATCACCGTCACAAAATCACCGTCACGCCAAATCCGTCACGAAATCTACAGATGACGATAACTTGAGTAAAAGCTCACCGAGTTAGATGAAATTTGATACACATGTTCATTTTACCAATGCCCAGTCTGAGTTCGTCGGAAAACGTTATCCGCCCAAGCGTTTACGCGCAACGCTCGCGTAAACGTAAGCTTTAAAAGACGGGAAAAAGTGTTATTAAGGAAGCCTGTTACTTAACTTGTTTTGATTATTTTTGTTATATATGTCAAAAATGTCACTTGGTTTTGTAAATAAATAAAATATAATCATGTAAAATTTCACCCTGATAACAAGCAAAAGCTGTAGAGTAGGGAAGAGATATATTTTATAATATTTTAAATTAATTGGCCGGGTAGGTAGAAAACAGTCCTATTTCAATCCAAACTCCTTTAACAAACATACTCTTTCACTATAAACTCATCATGATCAACTTTTCTTTATATTTAATAAATATTTATAGTAAGACGCTAGCTTTAATGATACAAATAATGATTTTCTTTTAATTTTGCCTTAACTCTGTCAGGTACAAACAGTTAGTTACTTTTAATTTCGTCTCTTTTCTAACTCCGCCATGTATAAGTAGTTAGCAATGTATACGTACTTAGCAGTGTGATTTTATCATTTATATTTAATAAAAAATGTAAGGAACTTGGTTCCTACCGGGTGTCCCGCGACACCACACGGATTTTTTTTATTTTATTTTATTGTCTAGTTGTTATTTCAAGTAATGTTGTTCTTTTGTTATTTTTTTTTTTCAAGATATATAATTATGTATATGGCTTTGTGTAATAGGAATAGGGAAAGGCAGATCCAGCTTAGGGATGTTATCTTTGGGTCGACCCTTGACCCTAAACAGTGGCCAGGTTCAACCTTATAGAAGGTTTGCTGATCAATGTTGTGGTTCAAGGTTCGACCTGATTGAGAGACTACTTCAGTTGGCCTCTGCGCTTCAACGAGGCAAGTCAGCCAGCGAGGTTTGTGTGAACAGTGTAGCGACGTCTGTTCGCTGTTAAGGTCCGAGTCACGAATAAGAGCCTCACCGGTCAATGTAAGTGTGGCCTACTCTGCCAGGTCAGGACGACTCAGCGTGACACGGGTCCAGCTAGTCGGCTCAAAACAGAGGATACGGTGCGCCGGAGTCTATCCCAGGGCCACAGTGTCGAGTAAGACCCCTGCAGGAATAAGGACCCCGCCGCACGGCCCATTACTGTACACCGCACTGGACACCGCTCTGAAACGCCGGCGACTCCATACTCTACAGCCAACTCCAGGTTTTGGGGAAAAATTATATTTTAGGGAATCCACGTCTTAGGGTTTATTAAATTAAAATTAGTTTGTAAGATAAGGATTTTATACAAATATATACCCCCACGTCCGATAGCCCTTCCTTGATTTATTTATTTTACTTATTTATTTACCTGTTAAATTGCTACTAACCCCATAACACACTCCGTTTAACCTTTAGATAACCCATACCCGCTAACCGTATCCTCTATTCGTTTACCCTTAATTTTTAGAATTAAATATTATATTATTTAAGTAGCGCTACCGTTTCTTTATATTATTCATTATGTTATACCAACGATGTTTCCTTAATATATTTTATTTATAATTTAAGAGTAATATTTTATCTTACTCTTAACCAGGACCCACTCACCCACCCCTAGTGACCGACTGAGCAGGGCAATATTGAAAACCGTAACAGGCCGCCATATTGAATCAAAATGGTGAAACGTAAAAATATTTCTTAGCAAGTACCTAGGGGGTAAAGGGAACCTCCAAGTAATTTCACATCAATAGCTATTGCCACTCTGGAGCTACAGAGCTGGACGAGAGACTAGTATTTGCCCTTTATATAAATACATAATATTAAGATAACAATTTTTATTATGTGAATTTTTAAAAAAATATAATATATAAATTATGAATACATGAATTTATAAAAAAAAAATATTATTAATATAATTTTCCTAGGAAAGAAATAAATTTTAATCTCTTAACGAAAGCAATTTCACAGTGTTGAGTTATCAAAGAAAATGTTAATTTATATTTAATAACGCGTAATGGTGAAATGAAAAGGATTAAAAATAAATGAAAGATCCGAAACCTGCCAGAATATAAAAACCTTCGTATAATTTAACCGCTGATTAAATAACTCATTTATAAATTTTAATCATTCATTTAATTCTTCCGCTAGCTTTAACCCATAAAAGTGCTGATTAATATTCCAAAAAAAAAAAAAATCCTTCATTTATATTACAGAAGAAAAAAATCTTCATTCGTATCAAGATAAATAAATATTAATATTTATTCCTAAAATTTCATTTATTCTCAGAATTACTGATTTAACTATTGTTCTATTTTTTTTTTTTTTTTTGTAAAAAGGGAAAAGTAAAATAAATAATGCACGGTCATTAAATTGTTATTGGGCAGATGAGTATTTTTAATATATATTTTATAATAAAATAATCCCTTGGCGCAAGAGTCCGTGTAGGCCCTACACGATGATATCAAATAATATAATAAAATGATACCCTTATCTTCTTATCATAATTTCATTTAATTTTTACATAAACTCTTCACACATATTAGTTTGTTTATTTATTTGATTTAATTTATGTACTATTTACTCCACTACTTAGGTCCATTTCTAGACATAGGCCTCCATCGTTGTCACCCATGTCTCTGCTTTGCAGTCCTTGTATCACTAATTGTAATTTTTTTTTTTTTTAATAAATTGTTGTTTGTAAAATAAACAAATTTAATTATAATTTGTGTTTTTCTGCTCTTCGCCACGACATTTTCGTGTTTTACTGGTAAGATAAACGAATGCCCGATTTAACATGGTGGGCATGTGCCCATGGGTGCTTGAAGATTGAGGAGGGGGGAGGGGGAGATTCGGGTGGACTTGGCATAACCTCCCGAGGGCGGGGGGAGGGGGGACCATGCGGCCACATATCACATATCTTATGGGACCCTTTCAGGTAAAAAGGTTGCAGACCCCTGGTGTAATATAGGGCTTTAAACTGGCATAGTTCTTATAAAACTGTATTATATATAATCAATGACACGTGCTTGGGTTAGCGAGTCGCTCCATTACCTCTATAAACCGTATTATTTTCATTTATTGCTATTACTGCAACCGGAATTTTAGACAAATTCACATTAAAAATCTTATTTTATAATCCAATTACAAATTATGTTTCCTTACCCGAAGCAAAATTACTACATGAAAAGGGTTATATATAATACATAATCAAATTATTTATTTATAGCTATTCATTTATAAACCGCATTATTTCTTTTCGGAAAATTGAATTCAACGAAAGGTTATATTTAATTCACAAATAAATTAATTTGAAAAACTTATATATTCTTTGGTACAAATTAAAACTCATAACTTACGTTTTGAAGGCTGAGGGAAAATAAAGGAATTTTATTACTTTACAACTAGCACACGTTCAAAGTTTAATCAATTTTCACTTACCTAAAACAGAAAATAAATAACAATTATATTAAAAATATGAATAATCTATAATATAAGTGGCAATAATATAAGTGGCAAGAGAGAATATGGGGTATTTCCACTGAATGAGTAGTCCTGACAACGAATTTAAGTTTAGAAAATTTTATATCTGTCTGTCTGTGCGTCAATCACGTCCAAATGGCTGAATAGATTTTGGAGGTTCTTGGGTACAATGTTAAGCTTAATTCTGCGGGTGATAAAGGATATAAAACGATTTGGTAGCTTTATATGGAGCTGAGAACGGGGCTTCTAAACAGATTTCAAAATTCATATTTCATTTTTCATAAAAAATGTATTGAACCAAAATTGCAGAAGAAACTACTGACCATATTTTATGTTTTGTGGAAATTTCTGTAGGAAGAACTGTTAAAGAAATTACTTTTCAATCACTGTCAAAAAATATTTTGATTTATTTTTAAATATTAAGGCAATGATTAATAAATCACGCCTTACCGTGCCTAAACCTTTACTAACTTAATCATGACCACTTCTTTAAAATTCTAAAATAAAATCTACGAGTTTATACGTAGTATAATAATTTCTGAATATTATATTGATAACTGCCAATAGAGATTTTCTAAAATTTTATCGAGTAAGAAAAGAAGAGGAATTGAGCCCAGACCGATCTTCAAAAAGTTAGGAAGTTAATACTTGAGAAAGAGCTCTTATTTTGGATGTAAGCATGTATATTAATAAAAGATAATTCCAATTTCAACCCAGGGATGTAAAATGACACGAGGGGGGGGGGGGGGGGGTACAGAAGGAAAATACCACTGCTAATTTAGTCGGAATGAATTACTAATTTGGGATATTAGCAAATTATCTTATCAAAGGGAAGGGGGTATAGAAATAAGGGGGAGGGATAGAATCTAGATATTCTCGCTATGTAATAGTACATTACGCGTCGAGTGCGGAAAGTAGCATTTTGCATGCGAGTGTGGAGTTTGCACCCGAGCGATAGCGAGGGTGGTAAAACCACACGAGCAATGCAAAATGCCGTTTTCGCACGAGTTGCGTACCGTACTTTATCTACGATTGTTAGATTTAAATAATAAATACAGAAACAAATAAACTTGCTGTATGTAAGTTCGTATCTCTCTCTTGATAAAGATGGCATTAATTCATTAGTTGTATTTTTTGCCGAATTAATTATTTCTGGAGGAGTATTATTCTCCACATTTTCGTCAAAGTCACTTGATTCACTCATTGTTTTTCACTAAAAACTCGATATAAACAGTTACTTTAATAAAAGAACACCAAATTAGTTATGTTAATTGTAAACAAACTCACTAATCGTGCGTAAAGCTGAAGAATTCCTCTTCTTTACCGCACTAGTGTGGTAAAGAAGAGGAATTATTCAGAACTATGAGACGCGCATGCGCAATGAATACAAGTACGTAAATAATCACTTAATAGTACATAATAATCACTTAAACAGAGATAAAATGTTTATATTTCGTATCAATCGTAGATAAAATAATTTAAATGTTTCTTTATGGTAGTTTATAAATCCATTAAATTGAAAATAAAACACCCCGTTGCGAAGCACGGGTATTCAGCTAGTAATATATAAATTAACAAACACATATACGTACATTATATATTTTGTTAAAGGATATAAAAACTAATCTGTACAAACTCATACATTATTTATTTATATTTTATTTATCAATGTTTAAACCTTCAAAAAACAAATTTAAAGAAATTAAATTTATTTGTTTTTAATATTAAAAAAAATCATAAAAATAATAAAAATATCATTATTAGGGAAGGCTTAGTTATTACAAAAATACTCAAATAATATGATTAATATTAATTCAATAATGAATTGAAAGGGAGACAAAATTATTTATATAATTTCGTTTATTGATGAACTAAAACAAATAAAATAATAATAAATTGCGTTTTTAGGGTTTCGAGGTCATCCAGGAAACTCGCAAGTACTTCAGTTTTATTTAAAGGATATTTATATAAAACATAATATGATTTATTATTTAAATAAAAGTAATAATTTTTATAAAGTACTTATATTAAATTAAAGTTAAATTTAATAAAATAAAATAAACGGTGACATTAAATTTATTGGATTGAACTGCTGAAGTCAAGTTAAGTAAAAATAAAAAGTGAAATAGACAATATTCCCCGTCTTTCCTTCTATCAAGAATTAAATTCAGCCAAGGTATTAAGAAAATTGATAGGACGCTGTCACATCCCACGTTTATTCTATATATATATATATATATCTATATATATATATATATATATATATATATATATATATATATATATATATATATACATATATATATATATATATATATATATATATCGAATTTTGAGTAGTTACCGCAAGTTTGTACGTTATCGAATGAGGATGTCCCTACCGTCAATACTTGCTTGATCTGGAGATCACTGGACCGGTTTCGGCTAAACGCCATCATCAGCAGAGTCGATATATATATATAAAATTCAATGATCATTTTTTTTTTTTCTTTCATATAGATTAAGTATTAAGAGGCAATTTAAATGTTTATCTAAAGTTGACGAAGTATAGAAGAGTTAAAGAGCTTTTCCTCAAACTTAATCACATTTCTAACTTTTTCTCTTTTTTCATGTCCAACTTTTCCCAAGAAAAAAAAATAAAGAAGTTTACCACAAGTAATTTAATTTTACCACACAATTCAATAATAGGGTTTATTTTATCATTATATTTTCAACCACATTATATTATTAATTAATTATATTAATTTAAAAAAAGTCCAGTAATGCATCAAGACTTAGTGAGCGAATTTTTAAAGAAATCTGCGCATTATATAAGATACAAAACAATAAAGTTTAATAAAAGTATGGCTGATGCAACAAATTTTAGATTTGCGCATGCGCAGCTATTACTGATCCTAGGTGACCTTGAAAATGAAAAAAAAAAATTGGTACACAGGGGTAGGGGGTACAATAGTCAAAATAGTATACATATATACCCTTCAAGATGTATGTGGTTGGAAAGAGTACATACACTTTTGTCATATTTTCATATAAGAGGGGGGGGGGGGGGGGTAAATGGGAAAAAACACGCTTTTATGCTATTTTTGACCCTAAATTGTCAAAATTTTACCCCTAAATGGACTCCATAAATGCAGACCAACAAACTCATCCTTTCTTTTGATATTATTGACATTTTAACATTTGATTAGATTTTATAAGTGCATCCTAGCGTGAGATATCGTCTGGAGTGACACATATATATATATACATACATAAAAAAGTGTTAGATTTCAGGAATCGATTAAGAATGGTCTAAAACAGATTGCCATGAAGAAAATTTTCAAAAATTCGCATTAAAAAATTTTTGAAGTCATTGCAATAAATTCTCTTCAAAAATTCGCTGAAAGATAAATCTTATTATAGGTAAATTATTTTTTATTTTATTAAATTGATATTATTATTATTATTATTTTGTATCTGCCAAGTCGAACATAGCCCTAACATCCTTTACTGGAACTAACTCAAGGCACCTAAGACCCCCCCCCCCCTCTATTATCTAATTAAATATGTATACTTACATATATAAAAATAATTAGGTAGATTAAATTACAAATTGAACCGTAAATAAAAATTTCACATCTCAACCCATATTGGTTCATAAGATATATGAACCTAAAGCCTTGTCCACACTAGTAGACATGTTGCGCAATGTCTAGCGATTTGTCTATAGACATCGGCTAGACATCGGTTAGACAAACGGAGTCTACGGTCTCGTTGCTAGACCAAAAATCGCATGTCTATGGTTGTCCATTCTAAATGGTAGACATGGTGCAACGTTAGGCATGTTGCGCAACGTGTCTACAAGTCTGGACGCTAGACCTAGACAATAGACGATCTCAGCAGATGTCTATAGACACGTTGCGCAACATGTCTATAGACGGTCTCATAGACCGTCTATAGACATGTTGCGCAACGTGTCCACTGGTGTGGACGCTAGATCTAGACCATAGACGGTCTATGAGACCGTCTATAGACATGTTGCGCAACGTGTCCACTGGTGTGGACGCTAGATCTAGACCATAGACGGTCTATGAGACCGTCTATAGACACGTTGCGCAACATGTCTCTAGACGGTTTATGAGACCGTCTATAGACATGTTGCGCAACGTGTCCACTGGTGTGGACGCTAGATCTAGACCATAGACGGTCTATGAGACCGTCTATAGACATGTTGCGCAACGTGTCCACTGGTGTGGACTAGGCTTAAAGTTTTGTTATTTTGTCTCTAATCTACTGTCTCATCTTAATTTTAAGACAGTTGTTGTTAAAATTTCCTATTACATAGTCCAAAGGTCAATTAGGATTGACCTTTGGACAGTAAGGTCTGCAGACCTCTTTAATTAATTGTAAATAATAATTCTCTCATTCATCTCATTTATTAGGGTAAGTATACAAATCAAGTCAGTCTCCCCGCAGTAGCACGTAACGTGGTCTGTACGCCATTTGACGGTCGTTTTTTTTTTTTTCAAGAACGCAATCATAGCTAAAAAAAAATTACATATTAACTGATGGTGTTAGGGTACTTAAATTGAAGGGGAATAAATCGAGAAGTTTTACTGAAATTTGGCAAACTGCAGCTCATGCCGTTAGAGCATAATTATAGGCTTAAACAAAAATAAATTTTAATTTTTGTAATAAAATTAACAATTAAATTAAATTTAAGCGGACCTCACACGGTCAATATAATTTCCTTCAATAAATTGAGTCAATATATTGAAGGAAATTATATTGACCGTGTGAAGTCCGCTTTGGCATATGTTTTGCCCCTTTAAGGCATTTAAAATAGACTTTTTCGAAACTGAAATTTTCTCCTCTTTTCAACGGTACCTCTATTTCAGCTCTATCACCATTATTTTAGGAGCAGCGATCGATTTTTTAGAGTAACATGGTTGTACCTTGGAAAATAACAAAAAAAATTATTGTGGCGAAACTATTGAGAATTGCCCCATGGTATATATAGTGTTTTTTGTTGCAAATGATGGGTAGAATCTGCCTTCTTCGTTTATTACATCTTCGACCAAACACCCTGTATATATTTCTATACATATATATATAAATATTGGCAATATATATATATATAAATAGATGTGTGTAGGTAATTATTATTATTAGCTTAAATAAAAAGGAAATATTGCTATTTTCATAATTGAATTGAGGGATAAAGCAATAAGTTGAAGACTACTCGAGTTTTCTTGTGTTGTTGAGATACAATGTCGTAGAGAAGAAAAAAAAAGATGTTATAAAGGCGAGATAAAGAAGAAAATTCTTTGGGTGCAGAAGGAAGGTGGGGATCTAAGGTCAGAGTTGTCCCGAGGGAAATGGTGCAAGAACAACAGTGCTGTTGTTTTTGCACTCAATGATATATGAATTTATAGTGGACTATCTAAAGAAGGGTTCACATACAAAAACGTCAAGGGCTCTATTTCCCTTGAGCATTTAGATACACCATCAGATATATACCACTGAGGAGAGCTGGCCAGCTCTGCAATACCAACCGATCTGTATCAAACCATTTAACAAAAAAACATATCAAGTGCGTAGATACGAAAAGGTTCAGCAACGATCCATCTTAACGTATCTTTCTCAAGGAAACACACAATAAATACTTCTAGAAATTTACAACTAAAAGGATGTTTTATTCCAAGAGATGTTAATCTAAGATTAGATGTTTGTCTCAAACAAGCATTGCAATATCTCAACTTCACTACTCTAAATTGCCATGAGATAAAATTAAATCTGCTATTTCTACTAACACGCAGAAACGTATAAACATATGTATATATTAATAATAATACTAGGCATCGCGTGGCTCTATCATTGAAGCGAGCGTATTGCAATAAAATAATGAATATTGAAATTTGTTAATCATGATGAATGTCATAGTTGAAGATAAGTGGAAGAGGGTAGTAAGGGGTAGAGTGGGGGTACTCGGTACAAAGCTTTACTTCCTAAACAAACCTACACACAACACGATTATAATAAGAATCCTAACCACCCGTAATAGCTTTTAAACTAATATTATAAATGTATCACTTTATTACTCAAATACTACTGCTTGTAATAAAAAAAAATGTTCGTCTCATCGAATAGGTGATGATAGCATTTTTCCCGTTCTGAAATTCCAATTTTAAATTTGAAGCTCACGTTTACGCGAGCATTGCGAGCGAACTCTTGGACAGATCACGCTGTCCAACGAACTTAGCCTGAGTATTAGTAAAAAAAAAGATGTATACCAAATTTCAACAATATCGGTCAACTATTACTCAAGTTATCGTCGGACACGTAAACGTTACACACAGACAGACAGACAACATGCATATTTCGTTGAATGTAAGAAGCTCGCTTACGCTCACTTCAATAAATACGAATTTATATTTACTTATCACAAAAAAAGTCTTCCAATTAGTGTGGCACATAGCTTCCTCACGTCCTATGTCGTAAAATTTAAGGATTTTATAACCTATTATTAGTTAGTTAGTTTTGCTTCCGAGCTAACCGAAAGTAACGGAAGCATTGTGTTCACTTTTGAGGACGAAAAAAAATGTTTCTCCGATTTTAAAAATTCCAAAACAGAGATCCGTTTCTGACAACAGTCAACATTTATGGTCTCGTGTCTGTCTGTCGGTCTGTGTGTCCGCGTCCCCTGAAACGTGTGACTTGAGTAAAAGTAGACCGATTTCGATGAAATTCGGTAGAAATGTTCATTTTACTAATGCCCAGGACGAGGTCGTTGGACAACCTTATACACCAAAGCATTCGCGCGCAACGCTCGCGTAAAGGTGAACTTCAAATATAAAATTGGAATTTTAGGTCGGGGAAAAAATCTAACCTCATCTATTCAATGATACAAACATTTTTTTCAAATACAATTTTTTAATAAAACCTACAGCGGCACCGCTATGAAGTGTCAAAGATCGCTAAAACTACATATTTATTAATAGATTTTATTAAGAGAGAAAGCGGGGAGGGAGATAGACGAGGGGAGGTTCCCCCACCTCTCTATTTGACCTACCTCTTCACAGAGAGCGTAGTTACCTCGAGACATGGCGACCATTATGGGGGAAATTAAATAAATTAGACAATAATGGATTTTTAAAGCCTATAATCATTAAAGTGTAAGCGATAGGACGCGAGGAAGCTATGTGCCACACTAATTGGCAGCGTTTTTCAAATCTGTCAAAATTGTTTTGATTTCCTTCATATATTTAAGTATCAATTGAGTAAAATTTAAAGGGCGCAGACGGTTGAAATAAACCAGGGGCTATCTGCGGCCTACTCTCGAAGATATAGGTTAGGGTGTTTCATTTTTCCAAAGGTGGGATTTTCATATGACTTTGCTTACGCCCCGAGTCTAAGTGGTGTAAAAGATATATATGCAAAATTTCATGAAGATTGGATAATATTTAGAGGTTGCACACTTTGATCAGTTTTGTAAAAGTAGGCAAAAAAAACGGTTTTTCAATATTAAATTTTTTTATTGGGAAAACTAGAAATCAAATTATTAAAAAAATATTAAAACTAGACACTAAGATTAGTAGGTAATATTATAGGTAAATATTATATTATATTAATTAACTTTGAACGATGCAATATTTTCTTTTGTTCGCTTGGTGAAAACTTTTCTGTGATGCTCGGCTACCTCAACAAGAATTATTTTTGATGTTCGTCCATGGGTGATTCCTTTAACTTTTTTATCAGACCATTTCCCTTTTTGCTGTATCATTGACCACCTTAAGAGCATGTACCAAGGAGCTTGCTTCTTAAAGAATCGTAGTGGATCCCAAACAATTCAACGAAATTTTTTTTTTAGTAGTAACGAAATGGCTTAGGTATTTTCCTTCAAAAACTAGGTTTTAAACGATCCTCTAATCGTTTCATTTCCTTTTTCTTTGCAAGTTTGGTTTCTAAATTTTTATTAATATTTTATTTATCTGCCTGAGTAATACGTTCGTCCAAAAATTCTATCCTTTGTTTCTGATGGATACCAAATAGTTTCTTAGCAGGTGTGAGAGCACTTTATTTAAAGTCTGCATCTGGGTAAGAGCTCAAAAGCTCCAGCATATCCAAATAATTTTTTGGAGCCCATTGACTTACAACAGACTCGTGCCAAAAGCTAACATATATGAGGCTGACAAAAAATTGTCAACCCGTTTCATTTCTTAAAATTCTGTAAAGAGGTTTTCCGTATCTCCATATACCGTTTACAAATAAAAGTAAATGGCAAACAAAATTGAAGAGACACTTAGAAAATCCTCCTCATTTGGTCTTACATTGAGATACTAAACTCTTTCCTTTAGTTTTATGACTCGCTTATGTGAGTGTCAAAACATTGGAAGATAGAGTTTCAGTTCTAGTGACTGGCAATGATTGTGAGCATTCGCTTGGCTTACCTGTTACTCTGAAAGTAAATAGTTATTCGGGAAGTAAACCGAGTTGAGCTACTTGAAAATATCATTGGTATATATTTTAATACTACAGCTTCTGTTTCAGGACTAATTCAAGGAGCATGTACCAGAATTAATAGGGAATTTGGACGAACATTGATGTGGTTGGCTTTCCGTCACACTCCCATGAACTAACATCTAAAGGAGTGTTGTAGCATACCATTTACTGGTCCTGATATCCAGATTTCGTTTCCAAACTTTCGTAAGTTTCGATTTTTCGTAAGTTCCAAAGTCTGTGGGCTTCACTGGATAAGAAGTCATATATGACAATGCTGGATGAAGAAATTCCCATTGATAACTAGATGCAAAATGTCCTAAAACAATTGAATATTCCTCAACAATAATTTAAAGGAATGGAACGCTGCTAAGAAACTATTTGGTATCCATCAGAAACAAAGGATAGAATTTTTGGACAAACGTATTACTCAGGCAGATAAATAAAATATTAATAAAAATTTAGAAACCAAACTTGCAAAGAAAAAGGAAATGAAACGATTAGAGGATCGTTTAAAACCTAGTTTTTGAAGGAAAATACCTAAGCCATTTCGTTACTACTAAAAAAAAAATTTCGTTGAATTGTTTGGGATCCACTACGATTCTTTAAGAAGCAAGCTCCTTGGTACATTGTCTTAAGGTGGTCAATGATACAGCAAAAAGGGAAATGGTCTGATAAAAAAGTTAAAGGAATCACCCATGGACGAACATCAAAAATAATTCTTGTTGAGGTAGCCGAGCATCACAGAAAAGTTTTCACCAAGCGAACAAAAGAAAATATTGCATCGTTCAAAGTTAATTAATATAATATAATATTTACCTATAATATTACCTACTAATCTTAGTGTCTAGTTTTAATATTTTTTTAATCATTTGATTTCTACTTTTCCCAATAAAAAAATTTAATATTGAAAAACCGTATTTTTGCCTACTTTTACAAAACTGATCAAAGTGTGCAACCTCTAAATATTATACAATCTTCATGAAATTTTGCATATATATCTTTTACACCACTTAGACTCGGGGCGTAAGCAAAGTCTGCATTTTTTTAAAAATTTTATTTTTTGCCTTACAAAATGAAACACCCTAATATAGGTGTATATAATTGTATGTTTGTGCGCATGTGGAAGAGAAACAAATGAGCGCAGAAGGTAGAAACTTATATGGGAATAGCGATCTAATTGTGACCTACCATACAAATTTTAATAAAATCGGACGAGCAGTTTTAAGGATAATAATGTTGGTTCGCAAAAATTGAGCGACAGATCGATAAACAGACACAGAACCAAACATTTTTCCTGATATCTGAAACGGATTTCTGAAAAATAAATTTCGTGATCCAGAACGATCAAATAGCTTCCGTAACCTTCGGTAATCTCGGAAGCAAAATTGCACACGAAATTTAGAGGTTAGAAGCACTTTTTTGACAAATTAAGACTAATTAGCAAGTCTTGTTATAACAAGTAAGTTCTTACATGAAACAATATGTATTTAAATTCATCAAGAAGAATCGGTTGCATATTAGAAGACATTAGTAATATTGTCACAAACAGGAGTAACAAATTATAATGGATTAGTGTAAGGTACGTGATACCTGTAAACATGTATTCAAGGAGGGGGTCATGTTTGCTTAATATTCAGCTCAAGTCCTGTGAGTTTGTATCTCTAAAGAATAAATACAGATATCAATTGTCTTATCAGATAGAGACCCACCACTTAGTTGCATGTATGACAGCAGACTATGTCTTACTTTTACATACAGACATACAACAGCTACTAATTGATTTTGTCAGCAACCTGTTTACTAATGAGATGTGTTATTATAAGAGTGTGTTTTGTTAGGGTTCTGTCTCCTAATTCAGTGAGAGTAAATAAAGCGAATGCTGGAAAGTTCAGTTAACTAAATTCGATCCGATATCTTTATTAATTCAAATTTTCTTTACGTGAAAACTAAACTTTTCCTCTCCTGTATTTCCTCTCTAACCATTACATCAATTTTATCTCCAGTAGGGAGAAAAAGTTATGATTTTGGATTAGTTTAGAGGGACTAAAGTAAGTTTCTTCTTCCCTAAACTAAAAAGTAGGGAAAAAAAGTAAAACCAAGAAGAAAAAGAAGAATTGCCAGCTTAATTATTTTAGGTAATAGTAGATAATGAATGGCTAATGTAATGAATTTGTTGAAATCAGATAGGCAACACTGCGTTTTCGACCTTGTTTATCATTGTTTATAACCTGCATCTGAATAACCTTCTAATTGAGTTTAATTTAATTGTTATTTGTTTTTAATATTGAATCTCTTATATCTGCTATAAAAAGTGCTAATAATTATAGTTATTTATTAAAATAATAAATAAAACCTGTGCAATTAATGAAAAATGTGTATTTTCTCCTACTGGAGATAAATCATTGTATGTACCTCGGGAGTAAAGTGCTATAATTCCCCTCGCGATAATTATCTCCCTCGGCTGCACCTCGGGAGCTAATTAGCGTTATTCCCTCGGCTTCGCCTTGGGAATCAGGGACCATGGTTTCTTTGGCTTCGCCTCAAGAATTAACCAAGATAATGGCTTACTTTACTCCCTAGGTGCATAAATAACTATTAAAGATAAATTACACATACATTTTAATGATTTTGAAGGCGATATCGTTGCGTTTGTGATGGAACTCGTATTTTTTTTTTTTTTTTTTTTTTTTTTTACAATATTTAGTAGGTATTTTTCACTATCTAGAACAGTTTTATGTTTATTTCTATTTGGTAAAACTCCAAAACTGCTCTTCCGGTTCTGTATTTAAAAGATGATAACTATATTTTTTCAACAAAACAAAATAAGTACGACAAGCTAAATCAAAACATTCTCGTTTACAGAGGGACTAAATTTAAATACAATAATATTATTTAATTTATTAAATTTATTATTCCGTAAATGATTAATTTACGTGCGGAGAGGCAAATGACCATCAATTAGTGGCAAGTTAATCCTATATATGATGATTTTCAAAGAACTATATTTCTGTGATAGGATAGTTCAATGCTAATATTATCAGTTGAATAAGATCTATATATAGTATCAATAAAAACAGAAACTATATTTTATTTAGGCAAACAACTTTTAGGAATGCTAAAATTCGCATTTAAAAGGACTAAGAAATAAAATTAGAGTTTCAGAGTATAGGGTTAGCACCCTTAATTTACTTTAAAATTAACATCTCGATAACGCCTCGGGATATGATATTTCCGAAAATGTTTTCCGAATTTCATCAAAATAGGCCAAGTAGGTCCACGTGTCTGACTAGACAACAGACAGACATTTTTAAAATTAAAACAACGTTTTGTGGATAAGAGGACCTCAAAATGTGTAAATCCATAAAAATCTTAAAATCAAATTTTAGAGCCATTACTTACTTATATACATGGTGGTCCAAAGTCTCCCCCCTCCTTAACTTTTGAACGGTTTAAAATAAATGAATGAAACTTAGGGGATCTGTACCATGTAAAGGGAAGTTTGTTTTCATGCAATCGCGCAGTATGGGCAACCACCCACTTTGCCTCCAGGCCACCTAACTTCAAAATATCAAATTGGAATGTATATTTTTGACAGCAGATTTGGATTCTTCGGTGAAAAATAAGAATATTTTACTTCAAACTTTTTTTTTCTACCTCCAATATTTTGCCCCCTATATGGGACAAACGTATAATAATGGTAGATTTCAGCGCCAAAGGAAGTTTTGTTTTATCTTGTTAAACACATAGTTATCACATTATTAGAAAGCTTAGCCATTCTACAAGCACTAGAATACATTAATACTTACAAAATATCTATAACAAATATACGATACCATGTGACAACCAGGGAGTTCTTTAAAAAACTAGATAAAATTTCATACACTTAGATCACATCTTCATGAATATTTTAAACACTATAGTAGATATAAGAAGAAACAAGAAAGTAATAGACTTTATATGGGTCAAATCACATCAAGGAATTAAAAAGGAAACGAGGAAGCAGACAACCTTGTCAAAACCCCTACAAAACAATCTGGAAAAAATAATAAAATAAACTAAAAATACTAACAAGAGACCTCATAATACTATCCTAAAAGAAATCCAATTGGAACATAAAATTTCAAGAAGAACCAGGAAAAGGCCAGAATTTTCAAGAAAGCTCCCCTTGAACCATGGTTTTGGAAATCAAAACTACCACGTACAGATTTAATAACAAAAATAATGGGTTGTGAAGTTACCATGCAAGATGCATTCAATACAACAATATGATAGGACTAATTTCGCCTATATGATATACATGCCCAGATAAAGAAGAATATGACTCACAGGCTATTGGAATGTCCCAAGAATAAATTCTAATGTAAAAAATTATACCAAGAACTTAAATTCAACGAAATTCAAGATTAAAAAGAAAAAATAATCAAGACCACACTTTTCTAAACATTTAAAAAGTTTTACACTCACCCTAAAATTCGTAAAAGAAATAAATTACTCCACTCAGCCCCAAATCTAAAAATGTGGAGACCAGTCACCAACAGAAACCCCCCCTAAAGAAAAGCCATTACTGCAAATAGAAAAGTTTTTATAGTGGAATGACTCGTGTCCACCCAACCTAATAAAGACTTTCTCTGGTTTTCCTCAATTTACTAGGCACAAAAAAAGTAGTCACCTCTTAAGTGAGGCCACAGACTGCCTATGATACACGTTAAAATACCTGCAGACAACCCTAATAAAAAGTCTAATCAAAACTTTCTATTTAAAAATAGTCTGCCAATTAGTGGCACATAAGTTCCTCGAATCCTATTTCGTGTATACTTTAATGATTTTATGCTTTTACAACCATACTAAATTTTCTCCCCGTTTTTACTGGTCTTATATTACTTTGCTTTGTAAGTTTCATCGAACACCTATTACCCCAATTTAGAACCACTTCCCGTCATTCAATCTTCCCCCCAAATTTTGCACAAAAACTGGAAAACTCAATTGGAAACAATTGAGCAAAAGAATACAGAAACCAAAAAAAAGGTCTTATATTACTTTGCTTTGTAAGTTTCATCGAACACCTATTACCCCAATTTTGAACCACTTCCCGTCTTTCAATCTTAGGTGAAAGATACAGAAAAAAAAAAAAAATGTTGAAAATAAGACCAGTTTATAAAAATGGTATTTTTATATTAATTATTAAAACTGTCAACATTTTATCATTTTTTACATTAATTAAAGTATCAATTTACCAAAATTTAAAGAGCGGAGACGGATAAAATTAATCTGGGGTATTTCTGCAGCTATTTTCGATAAACTATAAATGCTTCATAAAAATCCCGTCATGTAGGTACTTTCCAACAAGCTACTAAAAGGGTTTCTTCGGTCATAAAATTCATATTTCTTACAATATTATTTTTTTTTTTTGTTTGTTACGAAAATATGTATAAGAACTAACAAAAGCATAAGAGTTTCTAGGATGACCTCAAAACCCTAAAAATCAGTTAAGGACTTTTGAAGCTATAGGGGAAAATAAATGTTTGTTTGTGCGCATGTGGAAGAGAAACAAATGGCAGAGGAAAAAAAAAGACTAAAAGACAGACCCGGAACCAAAAATGTTCCTCGATGACTGATACGGATTTCTGTCTTGGAATTTTCGTTCTTCAGAACGATCACATAGACAAATAAAATAAAATATATATTCCAAAATGATCCATTATACTCTTCCACTAATTTAATTAAAAAACTCCAATCCTTTAAAAGCCATCCGTTACAGGAAACCCACTCACAAAATAACATAATGGGTCCGGTATTCACAAATATTTTTTTAGTTACTTATGCCAATAAATAGCTTGTAAAAAATAAATTGGTTGTGCGTGAAGTCTCACGTAAAAAGGGTTTCGTTGGTGTTGTGAACATGAAATTAGTATAAGGGGGGGGGGGGGCGGACGTAATTTTTTTATGTTTTTTGACAAAATGGCATGAACAATTAAACACTTTACACAAGTGTTATATATTTTTTTAAATCTACTCTTCAATATCTTTCATTTGATACCTCACTCTAAATTATTTAAAGAAATATTTTTTTTCCCCGTGACAGGAATTAGACGCCATTCCCAGTTAATCAGATCAAATTGCTATTCTTATTTTTTCTATGGCCCAGCAGACATTATTGCATAATGTCTGCCATATTGCATATTTTTGTCATACATGTTGGATATTTTTTTTATATTTTTAGTAACAGCAGAAATATAGTTGTTTTTTTTTGGGGGGGGGGGGGGGGGGGGGGACACGCAAATTATGATGTTTTTGACAAAATGACATGGAAAATTAAACACTATCCACAAGTGTTATATATTTTTGTTATCTACTCTTCAATGCCTTTCATTTGATACCCACTCACAATTTTTAAAAAATATTTCTTTCGCGTGACATCAATTATCTTCCATTTTGGATTTGAACAACTGATCATTTTGAGTTCAATATATTTATCTTGTGTGCGCGTTAAAACGATCTTTAATACTGGAAAGTTTCATGTTTTTATCTCATTTGATTCAAAAGTTATTGGAACCGTACAGAGTGACAGACAGGCACAGGAACTAAACTAAAAGGATATATTTTTTTGGTTTTACCAACGAAACCCTAAAAAGCAACATCTTTTGAATACATTTAATTTTTTTTTAGAATGACTTTTGGAGTTTTTTATGAAAATATGTAATATATTTTGTCCTAGTCTCAGGTTTATTATGTTTTAAGTAAAGGTTAACTAAAGCGGTGAATATGTGCTGCTTTATAAGCAGAAAATAAATTTTATTTTTCGAGCTGTTTTTAAGGAGACCATATGCTTGGTTATCCTTAAGTCCGTTATTAACTACCTTCATTTAGCATTTCAACATAAATTCACACAAACAAAAGAAAGGCTGAAATTATACAGCTTGGAATAAGGATTGGATGCAAGCTTAACATTTATTTCGTACACAAAAAGTTTTTTTTAATAATAAATTACAACACGTAACATTTATCCCAAGTTCAGTTAATTTATGTAAAAAGCCAAGAAAAGAAAAAAGTTGGAGACATTATTACGTAAAATAAAAAAATGTCAATACTTTAAATGAATAAAATATTTTTTACGTAAAAGTTTCCAATGCTAACTCACGTTTGTCGTGAGAACGTGAGTAGAAAAAAAGCAATGGATAATTGTGAAATCCTCCACTCTTTCTAAAAAAGTATATACAACATTCGAATTGTAGATTGGATGACGATAATGAAGGCGGTTGTAATTGATACTCGTTATAATATGATTCATTGTTGAGGAGGTGGAAACTAATAAAAAACCTCTTATTTCAGCAGAGAGAAATTTATAAGGTAATTTCCTTTTGCGTTTGTTCATCCGTAAAGGAAATACTTGATTAAGATGTTTAGCCCATATGGGACTCGTGCCAGAAAGTTAACAGTAGCCAGATAATACGTTGTTTTTGAGTTACGATAGTATGTTTTGTAATGTAGAGAAAGCCTGGCACGGTGCCGGAGCTCTGCGTGCCTCAGCCCCGGTCAGTTCACTCCTCACTGCTCTACCCCTCGATAAAACTATAAAACTACCTTTACCCCTCTCACTCCACTCGACTCGCTACCACTATCGGCCATTCCATGCACTATGCCATTAGCTCAAAGCCCCCCTCCTACCCTTTACCAGCCTTACTTAAAGCTCCAAGCTATGAAGTTTAATAGAGAAATCTCGATACAGCTCTCCAAGGAGTGAGTAAAGTGTAAAAAAACCCCGAAATATTTCCTCGCCCCCGCGGCTTTTCCTATTACGATGAAGCAACATGCAAACCTCTCTACGTTTATATTTAAGCTAACACTTAGCTCGCACTATAAATACCGACTGGAACTCCTTTTACATCGTTAACCCAGATTTTCTAAAAATAAAACTCAAATCCTTTTATTTGAACGAGATAATAGAACTTATAAAAGATCAAACGCGAACTTTATCTAAAGCGAAAACTAAACACGTTGTTAATCCTTTAAGAGTAAACTTAATCAGTTTTTTGATAAGCTATAATAGCAAATTACACACTGGTTTAGAACTTTCATTGGTCACAAATTAACCTCTGAAAATATGAACCGCCAAAACTAATCTTTATAAGAACTTTTTACAAATTGAATTCAGAATTTTTTAAGTAAATTAAAATTAAACAATTTTAGGAGTTAAAAATCAATTGATTTATAGAACGTTTTATTTTCTTTATTAGGATACGTAGCCAAAAACGAGGACCCTTAGACGCTCTTGCGCTTGTCTGTCCGTCTGTATAATAACCCTACACAAACATGTAAAACTTTGCAGATATCTTATGTGTAGTAAGTAATAACCCAATCACTATTAAATTAGAGGGAAGTCCCACATAATCATCCCTTAAAATCTAGGGGTTGTGTGCTTTTTTTACGGAAATTCATCTTGATAGATTTAAATCAAGCATAGCTGGTTAACGAACTCGTCCTATTTGTTAAATTGCCTACGGACCGTTTGTAAGTGCTGAAACCACATACTTGGGCAATTTATTTTTAACTTATAAAGAGTGAAGCATGCAAAATTTAATTTACCTCCAGCAGGGAGAAAAGGTGAACTTTCCTCCCTAGATTACAGGGAGGGAAGTTACTCATTGCACCCGGTCGGGTTAAACAGGGAGTAATAAAAAATTAGGGAATCATGAACTTTCAGTGTTGCCCTAGATAAAGCACAAGTAAATAAGCTGGTGCTAATACACATTTCATTTACTAATTTTTGTTCTATTTCTAAATCTGTAATGTCATCTTCACCTATTCTCTATGATCTTCACACATGTCATGTAACCCCCACAACGGTTGCCATAGTGATTTATCAGTAAAACATACAAACAAGTTAATATGTAGTGAAATTATAATTTCTAAATGTAGATAAACTAATCCATATGTAAATACATCAGATGTCAATACCATTATACACGGCTCAGCTTCAAGCTGATTCTCCCATTTAATTTTAGCATTGAAATTCAAATAATTATTATCTATAACTTAATTTTAACGTGATTAACCTTATAATATTATATCTATTTTATTTTGTTTTAAATGAATTTAAAAATTTTATTTTTTGTTAAATGAAATAATTTAAAATTAGAAGTTTCCATATTTTTTTCTTCCTTCTGGAGGTAAAATTTTGTACGTACCTCGGGAGTAAAAATCACTTGCACCCTCGCGATAATTAACTCCCTCGGCTCCGCCTCAGGAACCAACATCATCACTCAGAGTGCAATCACTTACTTTACTCCCTTGGTGCGTAAATAACTATTGAGAAATCTACTTTGTATCGGTAAAATATACGTCGAAATTAGAGTAGTATTAAGCAATATTTTAATTTTTGCTTCCAAGCTTACCGAAGTAATGTAAAGAAACAGATGCTATGTGATCGTCCTAAAGAACGAAAATATTTTATGTCTCCGATTGTAAAATGTCTAAGACAGATATCCGTTTCAGACACCAGGGAATATTTTTAGTTCCGTGTCTGCCTGTCGGTCTATCACTCAATTTTTGCGAACTATCATATCTTAAAAACTACTCGTCCGATATCATTGAAATTTGGATGGTAGTTTATAATTATAGCCATTATTGGTCATAAATAAGTTTCAACCTTATGCGCCTGTAGGTTTCTCTTCCACATACGCACAAATATACATTCATTTACACCAATATCTTCAAAAGCACTTATCTGATTTTTATGAAATTTGGATAGTTTGTCGAAAGTAACCTGCAGATGACTCCAGATTAATTTCAACTGCCTGCGCTCCTTAAATTTTGCTAAATTGATACTTTAATTCTTGTAAAAGTCAAAACAATTTTGACAAATTAAAAAAACAAAAACGGGGGAAATAATTAAACAAATTAGACCATAATGGCTTGAAAAAGCAAAAAATCAATAATGTACGTGATAGGATGCGAGGAAACTATGTGCCACACCAATTGGCAGTCTATTTTTAAACAAAACTGTTTCATGTAAAATAATTTTGTTTTTATTCAGAACCTTTCAAAGTAGATAAAATTGTTGGACATTTTTCACAACTCTATCCGCTAAGTGTAATGAAGAGGAATGAATGAGACCATTATAGCGACTAATGAGTCTCGTCGTCATTAGTGTTGGCTTCCATCAGTATCGGTTTAATTCAACCGAAGAATCAATCAAATACTGACACGTGAGATATTATCCGCACTCGCTTAGTATTCCAAAATACAGCTTATTCCAGCAGATAATTGACCATCAATTAAAATAATCAAAAATAATTTAGTATTAGATAAAGGATTTAGAAGGATTATTCGCAAATTAAAATCCAGCTATACTTCTAACTGTCCTGACACAAAAAGAAAAGAAATATAATATGACAGCGTTAACTATACACAACACAAAAAAACTGAATCAAATTTCCACCTGATAATTAATGAAACATCAATTATTAAAAAAAAAGAGTCAGATCAAATAATTTATATCTGATTTCATTAACTTATTTATACTCGCGCAAACACATCCTTAGATATTCATACCGAAGTCCTTAATAAAAATAGACTGCCCATTAGTGTGGCATGTAGCTTACACGTACGGAAATAATAACAAATAAATAGATTGAGAAGTTACCATGAATGATGCATTCATTATAACTATAATGATAGGACTAAGTGATTCACCCATAAATATGTTATAGGGAAGGTGGGGGCAAAGGTCCGCATGGGGTAAATTTAAAAACTGTATTATAACTGGGAGAGAAACTACTTTCTGAAGTGGGGCTGGCAACACTGATTCCTTACGTTGAGGCTTTACTCCTGTAAGGTTATCTTGATTTAGTTTCGACTGTTGCCAAGAAACATGAGGTAAGTTTATTTTTTATGTTTCAATCTAACTTTTATAGAATTTTCACAGTTTATTATTAATTATTATAAATCTATATTTATCGTATTTTTGATAGAGTTGTACCAAAAGGGTGCTAAAGTAGAGATAGTCACTTGTTTTTCTTTATATGAGTTACCTTCGATAGGTTACAATATTATAATCATCATATTTTACGATATTGGTAGTATTCATAAATTTAAATTTAAATCAAATTATAATTATTATTAACTAAGGGGAAACAGACAGAGAAAAATACACTCCAGCGCCGGGATTTGAACCATATAGAGGCCCGTGGTTCAAATCCCGGCGCTGGAGTGTATTTTTCTCTGTCTGTTTCCCGTAGTTAATAATAATTATAATTTTATTTAAATTAAAATTTGATATTTAAGGAAATCGGATGGTTTGTCGAAATCAGTCCACAGACAAGTCAATATCAATTCCAACCTCAGAGCAAGGAAGGGGTAGAGGAAATAATGTGATTTGAAAAGTGGTTCATTATGCTACCTATACGCTACCTTACTAAACCTCCAAAGCGAGCTCAATCCCAACTAATGTGATCACCGGTCCTTGTCTTATTAGTTTAGATATGATACCATATGGCCAAAACTATTTTTACTTTTTTTTTTTTTTTTTTTCTTAAAGGGAGAAAACAATAGTTATTTATGCACCTAGGGAGTAAAGTAAGCCATTATTCCCTGAACGAAAAAGTTGGTTCTTGAGGCGAGTCGGTTCTTGAGGAGGAACCATGGTCCCTAAATCCCGAGGCGAAGCCGAAGGAATTAGATTCTTTAATTTCCGAGGCGCAGCCCAGGGAATAACTCTAATTAGCTCCCGAGGCGCAGCCGAGGGAGATAATTATCGCGAGGGGAATAATGGCACTCTACTCACGAGGTACATACAATATTTTATCTCCAGTAGGAAGAAAATACATATTTTCGTCCATTGCACAGTTTTTATTTATTATTTTAATAAATAACAATAATTTTAAGCACTTTTAATAGCAGATATAAGAGATTCAATATTAAAAACAAATAAGAATTGGAATTAAACTCAAATTCTCAAATAGAAAGGTTATTTAGATGCAGGTTACAAAACAAAGATAAACATGGTCAAAAAAGCGCAGTGCCGCCAACCTGATTTCAACAACTTCATTACTTTTGCCATTCATTTTCAACTATTTATAAAATAATTAAGTTGCAATCTTTACTTTTTCGCACTACTTTTTACTTTTTCTCCCTATTTTTTGAGTTCAGGGATGAAAAGACCTGTTTTAGTCCCTCTAAACTAATTCAAAATAATAACTTTTTCCCCCCTAAATAAACCATTTTTTTATAAAAATGGTTTCCCCCCTACTGGAGATAAAATAAATTATACCCTAATGGGCCGTAAGAGTTATAAAATGGCAACATTTTTATTAATAAGCTAACAGTTATAAACCATTGTCATTGTACTCTAAAAACTCCAGTTGACGTAACGTATGCAAGAATATATAAATGTTAATAAATGTTGTTATAAAGAAGGCATGAACATAATGTTTGAATCAAGGAATTTTCGGTTCGCTTATTTCAATAAATTAAGGTAAAGAAAATAGAAGGATAATTATTGTTTGACTTGGTATAATATTAAGGTGTAATACATCGAGGAAATAAGCCAGGAATGTTTCGCTTTTAATAATTAAGGTAATGTAAATTTATAATTTTGAAAATATTTCAAGGAAAAGAACAAATACCTTATATCATTAATATATTCTTCACATATAGCGATAATTTTACCTAAGAAAACACGGAATAATTACCTAAAATGAGATAAAGCTACGAGGGAAGAAAGCCATACAGAAAATATTATGATAAACGTCACTTTTTGGGAATTATTACAAAGAACCCAGACAGTTTATATCCTTAAAATATTTTAATATTAAAATACTTAACAAATTAAAAAAATAAATACAATAATGGGTATATATATATATATATATATATATATATATATATATATATATATATATATATATATATATATATATATATATATATATATATATATATATATATATATATATATATATATATATATATTTCTACCTTAAATAGAGCTTAATTTGATTTTAATTTTTTTCTTTGAGTTCTTGTGGCGTCCACAATTTTTGACTGATTTAATTTCTGATTTGAGTGTTTAAACGTCACACTAATGCTCTTTAAATCGAGTGTTTATTATTTTATTAATTTGTCCTAGAACTAGGGTTATTAAATATTTATAAATATTTGTGTCCATAGGGGAAAATAAAAAACTCATTTATAAGTAATTAGGAAATATTTCGTTCCTAAATTTGGAACATCTTCTAACCTGAAAAATTTTATATTTCAACAATTATCTTTTCAATACAATCTTAAATACAAATAATAATTAGTTCAATAATCAGTTCAATAATCAGTGTGGATAGTATTCAAAATTAATTAATCAATAAAAAAAAAAAAATGTTAACTAATGGTGACTTAAATATTCAAATAAAAAAAATAAAAAAATAAAAATTAGAAATTAAAAGTATTTACCTCGTTGTCTAAGTAGTTAAAATTCCTTAATAAGTTAAATCGTCATTTTTTTAAAAACAAACAAACAAAATTAATACGTGAGTCAGGAGAAGCTGTCTATTTGACTGCTAGTCACTGACTAACTCTAATTATATTTTACTCTTTAAATCGAGTGTTTATTATTTTATTAATTTGTCCTAGAACTAGAGTTATTAAATATTTACTGGTGTAACTACCGTATTAAGAAGAGGCTGGTAATTAAATTAATGCAGCAATGGCTGATGATTTTCAATGACTTCCCAGAATAATTGATTTTGACTAATTTAATTTTCTCATTTATTATATATTTTTTAGCATTGTTATTTATTACTATATTACTTAGTTTCGATTGGTTAAATAGACTCCAAACTACGATTTGGAGAGTATTATATTCTTAGTAATGGCATGAATGATTTATATAGTCCTGAGTCAATTCCTAGAAGGCTTTGGAAACAAAACTATTTAGGCATTTAATTTAATTGCTAAGCCTACATGATTATAGAAAACATAGCCACTAATACCTAGCGTGAGCCTCGTACAAACTGCGGGGTGAAGTCAAGTAATAAATAATATTATGTTCATCTGTGTTTGTTTAATGAGCAATGGAATATAAAATAAATCTTATACAATATCCTCTTAAATAGCAACTAAGATTAATCAAAAAAGATAAATTTCAGATTTAATTACTTTAACATTAGATTTCTGCAAGGGAGAAAAAAATATAATTAATTTGATGGATCATATAATAAATAGAAAGGTTTGTAGAGGCAATAAAGCTAGTGAGCTGAGTTGTGTCAACCTCCTCAGTATCAATACGGTTACCTAGATACTGTTACGTATAAACAGTAAACAGTAATCACAATAATTAGGCCTCAATAACAACAAACTTAATAACCCTTCAAATCAAACGTTTCTAAACAATAAAACATAACTTGCAATAGATATAAGTAAAGTGTAATAGGTATAACACAATATCTAACGAATTCCAAGAAATAATTTAAAAGCCTTAAAGATTCCTCGAGAGGAGACGAAATATTGTAAAAGGCGGTAGTTGTATAGGATAAAATCTGTAAAAAACAATCTGTTAGTAGGTACTTGTTGAAGGAAGGATATTAAGTAATATATTTCTTAATATCGCACAGATCTGGAAAAGATAATTGAAGAATAATAAAGAAAAATAAGGGTAAAAATACTACGAATAAGACTATTAGTAACTAGAAATTACCTGCAGTTGTACAACTTACAATGTTTAGATCTCAAAATAGTGAATAAAAAGTTCTATATTGCCTAAAACGTATGCAAGGAAATAAACTAGAAAAACTAAACAAAAAAAGAAGTTGGATTTTACTTTATTATCTTTCGTTATTTTGCTCTTTTTTTTAAAAAAAAATTATATATATATATATGTGTGTGTGTGTGTGTGTGTGTGTATTTTGTAAGTTTTGCTTTATAAAATGGGCAAAGTTTAAAAAAAAGTTATTTAAGGTAATCTTTGTTAGAGATAAAATAAAAATTTGATTGAGTTGTATTTTTTAATGGGTGCATTATCTTTTGACGACCTGTAATTTAGATGTCTTATAGAAGAGGACTTGAAACTTAGTCTTGGACTTAGTTGCCCTAAGGGTACTTAATCAGTAAGAATGGAACGACTTACTTCTTTTTTAGAAAGCTTCAGAGTTTAAAGTTATGAACAAATTCAAAAAAATTGGACGACCGACCTTTACATTTGATTGTATATTGCATATGGAAAAGGTCAGAACGTTAGTCAAACTATTAAACTTTTGAAAAATTGTCCAAAAGATAAATATGAGTTGTGATATATATATATATATATATATATATATATATATATATATATATATATATATATATATATATATATATATATATATATATATATATATATATATATATATATATATATATATATATATATATATATATATATATATATATATATATATATATATATATATATATATATATATATATATATATATATATATATATATATATATATATATATATATATATATATATATATATATATATATATATATATATATATATATATATATATATATATATATATATATATATATATATATATATATATATATATATATATATATATATATATATATATATATATATATATATATATATATATATATATATATATATATATATATATATATATATATATATATATATATATATATATATATATATATATATATATATATATATATATATATATATATATATATATATATATATATATATATATATATATATATATATATATATATATATATATATATATATATATATATATATATATATATATATATATATATATATATATATATATATATATATATATATATATATATATATATATATATATATATAATAAAAACAAATACTTTATGTTTTTTTATGATAAATTTTGATGATATGTTCAATAATATTTAAATGTACATTTGAACTAATAAATGCAAACACTGGGCAAAGTAATTATAAATTCGTATATGAGAAAGTTTGTCTGAGTTGTCTCGGACCGATTTTTTTTCTATTTAATAGTACTTTTTAGAATTTCAATATGACTAATATATTAATAAATATATAAATGTGAGTGTTTATATAACTTGGAAAAAGCAATAATTAGGTTAAAAATATGACAACTTAAAGTTACAATAAATTATTTAACGAGTTTGAGAAAATAGTAAAACTTATTGATGACTATCTGGAAGTAGATAAAAGCAAAAACACTCATTATCCTAATTAACTGATTTTTATTTACATAAAAGTTCTAAACATAGAAATCAATTATAATTTTAATTATACATAAAAATTGTTTTCTTTATCATTGTTATTGAAGTAATTTGAAACGGGATAGTATTCATGTGTTGGTTTTATTTGTGCAATGAGTAACTAATTACGATATAATTGAGTAATAATAAATTTATACTTAACAATAGGCGTGACCTTGAAATGGAACAACCATTTTTTCGTAAATAGTATTTTTGGACTTCATTCAATCAAAAATGTTGACAGTGGTCTTTGGATAATAATTTATTTATTCTATAGTGGCCATTGCAATACGAGTATAAACAAAATTTCAGTATTTACTAGCTTGTTCAATGATTTTTATGTTATTAATTTCAACAATGTTATACATTCAACAAACTATGCATCTTGTCTGTCAGTCTGTCTTTCTGTCTGTCTTTGTGTCTGTCTGTCTGTCTGTCCGTCTGTCAGTAACGTTTACGCGTGTGACGATAACTTGAGTAAAAGTTGACCGATTTAGTTGAAATTTGGTATACATGTTCCTCTTACTAATACTCAGGCTAAGTTCGTTGGACAGCGTGATCCGTCCAAGAGTTCGCGCGCAACGCTCGCGTAAACGAGAGGTACAAAAATTAAATTGGAATTTCAGGACGGGAAAAGATTCTATCATCATTTATTCGATGAGACAAACATTTTTTTCAAATAACATTTTTTACTAAAACCAACAACGACACCGCTATGAATTAATAAAGATCGCTAAAACTATTAAAGCGGACCTAAACGTTTAAAATAGAGAAAACAACCTTTTTACCGATATCTTACGTTCTAACGTAACGATTTTAATAAAACTTCATGTACATCGTTTAAAGTACAATTGAAACAAGTATGTAACATTTCAACTTGATACAAGCAGTAGTATTTGAGTAATGAAGTGATACATTTATAATATTATTTTAAAAGCTATGACGGGTGGTTAAGATTTATATAGTCGTTCTGTGTGTAGGTTTGTTTAGAGCTTTGTACCGAGTACCCCCACTCTACCACTTACTACCCTCTTCCACTTATCTTCAACTATGACATTCATCATGATTAACAAATTTCAATATTCAGTATTTTATTGCAATACGCTCGCTTCAATGATAGAGCCACGCTATGCCTAGTGTTAAACCAATGCATACTAGCAGCCATAATGCCCAAGTCTCTTGTCATAAAGAAACTTTAAACCGTCTGAACTGAAGTTATCAGATAACCTTACGTGAAGGTTATTTTTTTTTTTTTTAGAGAATTTCTATTGTTCCTTCCGAGCTTGCCAAAGCTAAAAGTGGAATTGGGATCGTTTCAAAGAATGAAAAGGACTGTATTTTTATGTCACTGAATTCAAATGGCAGAAATCCTTTTCAGGCATTTGTAAATTGTTGTTCTTCAGTCTATAGGTCGTTCTGACGTTCCACATTTGTGCAAACCTACATAGGTTACAACAAGCCCATTATCAGCACTCAATCAGTCCATTACCGGCCCGAAAAAGTTTGGGAATATAATCTCTAAAAACGCGTTTTTTTTATGTATTCTGGAGGAAAAATTTACGGACACGGTCGAACTGGGCCCACGATCAAAACATTTCTAGGCGGATTACCGTCAACCCTCGAAGGGTCGGAGTTGAATTGGGCCCCTGGTCAGTGGTAATTAGTCCGGGCAACAGGTATAATTATTATTTAAACTTACGAATAATCCTACTCAATAACGCAATGTGATCAATGTATTTTTCAACACAACATTTTATATCAAAATCCAGCGGAAGGATTTTGATTCCTAATCACAGTTTTATTGATTTTAACTTTGGGGTTAGTTGCATAACCATGAACCGTGCCCGAACCTTCATCGGCATTGTATTTCGAACAGTGTAAAGCGCAAGGCTACAGAAACTTTAATTGAACCACCCGCAAAAATGATAAAAAAAAGAAATCGTTTCTGCACCAGAAACTATCAGTGGCAAAGTAACAACGGACGACATGGATCGGATACGGAGGAACCTAAACCACGCAAACAGAAGTAAAGAGCCACCTCTCCCTAGATGTATCACAGACGTCCACGACACTTTAGACAGCATCCCTCTAAAAACGACTCAGGGTGAGGAAATGTTGTTATTGAATTTACGAGCGGAGAATATTGTGGTGTTTTGTTCCAAGAGGAACTTAAAATATCTAGCAAATATTGACAATAACATAAAATATTATTACACGACTATTTAAATTGATATAAAAAGAATGTTTCAATCGTCTAAAATAGAAGTTTGAGCACCATCTGACCGTAACCAAACATCTATTTTAGATGTTTGGATGTATTTAAAACTAAGGTGGATGCGAGCATTCCATTTTGCAGGTCATGATTGTAGAGGTATGGGCCCAATTCGACACTGCCTCCGAACTGACCATGGGCCCAATTCAACCGTCGTTTTTACGAACCTAACAGACCGTGGGCCCAATTCGACATCACCCAAATTTACCATAGGGGCTTAAGGCATGATTGCTGATGAAGTAACAAAACTTAATCTACTTTAAGGGAAAAATCCCGTTTAATAATTCTATACTTAAGTATAACTATCTTATAGTGAAATATATTTTTCATGAAAATTATTTGCTGACTATCTATGTAAATTAATAGATAATGAACTAAAGGCATTATCTATCATATTAATAAGATGGCACTTCTTTAGACTGTTATTCCCCTTATAAAAAACCGAAGGGAGTAACAATCTAGAGAAGGTGTACGGAATGTACTTTTTTAGACTGTTCTCCCTTATAAAACAGAATTGTGATATTCCTTTTGTCCCAAAGTACATTGGACTAAACATCCCTTTGTCTTAACAGTTAAAATAGACAAAGGAATGAAGGAATGAAAAAATGTAAGGGAGTAACTATCTAAAGACAATAAGATTACCTTAGAAGATTACTTTCTAATATAATTGTAAAGACCCAATGCTATTTTTATTTATGTTAAATTATTTAAAGATGAAAGCTGAAAGTTACGTTTTAGAATCGAGTATTTAATAATAGACTTCTAGAGCCGCAGAGAAAAGTGAATTGTGGGAGATCCCTTGAAAATAATTCAGAATAAAGGGGTGCAAAGGCATAGAACACAAGCTAGTTTACATCTAGTGGTAATTACACTCGACAGCTTGGCACAGAGTTTACATGCGTCTTTATAAGACAACCAATTTACATAAAGTAGAAGAGAATTTACATGAAATTGATTTGTAACTCTATCTCCTAGTTGAGCCGGACGAGCAACATATTCCGCTAGTGATCCAGCCAGTTTTAAGTTTCCAATCTTCCAATCCCTTCAGACGCGAGACATCAATTTGCTCAAACACTCTATTTGAAAACTGACTAGAAATTATAAACGAAATCAATTATCTTTTCTTTGATGACAGATATTAAAATGGTTAGTTTTATTAACCCTCAAGTGCGCGCAGTCTAATACAGACACGAGGAGGCGCGCACCCCTCATAGGACTTAATCTATTGTATATGCCCACACAACACGTAAAATAAATATAAACTTGAAATTATTTTAGCAAAATATTATAAAACATATTTAAATTTGTTTTATTATTTTATTTATTGTTTTAAATTATTAAACACCGTTGTTTAGTCTCATAATTTGCAATCATAAAATCAGTCAGTCTCAATTATAATTTTCATATTTATACTTTTTTATTTATATCTATATTATTTTATTGTTAAATGCAGGTACCATATTAAATTATTTTTTATTATATGCGTAAATTTCCCTAAAATTAGCGTAATACTAAAATTTAAGAGAAAGTGACGCGAGTACTCTATCAGGACAATATGGGCAAAGAATTGAAGTATAATCACGCACGATGACAAACCGTGACTGATTCTCCTGATAAAAGCAAAATATTTAGCTTGACCCCTATCTATCAATCGCTCACATTACTATCTAAATTTTACAGTTTAATCTCAAATTTAGGCCTTGCAGGACCACGTGTTGCCGAGTGTTAAGTAAGTGATATTTCCTGCGTCGAAAAAATAATGTATCTGTAAGTGCTTCTATTTAGGGTAAAGAAAGTGCCGAATTTAGAGTAAAAAATAAGCATTTTTATTTCGCTAGTGTAAATTATTCTTCTGAATATTTACCAAATATTTAATCAAAATTGGCCCACTAGGTTTGACATATTTAGCTACAACATAGTTTGACTTATCTAAAATTAAAATTCAACAAAATATCCAAATCGAATTTATGCGCCGTCAAAATAATTTCCCACAGTATAATACTACGTAAATTAATAATAAAATATATCTGTGAAACACGTTATTTGAAATAGGTTACCTATGTAACTTATGTGTGTAAAACAAATATCTATATTCTATAAATAAATATTTATATATATATATATATATTCTGAGATTCGAAACACTTTGAGTCTGTGCTGAGACAATGAATTAAGACTTACTGTAAGTACCCTAACCACTTGCCTTCCACAATAACCTTTACTAATTAAGTTAAAAATTAGTAACGCTATAAATAAATTGTATTACTTTATAAATATTTATGTCAATTACTTATTTAACATCACGTTGCAAAAAAAAAAAAAAAAAAAAAAAAAAAAAAAAAGTATGTGTGAGGCTCTCTCTCACGCATTAGAAGTGAAACTTATAAGTTCTAGAATGCATTGCTCTCTTTATTTTTTGACGAATTTATTATTTCAGGATTAAGAAATGGTTATGGAAAATTTAATTGAAAAAAAATATTACTACGCTAAGGCAACCACATTTATTCCAATGAAAATAATTGTTTGTTTTGATTTGCTGGTCTTTAAATAGATATAATACAATTAATCTGTAAAAATGTTACGCTTGGACGAGTCTCGAATCGCAAACTTCGTAACACGATGTCACTATACGAAAAAATTCACTCTACCGCCGCCAAAAAAGGTTTACTTAAAAAAAAAACAATATATACATTTAATTCAGAAAATAATGTGGGCTCTGGGGCGGATACATTATTGTTTTATTAGCATATACTTATATATATTATAAATAAAAATGATATTGTACATATAGATACTTTTTTTAAAAAAATATACTGTTTATGTATTATATGGATGATAATAAAGCCAAGGTCTCGAAGTTTATTGAAAAACGTAGTTGATATTTTTTTTCTTGGGTTAAAGAGGGTCAAATATATTATCATATTTTAATATTAGCCTCGGCAACACGTGGGTGTTATCTTGCTCAAAATATTCCAATATTGGGCGGTGAAAGAACTTTACTTGTACTGGTAAATCTTAAACTTATATTTTTATACTTATTAACAGTAGAACACTTGTGAAGATCATATTAATCGTATCATATACATTATATTAAATATTATTGAAATACATATTTTTAAAAAAAAATCCTACCTAACTAATTGTGTTTATGATGTGTATGACTAATGTAATCTATACACACAAACACACATACATTGTGTCCCAAGCTAGTAGAGAATTCATAAATTGAACCAACAGTAGGTGGCAATAGCTAGTTTTACTGTATGTACTATAAATAAATACATGTTTAAATAAATCAAATTTAAATAAAAAAAAAAATCATTAAATAATTAATATAAAATAGTTATTTACGCATCAAGGGAGGAAACAAAGTCATTACACCCTGAGCGTTTCGGTTGGTTCCTGAGGCGTAGCCGAGGGAACCATACTGTCTAAATCCCGAGGCGTAGCCGAGGGAGTTATTTAGTTTGTTCCTAAGGCGCAGCCGAGGGAACCATGAAGTTTAATTAGTTAATTATAGCGAGGGTAGTATGACTTTTTGCTCCCGTGGTACGTACAAGATTTTTCCTCTAGAAGGGAGAAAATCAACACAAATAAAACCTTAGATTTCGAATTACATATCTATTTATTTAGGTATTAATAACTAAATTTACAAATTTTTGTACCTTTGATTTTAAAAATGACTTTTAAAAACAAAAGAAAAAGTACAACGTCTTGAAGTAAAAAAAAATCATATAAATTAAATGTGCAATTCATCAATTCCAACTATGTTTTATTTGATTTCTTTAATGACTTTCTATAACTATGTAACTATAATAATAATTCAAATGTTTAATAATACTACAAAATGACGTAACTGAATAACATTTAATTTATTTGTGTTTAACTCTAAAATACGAGAAATCAAAAACATAAATATAACCTGATTAGACGTAACCTACCTCTCTTGTATACGTCTTGTTTAAACTCAATTATGAAGTCATACGACATTTTAAAATGACGATAAAAATTAAAGCATCTCGGCAATCAAAAGTACGTGTTATTTACTCTCTAATATTTTTTTAAAAAAACTGTTAAGCAGTCGAGTCATTCAGTTAAAAAGAAACTGCTGCTAGTTACAAAACAGGTAACACTGATTTTCAAACAATAATAAGTTGGCTCTACTGTTACTTTCCACCACGATTTTTACTTTCCGTCACGATTTCTACTTTCCGCCACGATTTTCACAACTAGGCTGTAATGGGATTCTTTCCTCCCTATAAAGTAGGGTGGAAAGTTAATGTTTTCAAAACTGGTCTTATTTTCAACTTTCTGTATTCTTAACCTTAGTTCTATGTGCAAAATTTGGGGAAGAGTGATGACGATAAGTGGTTCAAAATTGGGTTAATAGGTGTGCGATGAAACTTAAAAAGCAAAGTAATATAAGACCAGTAAAAAATGTGAAAAAACATAATATATAGACTAGGATTATAGACATTTTAGATAAGGCTTATCAGTTATTGCTTTACAGTATAGGAGAATGTTTATCCTTGAACATTCAATAATTTTTACTTGATTCCTGTCAATCTTTCTTACTTACTCTTTGGAAAGTCAAGTCTGTTTATTTTAAACCTTTCAAGTATCAGATTTATTGATTCCAAAATAAATTATTAAATTAAGACCCTGAAATAGTAGGAACTAAACTATAAATATAACTCAACTACGCACAAAACTTCAATCTATAAATTGCTCAAGTCAAAAGCAAATAGAGGGTCTTTACTTGAACTTGGAGAACAACCCCCCCTAAGGGCACTTAAAATTATTATGGATGGCCCATCCCTCTTACGAGCAATTGGACCGACGTCCAACCACGTTTATCTGATTATAACGTGCAGGAGTTGCCTCTTGCAATATTCACGTCACGGAGTGCGGAACCAAGTTTCAACTCGAAGCACTAAGTATCAAGTACGGACTTTGAGTCTAATAGTTGTGAGAACTTACTCTCGTAGGAGAGAGTCTTGGGTTAGCCGCCGACCACAAAGTCTCCCAAGTTCAAGTCCAACTTAATGTTGAAGCAACTTTAAGTCCGACAACTTTATACTCTGCCAACTATTAACTCTGTCTTTCTAAGTTCAAGTATGGCCCCTACTAAATCACCAAGTATCGGCAAACATAGGAATTACATATGAGCGACTATGTAAACTCATTATTCAAGCATAATGCCAAATCATAACTTGTGAATATACAGAGTGTCCCAAGATAGAGTATCCGAGAGGAAAAATATTCTTATTCTTGGGTTTTCGAAAAAAAAGTCACTCTTTATAAAAACTCCTGCTTGTTCTTAAACATCTAAAAACGATAAAATATTTTTGATTTTGTGTACAGGGTGTTCTGTTATTTGAAAACTTTAAAATATGATCAAGAGTAAACTACCCTTATTTTTTATGGTATCGAAAAATATTATTAAGATAAGTAGTTCAGAATAGCAAAAAAACCTATGGATATTAGGCTCCCCAGACGGCAAACTAACGTTCAAAAAAATTCTTATTTTTAGCCAAAGAATCCAAATCTAGTCTAAAAAAATATGGCTTCCTACTTACTTTTTATTATTTTGTAAACTACACACACTTTTACAGAATACAGAAAATGTTCAGAATTTTTTTTGGAAGTGCAATTATAGCCATTTTCAAACCCTGAAAACTCCATCTTTCTATCTATCATGGTTCCGGAGATATTTCGCTGTTCCATATTAGCTGGGACACTCTATAATACATGATTATTTTTTTTACGTCTCCGAACTCAAAAGACAGAAATCTATTTTGAAACATAAAGAAACCTTTTTAGTCCAGGGTCAGTCTTTCGGTCAGTCATTCGAAATGGTTGCAAACCACCATATCTTACAAATATGTTTTTAGTGTTTTTTTTTTAATTGATGTTTTCATAACCATAAAATATCCATAGGAAGTTGGCACTTAGCAGAACACCTCCATAAAAACATTCCTTTACTTAGATACCTCAATAGTCCCCAGGCCACCATAAGAAGTGAGTCGCTGATTGATAAAGTTTTCTTACCTTATGGAATCGCTTATTTATGCCTTGTCCACCGATGAATTGGGTATATGGCAACTGGGCGCTAGGCCATTTCTTTTTTATTGACATGCCAAACATGCTCTTCTGCGGGAACATTGAAAAGAGATAGATAAAGTTTTGATTTTCACAGGATCGTTTAATTAAATTATTTAGACACAATGGTAAACAATGGTACAGGTGGCCACCGATACGAGTGGGCCGTTTACTTTTTAACGTCCCCGCAGAGCGACATGTTTGGGGGTGGACACCCCAAACGGCCCACTCTTATCGGTGGCCACGTGTACCACTGTTTTTTAAATAATTTAATTAAACGATCCTGTGAAAATCAAAACTTTATCTATCTCTTTTCAATGTTTGTCAATGTCAATAAAAAAGAAATGGCCCAGCGCCCAGTTGCCATATACCCAATTCATCGGTGAACAAGGCATAAATAAGCGATTCCATAAGGTAAGAAAACTTTATCAATCAGCGACTCACTTCATATGGTGGCCTGGGGACTATAAGATTAAATAAAAAGTTCTTGGAAGAGAATTATATATTTTAAGCGACATGCGCAAAGGATTAAATATACAATTCGAACTCCTTAGTTAAAAAATTAAGGAGCCAAAAGACTAAGCGGTCAAAAAACTAAGGGTCCCAGAGGTATTATGATAAAACCCAGCCGTTATTATAAGGAATGTTTATATAAAATGTTTAAAATTAACTATTTACATTATTATCGGAATAAATGCATATTGCCTAAAGAAATTTCTTATAAAGAAGCCGCAAGAATTTTCACTCTCTATGTGGTGCGTACCACACTTTGTCAACTTTTAAACAAAAAATATTGGAAAAGTTTTGAAAGTTGAGGAAAAGTTGAAAGTAAGGAAAGAGTTAAGGAATAGATGTCGGCCACTTTCCTTATCATCACCTCTACACTCACAATCAACGACATTCATGATAAACTTTTTCCATCAGTAACACTCACACGCTAACAAGAAAAAAAAAAATACTACAACAGTGATTTTTAGAGAGGTAAAACTCCTAAAGTTAGGAGTTCTACCTCTCTAAAATTACCTCCCTAAAAATCACTGTAAAAAAAAAACTTAAACGTGTAAAGAATTATGGATTAAGGTTTATAAATTTTTGTTGATTATGTTAACATGTCGTTATCAATTTTGAAAATTGGTCATTTATATGAAGCAAATAAATTCGGAACTATTTTTTTTTCACTAACATTATATTATAACAATGACAATTATATTATCAACATTACATATGTTTTGACAGAAAATTTAAAAACGTAGTACATAAAAAGTTGTTTTTATCTAGTCATTTTTATGTGTTCACGTTCACACGTAATATTTACATTAGAAATAGTTTAACTTCAATTAAAACCAAAGCTAAATTCACTGACATTTTTAATTATCAAATTATTTTTATGTTGATGAATTCAGAAAATAATACTAATTCACACATTTTCCCCCCAGTAGTGGGAGAGTGAATCAGAAGCTACAGGGTCTAAGCTTTTCCTGTTTAATTCAGAAAGGAAAGGATCTAGACACTTCATACATCTAATTGATATGGTCATCAGTGTAAAACATGTCTTAACTGCCTGGGATTCGAACCATCTCCAGATATGTGGGTAAAAAACCTTGGTTTCAGCTGAGAGTTTGCGAGAATACTCCAATCACTCGGCTTCATAAAAAATGCATTACTTGGTAACATTAATAAAAATAGTCAGCCCAATAGTGTCTAAATGTAAGTTCGCCTAATCTTACCACTGAGATAAATTATTATGGCAATAAGGTTTGCGAATATGCAGAAACTATTTTTATTCAAAATGTTCTAAACACAAATAGAAAAATAGGTTTAAAAAAATTTGAACTAAAAAAAAAAAAAAAAAAAAAAAAATAATAATAAAAAAAATAATAATAATAATATATATATTGAGTTTACCACATTTTTGCGAATTGCACATGCGTCATATTTGATTTTTGTCTTCTCTATATTTGTTCTATGCGTGAGTTAAAAAGTTGCGTCAGTGTTTTAAATTTTAACTCTTTACCTTAAACACTTCGAGAGATAAGAACCAAAGTGCGACGGACGGACAGATACATCACCCTCGGCATAAGGGTTTCCAGAAGCATCTATGAAACCATAAAAAGGATTAATAGTTAGTCATCTTTCTCAATATTTTGCATCACTTATCTGTCACATCACTAATCTCTCTTTCTGTCGCATCTCTAAGCTCTCTCGATCTCTTGCATCTCTAAGCTCTCTCGATCTCTTGCATCTCTAAGCTCTCTCGATCTCTTGCATCTCTAAGCTCTCTCGATCTCTTGCATCTCTAAGCTCTCTCAATCTCTTGCATCTCTAAGCTCTCTCGATCTCTTTCATCTCTAAGTTCTCTTGATCTTTCGCATCCTAATCTTTCACATCACTAATCTCTCTGTCTGTCGCATCTCTGAGCTCTCTTGATCTGTCGCATCTCTAAGCTCTCTCGATCTCTTGCATCCTAATCTTTCACCTCACTATCTCTCATATCACTACTTTTTTTAAATCTCTAGCATCATAATGCGAAATATTTAAAAATAAATAAAGGTTCAAGATAATCTTTCACGCAATAATATCCAATTATATTTACCCAAATCAAAGGATAATTTCACAAGGGGACAGTTGTTGGAGTATATACATGTTAGACTATGATACCGAGTGTGTAAGTGGTTTATAAGAAATGATAACGAGACGTATCTTGACATAGGGTATACCATTATGTTGCACAATGTCCTGACGTTGTTAGGAAAAGGACGAAGGATATTGAAGTACTATATAGTTAGGAAGTAGGTCTAAGGGCACTACAGTCCTATAGTTAAGGACTAAGGACCTTCTCTTAGTAAGCTTTCTTTGATCAGTAAAAGCCAAGAAATTCTCCTTTTAAGTCTCTCAATAAAATTCAGGTTCTTACATTTTATTTTAAGATTTCTACCAAGTCCTTAGAACTCTATACGCTTTTTAAATCTAATAAATTTAACAAAAGAATACCAAACTTTTTTCAACCATATTAAAAAAAATTATATTAAGAAATATTTATTTACGCACAAAGGGAGTTAAGTAAGCGATTGTACCCTGAGCGATGAAGTTGGTTCCTCAGGCGAAGCCAAAGCAGTTAATTATCACTCGGGTACAATTGATTTTTACTTCCAAGGTGCGTACAAGATATTATCTACAGAAGGAAGAAAACATAATTGAAAAAGATTTTAATTTTAAATTATTTTATTAAATAAAAAGTAAATTTTTCATATTTAATTTAAAAAAAGAAAGTTAAATATTATAATATTAACAATTCTCTATATAAGTTTAATCACGTTAAAATTGAATTTCATATTGTAGGTAATTATTTGAAATTCATTACTAAAATTAGATGAGAGAGTCAGCTGGTAGCTGAATCTTATATAGGACAATGTTACCAACTGATGTATGTAGGTACATAATATGCATTAGTTTATCTACATTTAGTAATTATGATTTCACCTTTAACCTGTTTGTTTGACTGATGAATCACTATGACAACCGTTGTGGAGGTTATATGAAATGTGTGAAATTTACAATAAAGATTTAGACATTAAACATTCATGTAGGTTTTGATTTTTACTTGAATTATAGGTGTAAATAAATGTATGTTTTTGCGCATGTGGAAGAGAAACAAATAGGCGCAGATGGTAGAAACTTATATGGGACCAACAATGAGCTAATTATGGCCTACCACCTAAATTTCATTAAAATTGGACGTGTTGGTTTTAAGATATGTTGGTTCGCAAAAATTGAACGATAGACCGACAGACAGACACGGAACCAAAAATGTCCCTGATGTCTGAAACGTATTTCTGTCTTGGAATTTTTGAAATCGGAGACCTAATATTTTTTTGTTCTTCAGAACTATCGCATTGCTTCCGTTACCTTCGGTAAGCTCGGAAGCAAAATCAAAACATTTTTGACATAAACAAAACGGAGGGGGGGGGGGAATAATGGCTTGTAAAAGCATAAAATCAATGAAGTACGTGATAGGATGCGAGGAAGCTATGTGCCACACTAACTGGTAATCTATTTTTATTATAGATTATTTATTTATTATTTTAACTAGAGATTACAAATTGATTATTTTTTATTTTGCCTAAGACTAATATTTTTATAAATCTTTCAACATCTGAAATAATTAATTTCTATTAATATAAGTGTAGATCTGAAAAATTGATTGACAAACACACTAATAAATAATCTAGTCCAACAGTTGTTAATTATAAAGAAATTAAAACAAGACGAAACAGTGCCAACACAAGAAATCAATTGAAACAGTTCATCTTCATGTTTCAACAGTGAATGAGATTCAACAGCTGTTTCACTTCCCTCCTCAATTAGAACAGCTGTTTCAATTTAACCCAAAACACTAAAAACAACATTATTATATTTGAAGTTCTTAGAATTCTATAAGTGTTTATTCTTAATTCTTGGCAACGAACCCGCTCTTATGATGAATTGTCGAACGAGGTGTGTTACAGGAGAACAAACTTATAATTGTTTGTTTATACAACGTTATCGTTTAATGAATGAAAAATTATGATTTTAGAATTTATAATATCGTTACTTTATGACTATTTAGTAGTCATTTTACACTTGGAACAGCTGTCACAATTGCTGTTATAATAATACAGCTGTTTAAAATATATACAGAATAAAGACAAATCGTATGATTAAAAATATTTAAAACTTATTTTTAAAGTAAAGCAAGAAATTCTTAAAGTAGTATGTAATACTAATAAATGAACAAATTTAAATTAATACGTTTAACGGGAATGACAAATAAATATACGACTGGACGTTTCAAAAAAAAAAAATAAAAATAAAAATAAAAATAAATAAAAATAAAGTATAAAATTATTGAAATACAAGTTTAGTTAGTTACCAAAATAAAACAAATACATATCATTGTCAATAAAGGTTACAAACCTGAATTCTTAATGCCATTAATTAGGAAATATTTAAAAGCCTTAATTAAGACAAATTCGACTTTTAAAAAAATAATAATATATACATATATATTTTAGTTAAACTTTTAATTGATTTTGACACTCAATCAAAAAGAGTAATTATAAGTATAAAAATATACCATTACTAATTAGGAGAAATTTGACAAAAAATAGACAAAATAATCTAATATCAGTGAGTTAGGAAGATGAATAAAATTGAAATTATAATTTTGTTTTTTTTAGTCTTGACAAAATTAGTAGCATTATTATCCACGTGCCATATACGGAATGAATTGGCAGTTATTTTAAATTAATTAGGTATATCATGGAGGATATGCAATAATTCGTTTGTAGGGAAAACCTGATAAGAATTTAAATGCAAAAATTGCTGCAATAGGGAGGTTGTTCCATGCCCTCAGCAGAGCATTTAAGGGTATGAAAGAAGTCTCTACCGTCACAAAATAGCAGTTAATAAGTGCCAACTCACAATTCAACATATAAATATGAATCCTGAATCTTCACACTAAAAAGGAGCAGTCAAGTGCAGACTGCAGGAATGCGCTGCCTAAGCAGAACTGCAGGGAAGACGCTTGTAGATCGTGTTGGGAACCAATCAATCAAAAAGAGTTTGCATTAGGAGCTACTATCAGACAGGAAGTCCAATCAAGTAGTCGGGATGGGGACCAAAGGATTCTAAAACAAGGAATGGAGACGAAGTATGAAGGAAGACGAAGTAGAGGCCGCTGCAGACATAGCTAGAAACCCTGGTTCAAGAGTGTCGAGCATCATATAAAAAGTTAATAATTGAATTTAATGATATAAATGATTGTACTTTAATATGGCCATGGCCAGTGCCAATTATCGCATAGATAAAGTTACAAAAAATCGGTCCGAGACAACTTAGACAAACTTTCTCATATTATACGAGTTCATATATTACTTAGCCCAGTGTTTTCCATTTATTAGTTTTCGTTGATTCATTTAATTATTATTGAACATTTGATCAAAATATGTACTAAAAATAACTTCTCCTCATCGGGGAATCGAACCTGGCCTCTCTCTCTCCGCGTTTAAAGCACTAAACTAGATTAGATAAGGAACTAGATTTTTACCGGGAAAACGGCTTATATCGTTAGATTCGTATTTAAATGGACTACATTTCAGAATTGTTTAATCAAAACTGTCGGAACGGTTTTCGAGAAATAATTGGTTTTTTTTTACGTTTTTTAGAGTTTTAGGGGGTTAGCACCCCCAAATTTGGAGCTAAAATTAATTTCTCGATTTCGCCTCTGGGTATGATTTTTCTGAACATGTATGCCAAATTTCGTCAAAATCTGCCTGGTAGTTTTGGCTCTAGGCGTCTGCACAGACAACAGACAGACATTTTTTAAATACCACTTTTTTGGATTCAGGGGACCTCAAAACTGATGATTAATATGATAGATGGATGTTTAGGTGTGAAAATTAATACATTAATACATATCGATTAAGAACCGTTAATCTTAATAAGGTCATCATCAGTGTTTATTTCTAAAATAACAAAATAATAAGTAACATTCCTGTCTTATGTTTGTATAAGCTAATTCTGTTGAAATTTAATAATAACAATTATGATCACGTGATTGATGTTGACGGTAATACAAAATTATAAAATCCTTCTCTATCTCTATAAGAGAGCGTCAATATATCATTAAGATACATTTATATAAGTTCAATACTGGAATTTAAAAAATAAAATTTCAAATATTGCATTTACCATTAGAAACAGTCTATAACTCAAACAAAAAAACATAACAGACACAACTATAAACGAAATAAATTTTAGGGTCCGTAGGCAAAGCCAAGGACCCATATATTTTCCTGTTAATAGATATATATATTACATTCTAATTAACAATAAATTTAATAGTGAGAACTTTTAAAGTTATTTAATTATACTTTTAACATATCTAACTGTCCTAATGCAATTTATATTCGTTTATCATAAAAATAAATTATTAATAGACAATTTTATTTTAATTTTTAATATTAAAAGGAGACGGTTGATTTTAAACGTAATTGGATTACTATCGCTATCTGGTAGAGAGGGATTACACTAATTATAATTTAATTAATATTCGATTACTATTAATTAATATAGGTATATTAATTAATATATAGGTATTAATAAAGTGTAATAAATATTACCCGGATTCAGAAGAAATTACGGGAATCCAAATCAGTCAAAATTAGATTTAAACAATTGAACCATTCCAATGTACGAGTGATATAATATTTAAGTATCAGCTTGATATTGAGCCAAAATATCATGCAAGTGATCCTTTTAATTCCTTAATAGAAGAATATGTCGTTTTTCTAAAATCTATATATATATATATATATATATATATATATATATATATATATATATATATATATATATATATATATATTCAGACAAAATTGTAATAATTTCAAAGGACGAATTCGCCGGGTTCGATACTCCCCGGTGGAGGATTTCAATTTTTATTGTAAATTTCAATAAAACTATTTAATAATAATTAAATAAAACTATGAAAACAATTCTTTAGAAGTTGGGTCAAACAAAGGAATAAAAGTCTCACTTTTGCAATATTTCGATCCCTCCTTGGGTCATTCTCAAGCTAAAAACATAATTTATTCTAATATTAACAATCGGACACATAATTAAAATTACTATACATAACATTAACAATTACATTTATATATTTTTAAAAAAACACTAATTAGAAATTTGAAACCTCACTAACCTGACTGTCTAGAAGATTACATCATGATGATTATTATTTTAAAATCGGTTTGGATGTTAAAAAGTAGTATAATTGAATCATAGTGATTCTCGTCATTTAGCCTAAAAATTTTAATTGGAATAAGGTTACCTTTTTTATGTGATTTAAGTCTAACCTCTACTAAACCAGGAAATACAATAGACACTGACCACGCAAACTAATCTGGATTAGTGCATAAGTTTAAGTATTGCTCAGTGAAAGATAAGTTGAAGTGATAAAGGAGTAGAAAGAAAAATAGACTGCCAATTGGTGTGGCACATAGCTTCCTCGCATCCTATCACGTACTATATTGATTTTATACTTTTACAAGCCATTATAATCTAATTGTTTCCCCCGTTTTCTTTTTTTTTAATCTGTCAAAATTGTTTGGATTTTTTACATAAATTAAAGTATCAATTTTGCAAAAGTTAAAGACCGCAGACGGTTTAAATTAATCTAGGGCTATCTGCGGACTACATACAATAAACTATAAAAGTCTTATACAAATCAGATAAATACTTTTGAAGCTATAGGTGTAAACAAATGTATGTTTGTGCGCATGTGGAAGAGAAACAAATGAGCGTAAAAGGTTAAAACTTATATGGGACCAACAATGAGCTAATTATGACCTACCATCCAAATTTCATTAAAATCGGACGTGTAGTTTTTAAGATATGTTGGTTCGCAAAAATTGAACGACAGACCGACAGACCGACGGACCGAAGACCGACAGACCGACAGACCGACGGACCGACAGACCGACAGACAGACACGGAACCAAAAATGTTCCCTGATGTCTGAAACGGATTTCTGTGTTGGAATTTTTGAAATCGCAGACCTAAAATTTTTTCCTTCTTCAGAACGATCACATAGCTTCCGTTACCTTCGGTAAGCTCGGAAGCAATATATATTTTTTAATTAAATATGAGAAACTTGTGTATATTAAAATAATGGATTTATTAATTTTAAACTAATAGTGCAATAAACAGAAACTGCTTTCAGTAAGTACCTACAAATCTAAATATTAAATTAAGATTACAATTGGTTGGTTTAATAACTCACATGAACTGTGACAAAAATTAATAATTTAGGATTTTCTATTTTTAGGCTAAATGACGAGAATCACTATGATTCAATTATACTACTTTTTAACATCCAAACCGATTTTAAAATAATAATCATCATGATGTAATCTGCTAGACAGTCAGGTTAGTCAGGTTTCAAATTTCTAAATAGTGTTTTTTAAAAAATATATAAATGTAATTGTTAATGTTATGTATAGTAATTTTAATTATGTGTCCGATTGTTAATATTAGAATAAATTATGTTTTTAGCTTGAAAATGTTCCAAGGAGGGATCCAAATATTGCAAAAGTGAGACTTTTATTCCTTTGTTTGACCCAACTTCTAAAGAATTGAAAACTACAAGCAACACTTTCAACTAACTTATGAAAACAAGTAGGAAACACCGGCAGAAGTACATAACTATTACGAATATGAAAAAGAGTTGTATCGGAAAGATTTTTTTTTAAAAAGAATCAAATAAATAGTTTAATCTGTAAGTTAAAAATAAGTAAGCGGTTGCTAGTTTAAACTGGAGTGAGAGTAAGTTAAAGGCAAGTAGTAGTGATGTGGAGTGTAGTGTTAGTTTTGGTTGTAGTGGTTTGTAGTGTTGTAGACTTGTAGTGTTTATGAGGTCAATACTCTTGTATTGGGAGGAGGTCGGGACCTCAAATATTAATGTATTCCTCTCCACTCATTCAACTCTTGCTTTCCTTATCATAACACACAACACCTAACTAACACACAGCTAACTAACACACAGCTAACTAACACCAACTTACTAATAATAAATAACTAACACCCACCTAACTATAATAATAACTAACTAATACCAGCTAACTAACAATATAACTAACACCAGCGAACTAACAATATAACTAACACCAGCTAACTATCACCAGCTAACTAACACACAGCTAACAACTAACACACAGCTAACTAACACCAACTTACTAATAATAAATAACTAACACCCACCTAACTATAATAATAACAAACTAACACCAGCTAACTAACAATATAACTAACACCAGCTAACTAATTTACACCCAGCAGTCTGCACTCTTTAAATTTTGCTACATTATACTTTAATTTAGCATGTAATAAATATTTTTTTCTAAATTCGTGCTTAAATTTCAAAACAATTTTAACAGATTTAAAAAACGGGGGAAAATTAAATAAATTGGATAGTAATAATTTTGAAAATCATTAAATTTTACGAAATAGGACGCGAGGAAGTTATGTGCTACCTAAATGACGGAGTATTTTTTCACGATTTTTCAGAGTTTTTGAAGAACATCAGCCCTAAATTTAGAGCTAAAATTAATTCCTTGATTTGGCCTCTAGGTGTGATTTTTCTAAACATGTATGCTAAGTCGGCCCAGTACTTTAGGCTCATCCACGCGTCTGCACAGACGACACACTACAGACAGTAAACGACTTTACTGACATTTAAAAAAAAAAAAAAAAAAAAAACATTTGGGCTCAGGAGGCCTAAAAACGTGAATATTCATAAACATTTTGCTTCATCAGAATACTTTCTCTAAGAAAGTATTTTTTCTTCCTCTGTAATATGATAAGTAAATGAGAACTAAACATTTTAGAAAAAAAGTTCAGAAAAACCACAGCTCTACTTCTGAAGTAGTAACTTCGTAAAGTTTGCTAAAACAATATAGCTCAATAGATAATATAGCTAACAATTTCACATAAAGATGTATAAAACATAGAAATTGTCACGTATATACTATTATATTGTTCAACTAGCTGAAGTAAATGATCGAGCAAGAACCTGGTCACATTAACGTCATATGTTTACCGTATGCTGCAAGACGTAGTTAGGCATATTCAAGAAACGTTTAATAGCTTTAACTGTAATAAGCCTAATATACTCGTACACCGGCAGTACATAATAACAGCTGATCAATACGGAGTCCGTGACTAAACTAACCCAACATGTATCTGTATGTATATAAAAGTAAACGTATGTGTGTATGTTCTTTAAACAAACCTACAGTTTTAGTCCGATCTCGATGAAAATTTGCACACTTCAACTTCAAAGCAAGGGGAAGGTCACAGTTTACATGAATTTTCGAAATTTAAATTTTGGTACAAAGGGGGTGTATTTACGAATTCGAATCACGGGTATCCAGCTAGTATTAATTATAAATTACCTAATCAATGAGAACTCTAAGAGACATTAAAAGAGTTATTAATTATATTTTATAGAGGAGCTAATCACGCCTGATAAAAATTCTTATGAATAAGGGAATTGTTTGCTTATAAATTATTTATTGCTAAGAAAGGTTTGTCTAAATATATCGTGGTCGCATCGATATATTTATATTCTAGGTCAATATTCCTTTTGTTTCATTAATTTATTAGTGAAAGGAATATTGTGTCGACTTTTAAACAAAAGAATTTATGTATCTTAGTCAGACAATGAAACTATATAAAAAATACTATATCAAAATATATATGTACATAGTATGAAACTATATAAAATTATATGAATACTATATGAAACTATATAATATTATATGAATAATATATCAAACAATATGAATACTACATAAAACTATATAAACTATGTATATGAATACTATATAAAACTATATGAATCCTATATAAAACTATATGAATGCTATATGAAACTATATATGACTACTATATAAAACTATATGAATCCTATATAAAGCTATATGAAACTATATATGACTACTATATAAAACTATATGAATGCTATATGAAACTATATATGACTACTATATAAAACTATATGAATACTATGTGATACTATATAAAACTATATGAATGCTATATGAAACTATATCGTCCCCTCTCTGGCAAACTTGCGAAACTGCAAAATTTGCGAATCTGCACTAATGTCGTACATTTAACTCTTTATATAAGATCTAAACTCTGGCAAAGTCTCTTATTTGTAGGACGTTTTATATTCTTTCAATCAACCGAAACTTATTTACCAAACTCCCTTGATAACGTTTATGACTCTGCAGAAATAGCGAATCTGGTACTTCAGTTAGTTTACTGTAGTCATCGCGGATAAAATTAGCTACGTAAAGTCACCAAAGTGTCAGATAAGCTAGTATGCTGAAGTCTAATTTCCTCGTGAAATTATTTAAATCACTCCAGAAAAGTTACGAACCTGCAAAAAATAACTAATTAGGGAGATAGTGCAAGGCTAAAAAGTGGTAAGGTGTAGGAGGTACAAAAGTAGGGGTACTTTGAAAAGTGTCAGGAAAGAATTACACAAAAAAAAATAACACGGAGAAGAGATTACAAGTGTGAAAATTACGCGAAGAATAAATTACAAATAGAATAAAATTAAATTTTAAAGCAAGCGGATAAGTCAAACTATGAGGTTTAAAAATCCCCCTCCCCTCCTAACTTTGAACGGTTTGAGATAAATAAATGAAACTGGGGGTATCTGTATCAAGAAAAGTAAAATTTGCTCTCCCGCCTCAAGATCAACCACCCGATTTGCCCCCAGGCCGTCCAACTTAAAATTTCAAATTGAAGTGTATATTTTTGAAAGCAGATTTGGATTCTACGGTGAAAAAAAAATTACTTTGAAACGTTTCTTTATATTTCCAATATTTTGTCCCCTATAGGAGGGCAAAGATTGAAAAATTGCTCTCCCGAAAACAGTAGAAAAATAAAACTTGTATCGTTGTAAAATCTAAACGTTTAAGATAAATTAATTAAACTTGGGGGATCTGCACCATGTAAAGGCAAGTTAATTTTCATCCACTCCCATACTAGGGGAAACCACCATTTTTCCCCTAGGCCACACGAATCAAAAATTTCAAATTTGATTGCGTATTTTAGATAGCAGATTAGGAATCTATGGCAAAAAATAAGAAAATTTTACATCTAACATTTTTTTATAACTCCAATATTTTGCCCCCTATATTGTAAAACTATCATTTTTAAATTTTTGCCCTCATATGGGGGGCAAAATATGGAAGGTAAAAAAGAAATGTTTGATGTAAAATATTCTTTTTTTTCATAGATTCCAAATCTTCCAGACTTAAACAACTTTACATTGTTCTTCAAATCCTAGGGATATCACAGCTTTTATCAAAATCTTCCATCGTCCAAACAATTAGAGATGATCTTGCCAAACCAAATATTTCAGAGGAATCTGATTTCGAGTGTTTATTATTACTTCGAGTTTCATTTATTATTATTCTATTTCATTTCATTTATTTATTTAATTCAATTTTCATTTATTTATTTCTTTTAATCTATTTTCCTTCAAGTTTAAGTATGCTTTTTTACTTGTATACTTATTCCTAATATTTGATTCTATTATGAATGGCTAAATTTGAAATGTAATTAATTTTTTATAAATTGTTTTTGTGTGATTTTTTCACCTCCTTATTAAACATAATGACACTTCTTTAGATTGTTACTCACCTTATAAAAAAATATAGGGGGTAACAATCTAAAGAAGGTGTACGGAATGTTCTTCTTTAGACTGTTACTCCCCTTATAAAAACAGAAGTGTGATATTCCTTTGTCAAAAAGTACATTAGACTAGGGATGCTTAGTCTAATGTACTTCTTTGTTTTATTAGTTGTTTAGTCAATGGCATTTATATATATAAAAAAAAAAAACCAGGGGATTAACAATCTAAAGAAGTACCAAAATATTTAACATTGAGATTTATATTGTCTTTTAAATCCTATTCACAAATAAAGCTTCTTAAAGCATAATTAATAAGTTAATCTATGCTAGTAGTTGTGTAGATTCGTTACTTTACTGCACAATTCTGTATACATCATTACGAGTAGGTCTAATATAATCTCTCTAGCAAAGTAACGAAACTGCCATTTCCCCCCCTTAAAATGAAGATAAGCACAAAAAATTAAACTAGCCGTAAGCATGGTGGTAAATGCGTTTATTAACAAATATCATCAATCATAAAACTGCAAAAACCTATTTTTGATGAGATGTTGAAGTTGTTTTTTGGCTCTCCTGAAAAATTGACAAAATGCAGTTTCGCAAGTTTGCCAGAGAGGGGACGATATATGACTACTATATAAAACTATATGAATACTATGTGATACTATATAAAACTATATGAAACTATATATGACTACTATATAAAACTATATGAATACTTTGTGATACTATATAAAACTATATGAATGCTATATGAAACTATATATGACTACTATATAAAACTATATGAATACTATGTGATACTATATAAAACTATATGAATGCTATATGAAACTATATATGACTACTATGTAAAACTATATGAATACTATGTGATACTATATAAAACTATATGAATACTATGTGATACTATATAAAACTATATGAATACTATATGAACCCTATGTAAAACTATAAGAATACTATATAAAACTATAATATGAATACTATATAAATATATCCAATATGGATAGGAAGTTGCTTCCTCAAGTCCTATTACGAATACTTTAATGATGTTATGCTTTTATAACCCATTGTTGTCTCATTTATTTATTATCCCCCCCCCCCCATTTTTTTTTTTTTTTTTTTATCTGTCGAATTTCGATATTTCACATGGATGAAAGTATCAACTTAGCAAAATTTATGAAGCGGAGACGGTTGAAACTAATAAAGGACTATTTTATGGGCTGTAAATTTACTATTTATACAAACCATCTAAATTTCCATAATCATCAGATGAGTATTTCTGAAGATATTACAACAGTAGTATTGATGATATATTAGGTTTAAAAAATGTATGTTTGTACACAATGTTGTACACGTAGAAAAAAACAAAAATCAAAGTCGCAGATGGTTGAAATTTATATGGGACAAACAATTGACTAATTACGACCTACGACTGAAATTTCAATAAAACCAGGCATGTAGTTTTTAAGATATGTTGGTTTCACCTATAGTCAAAAAGTCTAAACTAAATATTTTGGTAATAAAGATAGTCATTAAGAGAAAACTATATGTTGTTATTGTAATAAAGATAGTCAATAAGTGAAAACTATATGTTGTTATTGTAATAAAGATAGTCAATAAGTGAAAACTATATATTGTTATTGTAATAAAGATGTCAATAAGTGTAAATTAAATGTTTTGGTATTAATGATAGTCAATAAGTGTAAACAAAATGTTGTTTTTATAATATAGATATTCAATAAGTGTAAACTAAATAATGTTTTGTAATATAGATAGTCAATAACTGTAAAGTAAATGTTGTTTTTATAATAAAGATAGTCAATAAGTGTAAACTAAATGTTGTTTTTGTAATAAAGATAGTCAATAACTGTAAACTAAATGTTGTTTTTATAATAAAGATAGTCAATAAGTGTAAACTAAATGTTGTTTTTGTAATAAAGATAGTCAATAAATGTAAACTAAATTGTAATAAAGATAGTCAATAAGTGTAAACTAAATGTAATAAAACAGCCAATAAGCGTTAATTGCGGTTAGAAAAATGAATATTTGTTATTTATTATTCAATAAATTTAGTTAATAAGCGTGAATAAGTAAATTATATTTTGGTAATCAGGATAAGATAATGCGTACAATTAACTTTTCTCTTTTAATAAAACTAGTTAGAGCGTTCGAATAGTTGGTTTTTTTGCTTATTAAATTTAAGTAATTAATAAAAGATCGAACAATTTGTTTTGTTTTTGCTCCATGTATAGATATTCAGTTCAGATATATATATATATATATATATATATATATATATATATATATATATATATATATATATATATATATATATATATATATATATATATATATATATATATATATATATATATATATATAAAATAAATAAATAAAATATATATACAGGGTGGGCCAAAAAACCGAGATTTTTTTAACACTTGTAGCACAGCATCTGTAACAGATAGAAATATGGGGTTTGTGGCGTCTGAAAACTACATTCTTCTACTTTTAATTTCATATCTATAACTTTAAATATTATTGGGTGAATGGCTTTCTTCAATGACGGTTTGAAATAGGGGCTTTAAAAAGTCGTTGTTTGGTCTTATAGTTTTGATAGAATAAATTACCATATGGTAGAGGGGGGGGGGGGGGGGAGGGGGTCATTGTAGGTAACTATGTGTTATAAGTGTTATAATATAACAAACATTGAAGATGTGTTAAGCACAATGTTGCCTGAAGTCTGGGCAATTCTCTTGCAGGTATTGAATTATTTGCAAGGAGAGATGGGACGAGGAACTATCTTGCATAAACGTGTAATTTAGCATGTGATCTTCAATTTCAGGCAACATTATGCTTAACACATCTTTAATGTTTGTAATAACACTGAGGGACTCCTACCTCTTACCTACAAAGAACCCCCCCCCCTCCCCTTCAACTATATGGTAATTTATTCTATCAAAATTATAATACCAAACAACGATCACTACCCGGACGACTTTTTTTAAAGCCCCTATTTCAAACCGTCATTGCATGGCTTTCATCCAATAGTTTTGAAAGTTATAGATATGAAATTAAAAGTAGAAGAATGTAGTTTTCAGACCCCGCAAACTCCATATCTCTATCTATTACAGAAGCTGAGCTATAAGTGTTCAAAAAAGTGCGGGTTTTGGCCGAATGACTTGTTTATTTTTGCATATGGTTGAAGATAGTTAAAATTAAGTTATACTTTGTATTATTAAAAAAAAAAGGATTATAATACTTGATCCTTTTCTTCTACAGTGTTAGTTCAATTGTGGTAAAATATAATTAAAGTTAAGTAATATTGGGTTCTAAGTCGCTCCATTGAGAAAATACTGGAAGAAGTCGGTTCTGTAGAGAAATAAGTAGAATGGATGTGAGTCAACGAACTCGCGGCTTAGCTGTACGAACGGGTCATCCTGCAAACATGTGGATAGAACAGTAGACGTAGCCAGAACCTCGGGTCAAGGTTGTACAAACCAGTCTACAACTACTGCACACCTCAGTGTACCTCCTAGTACTCCGAGTACCTCTTAGTACTCCGAGTACCTACTAAACCAAGGCCAAGGTAACCATCCCCACATCTCTCAACGACACAAAAAAAACTTATTTAAAAAAAAGTCCTTTCCTGACCTTTCGCACTTTGTCACGGTCACTTAATCAAGTCTAATGCATCGAGATGGGACAACTTTCTTTCTCGGCACGAGGTCAGTCCTTTCACCGACACCTTATTTAACACATCTTCTTACAATTAATCACTCCAATATTCTCTTCTTTTCATCTTCAAAAGTAAAACAACTCACTTCTTCCAAAACTTCTTTACACTCCCCCACTCCCCTATAAGTCTTTAACAGTTTACAGTTTTAAAGTCAGCGCATTCAATAAATTATAAATTAACTTCTAAAAACTTATTCACAAATCATAATCAAGTTCTATCCATTAAACTTGTTAAGAAAGCTTCCGCGGCTTAACTCGTTTCTAAATACTTGATTTTTTTTTTTCGATAAAAAGAGGTGTAAAACAATTTTGGTTGATTTTCAACATTTATAAAATGATTTCAACAGTGAATAAAGCCTTGAAAGGATTTGTAGGCCTAATTTTGCATCTCTGTCTCAAAAGTATTGATATTCTTACTTTGAACTTCATTCTTAAAACCAGTTCTTGTAACTTCTTTTAGCGAATTTTCAAAGAAAATTACGCTATTGCAATGGCTTCAAAATTTTTGTAATGCGAATTTTTGAAAAATTTTTCCATGGAAATCCGTTTTAGACCATTCTGAATCGATTCCTGAAATTTAACACCTTTTTTTATGTATGTATGTATATATGTATGTATATATGTATGTATATATGTATGTATATATGTATGTATATATGTATGTATATATGTATATATGTGTCACTCCAGACGATATCTCCCCTTGGGATGCACTTAAAAATTTCAAACAAATTTTAAAATTTCAATAATATCAAAAGAAAGGATGAGTTCGTTGGCCAGAATTTTTGGAGTCCATTTAGGGGTCAAATTTTGACCATATTGGGTCAAAAAACGTGTTTTTTCCATTTTACCCCCCTTTTATGTGAAAATATGATAAAAGTGTAAATAACAACAATTACTGTACTCTTAAAGAGCTTTCCAACGACATGCATCTTGAAGGGTAAATACTATTTTGACTTTTGTACCCCGTACCCCTGTGTACCAATTTTTTTTTTCACCCGAGCAAATTCTAAACCAAAATTTTCCTATATTATCATAAGCCAATAAAACGCAGATTTCTTTGAAAATTCGCTCATTAAGTCATGGTGCATGACTGGACTTTTTTTTTATTATGTGTTATTTACATTGTAATTTATCCTTGCGATTAATTTTAAACTCCATTTTTGTAACCATATACATTTTTATATTATAATTCATTCTTGTATCCAATTTTAAAATTCATTCTTATAATTTTGATCAATATTACGTCTATAGACTTTTAAGATAATATTTTTAAGGAAAAACTTATCTTTTAGACCTGTTATATTAAATTATTCATAAAAAATAGTATTAAATAATTTTCTAATATAATTTCATAAAATAAAGAATATAATTTTGTTTAAGTAATAATGGACCACTTAAGATAACATTATACTTTCTGTAAAGCAAGTACATCAGATAGAAAAAAATACACGGATTGCTGAGCACTATATATATAATGGCAGAAAATATCGAAAGACGCAGACAATAATAGTTATTTATGCATCTAGGGAGTAAAGTAAGCCATTATTCCCTGAGCGAAAAAGTTGGTTCTTGAGGTGAAGCCGAAGGAACCATGGTCCCTAAATCCCGAGGCGAAGCCGAGGGAATTAGAGTTTTTGACTCCCGAGGCGCAGCCGAGGGAATAATGCTCGCGAAGGGAATAATGGCACTTTACTCACGAGTTAATACAATATTTTATCTCCGGTAGGGAGAAAATACACATTTTTGTCCATTGCACAGTATATACTTATTATTTTAATATATACGCAATAATTATTAGCACTTTTAATAGCAGAGATATAAGAGATTCAATATTAAAAACAAATAAGAATTGGAATTAAACTCAAATAGAAGGTTATTTAGATGCAGGTTATAAACAATGATAAAGAAGGTCGAAAAAGTAATATCGCCAACCTGATATCAACAACTTCATTGCATTAGTTATTCTATTACTTATAAAATAATTAGGTTGCAATCTTTACTTTTTCGCCCTACTTTACTTTTTCGCCCTACATATACTTTTTCTCCCAACTTTTTGAGTTCAGGGAAGAAAATACCTGTTTTAGTCCCTCTAAACTAATCCAAAATCATAACTTTTTCTCCCTACTGAAGATGAACACGTGTAAATATATCCAGCTTTGCCAACCATAATATATTAGAAATCGATCATACATTTGATGCCAATAATTACTACACACATGTCACAAAACTACAAAATTAGACTTTTTAGAAAACTTGGAAATTTAAAGAGCCCAATTATACCCCCCCCCCCCCTCTGTACTGTTATTTTTTAGTCATAAAACTTGTAAAGTAAATAATATGTAGTGCAGTAGTCTTTCGCTCACTATGCTAACACTTACACTAAAGATGATATAAATGTCGAAACGCTTATGCATGTATAATTATACAAAATTGTGGCGACAATATTGTTGTGTTACTTTCTACCAACTTCTCTAGTCATAATTCGGTTATGGTCAGCTTGTTGGGGCCCGCTCTTAGATGTCCGTCTTAGGGGCTTTTTCGGGGGCGTGTATCTCTTTTCCTATTCACTTTAAAAAAAAAAAGTTTTTTCCGCATAACTCGAATACGGTCGATCGCAGCGGTCCGACGCAAAGGTCCTTTTTTGTAGGTCTCGCGAAAAGGGGAAAAATGTTTTTTTTTTTAAAGTGAATAGAAAGAGAGATACACGCCCCCGAAAAAGCCCCTAAGACGGACGTCTAAGAGCGGGCCCCAACAAGCTGACCATAACCAGCTAGAATTTTGCGTATAAGTAAATCTTTTAGCACCTTTTAAGAACATGCGGTCGACTAAGTTCGTCTGCGAGACATAGCTTGGCAATAGGCGTTTGAAAAAAAACAAACCGGTGGAGAGCGGCCATGTCTCACCAAGTATGGTGGACAATGTGATTTTCATGATCCTGAGTACAGAAATAGTTAGTAAACCGAAAATCAAGTTGATGTTAGTTTGTCCGTTGACAGGTGACCACGTTGATCTTTAGTAATATTTGAATAACTAACCTATCAAGTGTTTAAATAACATTCGACTTGATTCACATTGAATTCTTCTTGATTCACACACTTGAATCACATTGTCCACCATAATTGGTGAGACATGGCCGCTCTCCACCGGTTTGTTTTTTTCAAACGCCTATTGCCAAGCTATGTCTCGCAGACGAACTTAGTCGACCGCATATTCTTAAAAGGCGCTAAAAGATTGACCTGTATACAAATTCTAGCTTGTTGTTAGTCAGACACTTTTTTGCACGCTATCTCCTCGACTATTATGTTAGTTATTCAAATATTTCTCTTCAAATCTATGTGATCACGGATCAAGTGTTTTCGAAGTCAATGAATATGTGTACAATCTTTTCAGCATATTTTGTTTTCTTTATTGAGTAACACAACTACGTGGATTATGAATTTCATGAGTATTATTAATAGTGGCATAGTTCTTCTGTCAAGTGAAATACGTGAGAAAGGTAATAGACTACTCCTTTTGGCGTGAGAACTAAAATTATGATAATAATAATAATAATAAGATAAGTTGAGAATAAACAATAACAAACAAACAATATTAATAAGTTATATGATTATTTTTATTAATTGTTAATAATAATGGCATGTTTAGTAAGTCTGAGGACCACTGTCAGATCAGACGGCGAGGAGGAGCTGAGTTGAAAAGGAGTTTTATATGTTTACCTAATTTTTAATGGTATTATTTTGAATTATTTATAAATTAAATATATTTCATCGTTGTTAGAAATAATACTTTTTTTTCTTTTTTTTTTTTAAAAAAAAACGAGCGATATACAAAGATATTATTATCCATTTATTGCACCACATGCGCAGTGTATAAAGAAACATTTTACCACATTTACCAGTGTAAATGTCATTAAGTTCAATTATAATCGTGACCCGATATGAACACTGAACTCGTTGTAAGAAAAATCACTACACTATTCTAAAGCACACTGATTCTAATTTTTTTTTTAGCAATATTACAGTTATGTCAACCTGTTTATTTATTTTTACATACATTTAACAAACATTTTTAACTTTGAAAAAGGACAAATATTTTAACTTAGATTTGACATACGTCACGATTAGCTAGAAAACTGAAACTTGCATAGATTAAGTATTTTTCATGAAAACAGAATTATCAGTCATAAGTTTTACAAAAACTCGTTTGTAATACAATTAAATCGTTAAATTTCTGATACATTTTGGTGGTAAAATAAATAAAAAATTATTACCATTTAAAATATTTAATTTTAAACGGAAAATATTTAGTTGGGTAGAGAAGGCTCGGTGGGAACCCTGTTCCACCAACAATAATCTTGGAGCTGGGGCTACCTTGAGACACGCGACACTACCATTGGGCCAAAATCTTCGCTGTAGGGTAAAGCACACTCCAGCGCCGTTGACTAAAAAGTATAAAATAATACTATATTTCTAAAATAAATAACAAGACGCATTTATAAAACCATGCCCTAAAAGGGAGTTGATTATTTATTTAATATTGTAGTATGACTTGCCGTTGCTTTTTGTCCTCGTACCCATTACAATTAGGAGCTTACATATAGTAAACAAAGTTAGAAAACCTTGAAAAAAAGATGCTAGATCACCACGATTACTTTAAAAAATGTCAACCCCGGGTCACTCAAGTTTGTCAAATGTATAGTAATATGAAGAAATATCATATTAAAAAAAAGTAGGTACATAATAGACTGCAGAACAAACAAAGTAAAACATAAGGAAAAGAAACTTCTGACCATCTAAGGGAGGAAAATTGCAAATATGAAACTGATGACGAGTAGCGAGAATATTGTAGTGAACTGGAAATAAGGACGAGACACCCCGCAGAGAGTCCTTTGACTCGAAGGAAGAGCCGCTAAAACGAGGCCCGGATACCTGAACATAGACCAACATCAACATACCCTCCACACTGTCGTGTTGGCTGACACTCGGGTTGTCTCGTCGATAGTGGGCACTTTAAGAATATCCTGATTAAAATCGTCCAATAAATAGTTTTTGAGAAATAATATTTGTATTATTATTCTGAACATATATATAAATCCATCAAATCCTCAAAATATTTTTTATGCTTACTAATAAAAAAAGAAAAAGTATTGTGACGGCGCGAAAATTTGATTTTGAGATTTTATGGATTTACACGTTTTAAGGTCTCCTGAGTCCAAAAAAGTGGTTATTAAGCTCTTGTCGTTTGTCTGTACAGACGCCTAGTGCCTAAACTACAGGGCCGATCTTGACAAAATGAGGCATAAATTGAGAAATTAATATTAGCTCCGAATTTGGGGGCGCTCATCCATCATATTCCAGAAAAAATCTAGTTCCTGAGAAAACAACTTAAACGCCGACGGAGAGAGACCGGGTACTAATCCTCGCCGAGTAGAAGTTATTTTTATGATAAATTTTGATACAATGTTCAATAATAATAAAATGTACACATACGAAAACTAATACATAAATGAAAAACACTGGGAATGAACTCGTATATGAGAATTTTAGTCTGAGTTGTCTCGGGCGATTATTTTACGCTATCAACAATGCATACTTTCTTTTAAAATATACGTGCCTACTACGTTTATTGAAAAAACACAAAAAACGGGACCAAATGAGACAAAGAAAAATCAGTTTTTTTCATTTGACTCTTCTTTTAGGGCAGAGAAGGTGGGGGGGGGGGTATCATTATTCAGAAGAAAAAGAAATATATGTGACTCGTGAACCGCACACAAAAGATGAGCACCACAATGGTTCGCTAAATTTACATCCCCAGGCAAAACTGTCACAATTATAACCCACTGACAATAATTATTGGATCGGGAACATCTTCCGTTATATATATTTAACTATCTTCGTTAACAATAGCATTTTTGGACTGATATTTCTAAATTTAGGATTCATTTTTTTTCTTAATCTATGACAAAAAATAGTGTGTTAATTACTGTGGCACATAGCTTCCTCACATCATAGCTTACTACTTTGAAGATGTTTTGTTGTAACGGCCCATTATTGAATAAAATATTTAATTTTCCTCTCGCATTTACTTTCTTCTCTATACGTAATACTTTTATACAATAATATGTAAAGATAAATTGTTGTTATGAAGCAAAAATTCGATTTATAAAATAAATTGGGCACTTTATTAGATTTTTATACTTTTACAGAGAGGAGTAACAATCTAAAGAAGGTGTAAGGAATGTTCTTCTTTAGACTGTTACTCCCTTTATAAAAATAAAAGTGTGATATTCCTTTGTCTCAATTTACTTTGGACTAAATATGCCTTTGTCTTAATAGTTATTTTGTCAAAGACATTTATATTTTTTAAGAAAAATATAAATGAAAAAAGAATATAAAACAATCTAAAGAAGTACCATAAATTGTTTTGAATGTAGCAAGTTAACATGTACTTATACGACATTGTCATTATCAATAATATTGTCAAATATTATGAATAAAATTCATTTGTGCGTTAGAGATCCAAGTGATTACTATTAATTATAAAATCAAGTAATAATATTAAGATCTAACATAAATCAATATGTATTTATTATCAAACCGAACTTTGTAAATACCAGGTTTGTCTAGAGTCCAGATTATTAATTTAACCCTAGAACGACTTATTGGGGTCCCACAGACCCCATACAAACTAAAATTAAGTTTTTTTTTGTTTTATTTGTATTTCTCTAAACCTAGACTCCCTTCTAATTTACCTTTGAACCTTTCTGTGTTTATACTGATAAAAATATCTATGTTATTAGTTTCAGTTTTCTTTCAGAATTCATTAGAATTAGAGTTGGGGTCCCATAGACCCCTGTGTGGCATTTACATAATTGTTTTATATAAACTGACTTATTGTTTTATTGTAGGTATTAAAAAGGTTATTTTATGTTTTTGGGGGGCTGCTAAAATGTTTAAGACTGTCAAAAGTTCCAAAATAAAACGTTTATTACTATTAGTAGATGTATATAACTTCATTTAAGTTGAAGGTTTAGTGGATCACAGTAAGGATTTAAGGCCAAAAATGCTTAACTTTGACTAAGTATGTAAGAAAATCTATCATTTATAATTATAATTTTTGTTCCTGTTTTCAGTAAAACAACTCTTAATATATAGAAATAAAAAATATTAACCCAATCTAACGAACACAAAATTTTATATATATTTTTTTTTTAAAGTACAATTTTTTCTAAAAAACGTTTGATGAAAATATATATGTATACTATTTAATTTTAAAATCCTTATTTGTTTTGATCAAAATTAAATGGTATTCTTAGTATGACAAATTCTATTTACAAAAATATATAAATAATTGAAAAAGAAAATGCTTAATTAATTAATTAATCCCATTAATTAATTGGGGTCTCACTGACTCCAGTGTGGAGTTTACGTAAAAAAAATGTGTGGGTTGTTCTAGTGTTAAAATGAAAAATTAAGAAGAAAAAAATCAAACTATGAACACAGAAAGAAACAATAATTGTTGACATGAATTGTTGAAAACATTGTTGGAACTCATCACACCTGCATTCGAATTCTCAGAAAAACAAACATTAATTTAAAACTATTGCTTCTTCTTTCTTGTTTAGTTAAAACAAATCCTTCTCTTAAACTTTTATATTGAATTCAGAGAAAATAAAAGTTCAACATAGTCAAATAACCTGTATTTTCACAAGAAAATTAAAAAAAACCTGGTATTCTGCATAAAACAAAAACAGGTAAAAATAATTTAATTTTAACTTACTTCACTTATTTTGAAGTGGTACACCTTAAAAAAATCTTGGGTACTTTTTTTACTTTACCACCCCCCTACATCCCTTTGTGTTAATAGTTATTTAGATTTAGGAGCAGCATATATTTTCCTTAGTCAAAATGACTATTAAGACGAAGGGATATTTATACCAATGTACCTTGGGACAAAGGGATATCACACTTGTGTATATAATTGTGATCATATCCCTTAGTCTAATCAACTATGTACTATGTACATATTTAGATAAAGGAATATTAAATATAGAATTGCCCCCAGGAGTCTCAATGTCTTGGGGAAACAAAAAGGGCAGACAAAAACACAAACCTTTGAGACATTTGTAGGGCAGACTATAGTTTAGAACCAGGGGGGGGGGGGGGGGTACTAAAGTAAAAAAGTGCCTAATCTTGATATTGTTTATTAAACTTATACAGCTCTATCTTCTTCGTGCAAGGTATTTCTACGTATTGTGAGCAATAAATGAAGTAAAGTATAACAAAATAAGAAAAATTTAACTAAATTTGTATTTTTTACCCAATAAAAACCTAACCGGGGAAAAAGGGCCAAGTTATGCGACACAAACACATATTATTTTTTGTGAATCGGCACTCGGGAATTATTTACTTTCATGTTCTCAACGAACAGGACAAATTTATAAATACTCGACTTAAAGAACTTTAGTGTGAGATCTGAGCTATTTAATCAGAAATATAATCGGTCATGGCGGACGCTATGAGAGATTTAAAACGAAAATTAAATAATAATTATCAAATCTAGCACCATCAAAGGTTCAACCGATGGAGGTACGGAAAAAAGTCATAGAATTAAACTTGTATTACATCTTTCAAAATTAGGAGCTGTTGGTTAGAGTGCAATCAGTTTATCGATACGACTATCAAATAAAAACTCAAACTTTCCGAAAATGATTTCGGAAGTACGCAAAAATTCGTACCTAAAAACTACTCACCTCAATTAAATTAAATTTGGATGATAGGTCATAATTCGTTCGTTGTCAGCCATATATTAAATTATCTCAATAATTAAAAAAAAAAATATATATATATTATTTTTGAAAATGAAAATGTCAAATCCCAGGAATCTGATTGATTAAATTCGATAATTATTTTTTAAAACGACGGGAAATTATGGATGGAGTTACTGGACAGCGTCTATAATTCTAGGGAATCTGAGGATAATAAGCGATAAAATTCCAATCTATCGCCGCCCAACGATGTCTCTGGACAACTCATAACTAAGCACTCGTGGAAAATGACAAAACATTAAATTCTCATCACTGTTTTCACTAAGAAAAGCATGTTATTAATTTTAAAGTTTGTTTACTTATCCAGGCAGGGAATTGCAATAACACCTGTTTTCTACCGAATCTAATCTAAATTTTCCAATTTAAATTCATTTCCTTGGGTTTCTACATATTTATGAGAAGATGAGTTAACCGTACTCAATTAAAATTTCCCAACAAGCATCAAAATTAACATCATTCCACGATTATTTCAACAAAATTAAAGCAAGAATTGATCTGTTCGTAGGAAATGCATTTAAAAAAAAACAAAAACAATTTAAGCGTCATTTAGGCGATCAACTTGGTTATCAACATAGTTGACAACATTTAACACAGAAATAACTTTTTACAAAGTTATCTGCAGAATCTACACAGTTTCTTCAAGTTTTTTATGTGAAGTTTTTGGGTTTAAAATAAGTGAATAATTGTTATACACCTCGTTATTGTCATGAATTATGTTAGGAAGAGGCTCGTTCCACATGATTTTTTATTGGAACAAGTTCCTTATGGCACGTTCTGGAGCCCGGGAGTGAACCCAAAAAAACGACCAAAATCACCGTCACAAAATAACCGTCAAAAAATCACCGTCACGCAAAATCCATCACGAAATCTACAGATGACGATAACTTGAGTAAAAGCTCACCGAGTAAGATGAAATTTGGTACACATGTTCATTTTACCAATGCCCAGGCTGAGCATTAAAAGACGGGAAAAAATATTATTAAGGAAAATGTTACTCGACTTGTTTTGATTATTTTTGTTATATATGTCAAAAATGTCACTTTGTTTTGTAAATAAAATAAAATATAATCATGTAAAATTTCACCCTGATACAAGCAGAAGCTGTAGAGTAGGGAAGAGATATATTTTATATTATTTTAAATTAATTGGCCCGGTAGGTAGAAAACAGTCCTATTTCAATCCAAACTCCTTTAACAAACATACTCTTTTATTATAAACTCACTATGATCAACTTTTTTCTTATATTTAATATATATTTATAGTAAGACGCTTGCTTTAATGATACAAATAATGATTTTCTTTTAATTTTGCCTTAACTCTGGCAGGTACAAACAGTTCGTTACTTTTAATGTTGTCTCTTTTCTAACTCCGCCATGTATAAAGTAGTTAGCAATGTATACGTACTTAGCAGTGTGATTTTATAATTTATATTTAATGAAAAATGTAAGGAACTTCGTTCCTACTGGGTATCCCGCGACACCACACGTATTTTTTTAATTTTTTTATTTTAGTCCCACTTGTGGACTTACTTCAAATTTTAACCACGAAGCCACAGACGATAAACATTGACTTCAACGTGGCATATTGACAACCAAGTTGATCGTCTAAACGTCGCTTAAGATTATATGTTTTATGTTATTATGGTAGATGGATGTTTAGGTGTGAAAATTAAAACATTAATCCATTATTGTTTTAAGAGACGTTTCGACTCGTAATCATAAGGTTATCATTAGTCTTTATTTCTAAAATGACAAAAAATAATTAGTTACATTGGTGTCATATGTTTATATTAGGTAATTACTGTTGAAATTTAATAATAACAATTATGATTGATGTAGATGGTAATACTTACAAATTGTACATTTTTGTACAATCAAAGTCATTGTCTATTTCTAGAGCTTCAATACATCAATATCTCTTAAGATTAATATATAAATATATTAATAATGGAATTTAAAAAAATCAATTTCAATTTTAACATTGAAACATTAGGTTTGTTCCAACCACCAGTTCCGAATCAGTTTCGGATTAGTCCGTGATTGACGTAATGCGCATGCGCGATCATTGACCGTTGGGAATTGATTTGTGATTTCGTTTTTGTTGGAACACTCCTTTCTCTCTAATTTTTATTTTTTTCAGAAATATCTAGAAAATGCCATTATATGCAAAAAAAAATTCATCGTCGCATTCGTACAAAAACATTTTAAAAAGAAGAGTTGATTTGCAAGAAAGGAGAATAATAGGCGAGTGAAATAAAACAAAAATAATGAAGCGGAGGGGAAGGTTACGTTTCTGTTCACCCAAACTCAATCCCAAACTACTAGTCCCTGCCGCCGATCGCTTACTGCTCTGAGTGGTTCCAAACTAATCCGTGATTTAATCAGAGCGTGGTTGGAACAGCCGATTAACAGTCGGAGTCAGTCAGAGTTTGAGTTTTGGCTCGTTGGAACGCTTTTTTCCAAATGCGCATGCGTCGGACAGTTCCAAACCAGTTTGAAGAGTGGTTGGAACAAACCTATTATACTATAACAATCACAACTCAAACAAAAACAACAAAATTAACTATGATGAAAATAATTTCTAAATGTTATAAAATCTAATTAACAATAAATTCCACCTTTAAAGTTATTTAATTCTACTTTTAACATATTCGTGACGCTATTCATTATAAAAACTGGAAACGCGCACGTGCAATGTCTACAACTACGAAAAGAATGACTTTCTAGGCATCTAAACAGAGATAAAATGGTTGTATTCCGTATCAATCGTTGATAAAATTATTTCTCGAAAACGGTTCCGACGATTTTAAGTACAAATCTAACGATATAAGCCGTTTTCCCGGGGAAAATCTAGTTCCTTTTTAAACGCGGACGGAGAGAGGCCGGGTTCGATTCCCCACCGGGAAGAAGTTCATTTTATGGAACATTTTGATAAAATGTTCAATAATAATTAAATGTACATACGAAAAATAATAAATGGAAAACACTGGGCTAAGTAATTATGAACTCGTATATGAGAAAGTTTGGGTTGACTCCGGACCAATTATTTTATTAAGTATAATAAGGCAATTATTTAACTTGTGCTATTTTTCAAGTCATTGTCATATAAGTTATAATAATTATGTTTACTAGTATTAAGGAAGTGGAATGAGAAGATACATGATATCTTCACAGACTTAGTTTTGATAAATATATGGTTGGAAGCGAGTTTAGAATGATGAGTCAGTGATGGTGACTGGAGTCAAGGAACAGTATATTTATTATAAAGTGAATTATGGAAGCTGACGGAGGGGATATTGAATCGACACGAGCTAGACATATGAAGACATAATGAGAGGCAAGCACTGCTTGTAATAGCAATGGAAAACATTGTACAAACTGCTTCTACATCGGAGAACAATGACCCGGCCTTGCCTTCACAACACAATAATATTCCACTACGCTATCACACTATCACCAATTCACACTCCCAACCAAAATTATTACAACTACCGCACATCGTGCAACCCTCATAGTTTTGTCCTTATCACAAAATACTCGATAAGTACTTTATAATTACTTATGTAAATAGCGACAGTGAATTATATGCATATTCAGGATAAGTTAAAAACTAAAGTTGTGAACTTATCGACATTTCGTAAATATTATTTCCTTCGTCAAAGTATTATCAAGAATAAAGATCCTTAGAGCGACACATGTGCCATTCCATAACTTCGGTCAATCCTCAACTTTATTTTAATTTTTAATTGGTCCTCGATATCCTCAATTTCTATTTAATTTACTAACAATATCCTCAATTCCTATTTAATTTACTAACGACATCCTCAATATCTATTTAATTTACTAACGGCATCCTCAATATCTATTTAATTTACTAACAATATCCTCAATTTCTATTTAATTTACTAACAATATCCTCAATTTCTATTTAATTTACTAACGACATCCTCAATATATATTTAATTTACTAACAACATCCTCAATTTCAATTTAATTTACTAACGACATCCTCAATTTCAATTTAATTTACTAACAATATCCTCAATTTCTATTTAATTCACATCTTATATTGCTGGTTTCTATCTTAATTGTATATATCCCGGGAAAAAGGCTTATATGGTTAGATTCGTATTTAAATGGACTTAATTTTAGAATATTTTAACCAAAATCGTCGCGACAATTTTTTTTTTTTAAAATGTTTTTCAGAGTTTATAGGGAATAGCACCCGCGCCCCCCAATTTGGAGCAAAAATTAATTTCTCGATTTCATCTCGGGGTATGATTTTTAACTAAAATTTCATCATCGATCATTTTATCATCGATTTCATCTCGGGGTATAACTAAAATTTCGTCAAAATCGGCCAAAATAACAAAAAAAAACTGTGCATTTAATTTTGCCTTAACTCCACCATGTATAAGTAGTTAGCATCACATACTTATTAGTGTGATTGTTTACAATTAATATTTAATGAAAAGCGTAAGGAACTTCGTTCCTACCGGAAGTCCCGCGACACCACACGTATGTTTTTAGGGTAGCGCCCCCAAATTTAGGGATACCATTAATATCTCATTTTTGCCTCAGGCCTTTCTCTGAATATGTGCCAAATTCCATAAAAAAAATCAGCCCAGTAGGGCTTTTTGAGCACATTTTTGAGCTCAGGGGACTTAAGAAGGAGTAAATCCATTAAACACGAATTTTCACGCCATCGCAATACTTTCTCTTTTTATATGCTACGTATATATAAAGTATATACTTGCAGTGCACAACCTGGTCGACGTGACTTGACAGTGACTTTAATTATTCACATACTCATAGTATTTATTGAATATGGTCAAAGAAATTTTCGTATTATTGGCTTATGATAGTAAAAGAAAATTTTGGTTTAGAATTTGGATGGGTTAAAAAAAATTGGTACACAGGGGTAAAATTGGTACTTAAGTAAAAATAGTATATACTCTTCAAGATGCATGTCGTTTGAAAGCTCTTTAAGAGTACAGTAATTGTTGTTATGTACACTTTTGTCATATTTTCATATAAGAGGGGCGTAAAATGGAAAAAACATATTTTTATGCTATTTTTTGACCCTAAATGGTTAAAATTTGATCCCTAAATGGACTCAAAAAATTCTGGCCAATGAACTCATCCTTTCTTTTTATATTATTAACATTTTAAAATTTGTGATTTTTTAAGTGCATCCTAGGGTCAGATATCGTCTGGAGTGACACATATATACATACATACACAAAAAAGTGTTGAATTTCAGGAATCGATTAAGAATGGTCCAAAACGGATTTCCATGGAGAAAAATTTCAAAAATTCGCATTAAAAAAATGTTGAAGCCATTGCAATAGCTTAATTTTCTTGGATAATTCGCTAAATGAGAAAAAATATAATCGATACTATTGCTCCTTAACTGAATTCTATTGTGTAATTTTGCCTTTTTTATTACTCCATTCGACAATCAATTTTATCCTTTCAATTCCAACATCGTTAAAGTAAAATTACTTTTTCCAAAGGATTTTAAATCCAATACTATTAGCAAAAGGAAAAAAAATGTAATAATAGAATTGAACAATGCGAAATAACTTTTCAATTTTAATTCCTTATAAGACAAGTCGTAGAGTTTTCCGATAGATTCAGTGAAGGGAAAGCCGAGGCCGGAACACAGATAAGAGTAACAGGAAGGGGTGAAACACGGCCTCACAGCAGAGTCTGAGAAGAAACAGGGGAAGTAGTGGTAGAAGGAAATCATAAGGAAACCCCTGCAAGGCTTTCCACTCTACCGTGAGCACTTTTCTTCTACAGGCTTTTCACGATTGGCTGAACACAATAATGTCTGGGTGTCACTCCGGTTGCGGACCGAAATAGAAAGACCTGGCAACTTTAAATACACCTCGAGTCATTTAAGTTACGCCAGGTCTCACACGAGCTACGCCTCGTATCACAGTTCATATGACCTTCATTTGAACCTAACTTTCTAAAGTTAATACTTCGTCCACTTTGTCTTATTGTTTGTTCGTCAGTCAGAAATATTGCTTTATTATGCTGCCGCAAGTAGATAAACTAATATCATTTATCTACGATTGATACGAAATATAAACATTATATCTTTGTTTAGATGCGTAGAAAGTGATTATTTACGTACTTGTATTCATTGCGCATGCGCGTCTCATAGTTCTGAAGAATTCAGCACTAGTGCGGTAAAGAAGAGGAATTCTTCAGCTTTACGCACGATTAGTGAGTTTGTTTACATTTAACAAAACTAATTTGGTGTTCATTTATTAAAGTAACTGTTTATATCGAGTTTTTAGTGAAAAACAATGAGTGAATCAAGTGACTTTGACGAAAATGTGGAGAATAATAATCCTCCAGAAATAATTAATTCGGCAAAAAATACAACTAATGAATTAATGCCATCTTTATCAAGAGAGAGATACAAACTTACATACAGCAAGTTTATTTGTTTCTGTATTTATTATTTAAATCTAACAATCGTAGATAAAGTACGGTACGCAACTCGTGCGAAAACGGCATTTTGCATTGCTCGTGTGGTTTTACTACCCTCGCTGTCGCTCGGGTGCAAACTCCACACTCGCATGTAAAATGCTACTTTCCGCACTCGACGCGTAATGTACTATTATATAATCCAGTAGTGTCCAGAATGGTAACGACTCAAATCAAAATGATTTGTTATTGCTAAGCTAAGGCAACCACATTTATTCCAATGGAATAAATGTTTGATTTGATTTTTTGGTCTTCAAATAGATATAATAACTTATGTAATAGTTATTTATGTTATTCAGCAGCAAAATGGAATTTCGCTTATATAATCCAGTAGTGTCCAGAACGGTAACGACTCACCTCAAAATGATTTGTTATTGCTAAGCTAAGGCAACCACATTTATTCCAATGGAATAAATGTTAGATTTGATTTTTTGGTCTTCAAATAGATATAATAACTTATGTAATAGTTATTTATGTTATTCAGGAGCAAAATGGAATTTTGCTGACAAGTTTTTAAGTTTTAGTTCCGAGCTGAAGGTGAGGATAGGCTAAACAAATTTACTGCAGAGGCGAAGCCGAGGCAGGAAATTTACTATTTAACTGAAGAGGCGAAGCCAAGTCAGGAAAATTTTAATTACCTCCTAAGGTGTAATCGAAGCAGGTAATCTTTAAACGAGTCAGGAATGTTTCCTTTGCTGCATAGTTACATACAATATTTTATCTACTAACGGCAGAAAAATTAAACTAATGTTATTTTATTCCCTTTTTAATGTATAAAAGATTTAAAGAAATGAAAGTTGTAAAAAAGCGAGAGTTTGAGTCATCAAGAAAACAAAACAAAGGCAAAACGAATTCAGTGTTGCCAAGCTACCTAAATATTTTTTTTAATATCTTTGAAGGCCGTGTCCTGCAGATTCAAATTAAAAAAAAATGTCGAAATCGGTCAAGTAGAAGTAGAGAAAAATTGGTTTGAAAATAGTAGTTTTGATACATCTTCTTATTCTTATTCCTCTTCCATTATACGTTTATGCACCTACAGTCTAAACTACTGAACCGATTTTAATGAATGAGGGCCTTTTGGATTCGTCTAGGGCTCTTGTACATCCCCCCCCCCCTACAACCCCTCAACTCATTCCTACGCTGAATGTTTTGCTGCTTGTTTTTTTAACATATTATAAAAGAATCAAGAAAAATTACATTTTGCAGATTGAAAACAGTACAACAATGTTTAATTTTGCTGCCGTGAGTAGATTAATTAATGTACTTAATTTTACTTTTCAAAATATAAAATTAAGCATATTGCCATGGGTTTGACGGCTCGTACAATATAACAAACTAAAATCTAATATAAAAAACAAAGTGACAACAAAATAATTAATATAAAAATGCAATTTTTCAAAACTGGTCTTATTTTCAACGTTTTTTTTGGTTTCTGCATCGTTCACCTTAGTTGTATCTATGTGCAAAATTTGGGGAAGATTGAATCACGGGAAGTGGTTCAAAATTGGGGAAACGGAAATGTGCGATGAAACTTACAAAGCAAAGTAATATAAGACCAGTAAAAAGCATAAGAACTCAGTGTTGTTGTAGTGACGTAGCAATCTTTGATCATTACTATCATAATAAGTTCGACTTTCACTCGAGATTGATTCATTGAAAATCTAGCAATTCATAATAATGCGCAATTTTCCTGTTTTTCTTTGAATTTTCTTATCATAATCAAGCAACAGTTCTTTTGTAAATAACCAAATCTTTCTTCTTTAACTATAAACTTTTCATTTATGTTTTTTGTTTACTCTTGTGTTTTTCTGGCAGTCAAGAAACCACCCTAAATCTTGAAGCCTTTGTAGTTATTTAGAAGTCATTTTTTTTTGTCCACGATGTCTTTTTTAACTTTTTAAAAGCCTTGTATTAGTGTCTGTTTTGTATTTTTTCGTTTTCTCTTGCTTACGTTTCTTCTTCTTTTTTTTTCTCCATATTTCTAAAAATAAAGTGACAGTGAACATTTAGCGAACAGTCTTTTCTAATAAAGAGAGATGTTATTCAGTTTTACAAGATACGAAACTAAAATGACACTCTCAAGTCTGGAGGTCGTCACACTAGAAAATAACAAAAAACTTTTGTTAAAACATCTAAATGCATATGTTTGTAAATATAAGTAGAGTTTTTTCTTTTCTTTTTATTATTATTTTTTGAAAAAGTATTTAGAATTGTTGACAGGACACGTGTCTTTGCCGACTCGACCAGCAGACACATTTAATATTTATTGATGTTTATACACATACATATTTATAAATTTATTTCATTTTAGGTTTCTGTACAAAGTACAAAAAGAAACCTTATATATAACGGCTCTGTCTGTCTGTCTGTCCGTTGGTTTCTGTCCGTTGCTTGTTTCAATTCATAAACTACTATAGCTAGGAACATGAAATTCGGCACACAGGTGCATCTCGGCATTTGAGACAACTGGACACATTTTGGATTTTTCACACTTAATATTTTCAAGATGACGGCCAATATGGTGGGCGACTAAAAAAAGAAAATTTTCTTAGTAACTATGACATGTTATACATCAATTTTAAGGTCTTGAAGTGTAGAAAATGCGTATGCAATTATTAAAATTTTACACTTATAAGTGTCAAGATGGCGGCTAATATGGCGAATGAATAAAAACAAGTTTTTAGTCACCATGAGATGTTATATATCAATTTAAAGGTCTTGAAGTGTAGAAAAAGAATATGCAACTATTAAAATTTTCAAGATGGCGGCCAATATGGCGGGTGACAAAACATTATTTTAGTTTACCATAACATGTTATACATCAATGTCAAGGTCTTGAAGTGTAGAAAACGAATATTAATTATAACTTTAATGTACAGAAACCGGCGATTACCGCCCCACATACTTACGTGAAGCGCGCCTTACTTGTTTATATGATATACTTGCTTCCTAGCTTACCAAAGGTAACAGAAGCTATGTGATCGTTCTGAAGATCTATTCTTTTTATATCTCCGATATTAAACATTTTAAGACAATAATCCGTTTCAAAATTCAAAAACATCAAAATTTTGATGTTTTTTGGCAAAATAGAGCCGAAAATTGAACACTTTCCCTAAGTGTTATATATTTTTGTAATCTACTCTTCAATACCTTTCATTTGATACCCCACTCAAAATTTAAAACAAATTTTTTTTTTCGAATGACGTGAGTTATCCGCCATTTTGGATTTAAACAGCTGATAATTTTGAGTTCGCTATATTTTTCTTGTGTGCGCGTCAAAACGATCTTTAATATTGGAAAGTTTCATGTTTCTATCTCTTTTTATTCAAAAGTTATTGGAACCGTACAGAGTGACAGACACACAGACAGACACATGAACGAAACTATAAGGGTTTCTTTTTTTGGTTTTACCAACGAAACCCTAAAAAGGGGGGAAAATTAAATTCATTTTACAATAATAGGTTTTAAAAGCATCAAATAATTAAAATATAGGAAATAGGGCCACACTAATAGGCAGAATATTTTATATTGTTTGTTATATTGAATATTATTTTATTCTACATTAATTTATTATATTGTATATTATTTTGTTATTTTCTAGATTTGTTTGCTTTCAGCAATTGTTTTTTACATTACAAACTACCTTGGTTTAGTTGTTTTATATTTTATTTAAGAATAAAATCAATATTTGAAATACATCGAGTGTAATCTTATAAAGTGGTACCCAGAAAACAAATCCTCAGACGACACAGAAATAGGAGATAGAAGCAATTCAAACAACATGAGAAGATGTTTTGAAAAGTCTAAACCTAGAGATGACAAGAGCGCAAGACAGAACTGGACACATATATACAAACACACAATAGAACATTGGACAACGTTTTACACCCACAGCATACACATGAACACATGCAGGTGCATATAACGAGATCACAAGTGAACAAAGAAAAAAAAAAAACAGACTGCCAATTAGTGTGGCACATAGCTAAATTAATCCTCCAGAAGGGAAAAAACATTAACTTTCCACCCTAGTTTATAGAGAGGAAAGGATCCCATTACAGCCTAGTTGAGAAAAATGTGGCGCAAAGTCTCGTGGTGGAAAGTAACAGTATAGGACCAACCTATTATTATTTTAAAAAAATCAGTGTTGCCTGTTTTTTTAACAAGAAGCAGTTTATTTACCTGAATGACTCGACAAATTAACCGCTTTTTTTAAAAAATATTAGAGAGTTCAAATAAGACGTACTTTTGATTTCCGTGATACTTTAATTTTTATTGTAATTTTAAAATGTCGTATGACTTTATAACTGAGTTTAAACAAGACTTACAGAAAGGAGGTAGGTTACGTCTAATCAGGTTATATTTATGTTTTTGATTTCTCGTATTTTAGAGATAAACACAAATAAATTAAAAAATAAAGTAAAAATGTGATACGACAACAGTGACAGATTAAAGTACCACGTCTTTTCACAGTACGACGATTTAATACGTGCGACCTCGGTAAGACGTATAGGTAACATTAATTGCACTTTACGTCTTATTTAAACTCTTAATTCTTTTAATTTATTTTGTTTACGTTTTTGGACTTGAAAAATGTTATTAATCAGTTAGTCATTTTGTAGTATTAATTAACATTTGAATTATTATTATAGTTACATAGCTATAGAAAGTTATTATGGAAATCAAAGAAAACATAGTTGGAATTGATGAATTGCACATTTAATTTTCATTATAATACTTCTTAACATAAGATGTTATAATACTTTTTTTTTGTTTTTAAAAGTTATTGTAAAATTAAAGGTATAAAAATTAGTAAAGTTATTAATACCTAAATAAATCGATAAATCGAAATCTTAGGTTATATTTTTTGTGTTGTTTTTCTCCCTTCTAGAGAAAAAATCTTGTACGTACCACGGGAACAAAAAGTCATAGTACCCTCGCTATAATAATTAACTCCCTCGGCTATGCCTCGGAATTAAACTTTATGGTTCCCTTGGCTGCGCCTCAGGAACCAACTAAATAACTCCCACGGCTACGCCTCGGGATTTAAACAATATGGTTCCCTCGGTTTACGCCTCAGGAATTAACAAAAACGCTCAGGGTGTAATGCCTTTGTTTCCTCCCTTGGTGCATAAATATCTATTTTTACATGAATTAAACTATATTGTAACATTTAAAGAGCCTAGATGGTTGAAATTAATACTTTAAAAATATATGTAATATGAAACTTTATTCAATTATACGATATTAATATCTTGAAATAATAGCCATTAAATGATGAGGAAATTGTAAAAGATAAGCTTTAAATATTTTCGCATTTGACAATGTGAACCAGACAAGTAAATATTGGAATGACTATGGGAAACTTTGTTTTGCTCTCTCTTTATAGGTTATTACGGGGTCGTCTGCTATTTTCCCGGACTCTTAGAGGAAAAGACTTTTCTATGAAGGAAAAGGTTTAACATCCTTATAATGGTCCATAGGGTATTCAAGATATAGGCAAGCCTTCTACATGCAAAGTATCTTCTTTTTTTTAGTGCTGAGAGGTTTTTAAGATACCCGAGACCATGAAGGGTTCGCATGTTATTATAGTTACATGGATTCCATTCTGAAGGGTTTCTCTCTAAGATCCGTAAAAAGAAATATCTTTTAGATCCTCCCGGAATAATGTAAAGAGCCCGGAAACTAACCAAAAGCAACCTTAGGTAATTTTTCAAATATGTCTTCCGTCGAAATTCCTCTTAAAATATAGAAAAGAAAACATATTATGCACATTGAACATCTAACGATCCGATATTCCCAACATACTGTTTCTGTATAATAAATATTAACTATTTTTATAAATAAATAGCATGAACACAATGAAAGTCTGGAAAATCATAGAGCTTGATTAAAACTTGGGCGAAAACACAATTTGGGTAAGGGCAAGGGACTTCACAAAGGGCGGAGCTATCCCTACTTCTCCCCGAGGATCGCCCGATTGATCCCCACTGATAATCTCTTGAAAATCACACAGCCCGATTCCTTTCCAATACCTGGATTAACAACAGTCCAATAAATACATTTTATGTTAATGTATTTGTTTATATTTAGATAATTCCTCCTGAATCAGATGAGAAAATTATACGTCAGCATAAGGAACTCTGTTAATCATAAAGCGATTCAAGATATTGGTGGAAGATCTAGAAAATTATTTATTAATGAAGTCACGAATGAAAATGTTAATTCACTTACCAAAAATGATTTGGCATGCTATATGAAAGCCATATATATTTAAATAGAAGGTCCGTTCTTCCAGCTTTACCTTCGAGTTTAGAGCAAGTTCATGACGGTTTAAAGAAATTGTCTATTACAACTAGGTACTAAAGGGAATGATTTCATCCTTGAAAATAATATTATAATTATTTCTTTAAAGAAATTTTTAATTGAATGGAATTAGATGGAAGTTTTAAAAGTTGCACAACATTTTTCTATTACCTTTTGACTTTGCATGGTTTACAGTTTACATAATAGACATTATATTCCGCATCTTTTTTAAAAAAAGGTATGTATGATATGTATTTTTTTTATACCTAAAAATAATTTGGGGATCAATGGGGATGTTTAAAACTCAGCTGTCAATTAAAACGGGGAGGAATCGGGCTCCCTAAAAGGGTAATTTTTACCTGCGGGGAGGAATCGGGCATCCCCCCAAAGGACCACCATGGTGTAGCTACAATCTGCAACTAGGGGGTAAGGCGAACCTCTATCCAAAATTTCAGGTCTCTAACTATTGCCGTTATGGAGATACGGTGATGGATGAATCAGTGAGTGAATGATATTTGGCTTTTCTCAATACAGATTATAAATGGACTGTCAAAAATGAATAAACAAACATGAAAGACAGACTTAATCCAGAATAAAAGCTTTTCCTGAAAACAATAGTTATTTATGCACCTAGGGAGTAAAGTAAGCCATTATTCCCTGAGCGAAAAAAGTTGGTTCTTAAATCCCGAGGCGAAGCCGAGGGAATTAGACTCTTAAATTCCCGAGGCGCAGCCGAGGGAATAACTCTAATTAGCTCCCGAGGCGCAGCCGAGGGAGATAATTATCGCGAGGGGAATAATGGCACTTTACTCACGAGGTACATACAATATTATATCTCCAGTAGGAAGAAAATACACATTTTCGTCCATAGCACAGTTTTAATTTATTATTAATAAATAACAATAATTATTAGAACTTTTAATAGCAGATATAAGAGATTCAATATTAAAAACAAATAAGAATTGGAATTAAACTCAAATAGAAGATTATTTAGATGCAGGTTATAATGTTGTAAACAAAGATAAATATGGTCAAAAAAGCGCAGTGCCGCCAACCAGATTTCGACAACTTCATTACATTAGCCATACATTTTCTACTATTTATAAAATAATTAAGTTGCAATCTTTACTTTTTTGCCCTACTTTACTTTTTCTCCCTACTTTTTGAGTTCAGGGATGAAAAGACCTGTTTTAGTCCCTCTAAACTAATTCATAATCATAACTTTTTTTCCCTACTGGAGATAAAATATTTTTATCTACGATTGATACGAAATATAAACATTGTATCTCTGTTTAGATGTGTAGAAAGTGTATCATTACGTAGTTGTATTCATGACGCATGCGCATTTCATAATTCCTCTTTTTGTCCGCCCTAGTGCGGTAAAAAAGAAGAATTCTTCACCTTAACGCACGATTACCGAGTTTGTTTACATTTAACAAAACTAATTTGCCGTTTGTTTAATTAAAGTAACTGTTTATATCGATTAGTTAAAAACAATGATGGATTTATGTCATTATGACGATGAAAATGAGAATAATACGCCTCCCGAAATAATTAATTCGGCACATAATAAGAAAAAAAATCCTATTATGTACTTTATTGATTTTAAGCAAGCCATTATTGCTTAATTTGATTAATTGCTTCCCCCGTTTTTTCATTAATTCTCACATGAATTATATAAAGGAATGAATGGAAATGTGGATAAAAATCCAGAAACTAGGAAAAGACAGCGTATGTCAGGTAGGCGGAATATCGGAACAAGATCTACATAGAATACTAACTATAGCTAGGAATACAATGATGAAATAGTACTTAGGTTTATAAAAAACAGAAACAAAAATATAATGATAATAACAAATAACAATATTGTATTAGAAATGATTAATTAAATTTGTATAACTGTTACGTAGAATTTTGGTGCCAGTTCTAAATTTATGAAATGTAGTAGGTACATTTAAAGAATAATAGATTTAAAAGAAAATCATGTTTAATATATTATAAGCTTATTAGGGCGATTAAAGAAAATCTATACAAATTCCAATAGGGTGATAACAGCCATGATGCCATCGTATTTCAAACTAAATAAACCGAATAAAAAAAATTCTTTAAATAATTATTTAAACTAATGGAAAAACTACTTTTACGGTTAAATATTACCTTAAATAGGAATATTGTGCTTAATGGTTTTTATCACTTCTTCCATACCAGTAAACTTAAAACATTATATACATATATAATATAATTTATATTTATATATAAATATTTATATATATATATATATATATATATATATATATATATATATATATATATATATATATATATATATATATATATATATATAATGTTTATATGTGTTTGTGTGTATGTGTATAAATTTATTAATATATTTATGTATAAAGAGGTAAGAGATGGGGTGTAAAATAATCAATTTATTTATATCCATGCGATTGGAGAATCTGGCAAATTTCCCATCTAAGCGGGATATTGTGGAGCTGTTCACGTTGCCACCGTGCGACGCGAGCGATCCCAACCGTTGCAAATTTATAGGAAATAAATAAACAAAATAGTTATAACAAAATTACAAATTCAAAAAATTAAATAAATCAATAATCCCTTCAACGGTAGTTGTATAAAAGAAATTAAGTGGTAAAAAAACTGCGAGTAAACATAATCTTTATAAATAAATTAATAGTAAAAAAAAACATTTTTAAAGACAATTTTTTATTTAAATGCTGTCCACCATATTGGATTTAGAATGACGTCACTTAGCTAACCATGCATTGTCATCCAAACTAAACGTGTATGCAACATTTCAATTCAATCCGTTGAGGATAACTGCTTTAAAATTCAGTTACATACAAGATTTGACTCGAACATACATACAAACATTGCAAGTAAAAGTTAGTAAAAAGACCCTTTTTCGGGTCAAATTTATTTTACCTCCAGCGGGGAGAAAAAGTAAACTTTCCTCCCTAGTTTATAGGGAGAAAAGTTACTCATTGCACCCGGTCGGGTTAAACAGGGAGTAATGAAAAATAAGGGAATCATGAGAGTTCATGATTCCCCCCAGTGTTGCCCTAGATAAAGCACAAGTAAATAAGGTTGGCGCTAATATACATTTCATTTACTAACTTTTGTTAAATGCAGAAATCTATAATGTCATCTTCACACATGTCATGTAACCTCCACAACGGTTGCCATAGTGATTCATCAGTAAAAGAGAAATCATAATTTCTAAATGTAGATTAACTAATCCATATGTAATATACATCTGTTGCCAATATCATTCAATACACGACTCAGCTTCCAGCTGATTCTCCAATTTAATTTTAAAAATTGAAATTCAAATAATTACTATCTATAATTAAATTGTAACGTGATTAAACTTATTTAGAGAATTTTCAATAATATTATATCTTTTTATAATATCATTTTCTTTTATTCTAAATTATTATAAAAATATATATTTTTTGTAGAATTAAATAATTTAAAATTAAAATCTTCCATATTTTTTTCTCCCTTCTGGAGGTAAAATATTGAACGTACCTAGGGAGTAAAAATCACTTGCACCCTCGCGATAATTAACCCCCTTGGCTCTGCCTCTGGAGTGAACGTCATGGTTGTCTCGGCTTCGCCTCAGGAACCAACTTCATCGCTCAGGGTGCAATCACTTACTTTTCTCTCTTGGTGCGTAAATAACTATTTATCAATTTGTGGGTATCTAGATTTTTCTTAGAAAAACCACTTATTCCTTAAACTTGGTGTGCAGGCTTCCGCGGGTAGACTCGTAATAACAGTTCGACTCTTTACTTTATACAGTTAAATTTGTATTTCAAGAGACTATATTATGGATGTCCAAATCATCGGAACAGTTTTTAAGAAATATTTTTAAGAAAGAAATTTATATTTATAATAAACAGGTCAAGTCTGTGCTAGTCAGCACACAGCGAGGGCCCGTAGGCCACACTGTATAGTGTTTAACTGTAACGTGTATAAAAAGTGTTATTTTTTTTTAAATGCTAAAAATCTTACTTTGAACTATCCTAAGGGTCTGATATTCTCAAAACACACTCTGATAAAGTATTTTTTTGCCACTGAACCGGATTACAACCATATAACTACATAAAAGACCATGATTTTTTTAAAAAAACGTGTTTTGTCAATAAAAAATAAAATAATATTTTTTTCGAAATTTCCAAAAAGTGGTATCTTTACTTTTGGTCGAAGAATGTTCAGGAATTTTTTCAGATTTGTTGGACTTCACATAAGTAGGATAGACGGGGGGGGGGACACGTTTCACACCCACTTCAAACTTGCCTACGCTCGCTCTATCAAAGTTATTACTAAATAATTATATATTTTTGTAATCAGCTCGACGTACCCTTTCATTTGATACCCCTCACGGTGTCGAAAAAAAACAAAAACATTTTAACCAAGTTTTTTTTTAAGTCACTATATTTTTTAAAAAAATGTGGGTAGGTACAAGACACATACATGCCAAACTTCAAAGTGATCGGACGAAAGGTGTAGCCGTGAGAGCAGGTGACCGGACGGACGGACAGACACACACAGGAAAATATAAGGGTGTCCTTGGTTTTGCCTACGGACCCTAAAAAGCAACACATTACTATGTGTGAACCTTAAAAACAAAATATCGAAATCGAATTTTCAAGCCGTCAAAATATTAACCTACTCTATGAGAAATTAAAATTGAATTAATATTAAAATAAATACGTGTATCTCCATATTGCTTACATTATTTATTCTTCGTATAAAATATTATTTGAAACAATCACCTGAGACGTTAAATTATTATTTAACGTTTATATAATGAGATAATTCATTTATGTCGATACAAAATAGGTTAGGAAATGATAATATATTATAATTATTATAAACGTTGTAGGGTTAAATCACTTCAAGTTGTGGACAAAATGTTAATTTTAAGTCATTAGTCTGATAGAATAATATGAAACGTTTATAAGCAAAGTTTCACTTAATATCAAGCCCACGCTTCATTATAACTAATGATTCATTAACTTTAGTTGGACTTAACATTCACATGCTTTATTCTAGAAATTTAAATCATAATAATGTTTAAAACTTACAATTTTGTCAAGTTAAAGCGATGTAATTAAAAATATAAGATGTGACGTCATAAAACAGCCTACTTACCTAAAACAAAAAAACATACAAAAATAATTAATATATTTCAAATATATAATTATAATTTTAATTAAAAATATTTAATTACTAATACACTATACCAGAACATACTCAATCACACACCAACATTAATTTAAATATTAAATTAAATATTTAATTATATTAAATGTAAATGAAATTGTCCAGCATTTTTTGTTATAATATTGTCGAGTTAATGCGACATCAAGCGGTTGTGGGTTGAACTACTTGCAACTGATAACCGTAAAGATACCTCTAAGCCCTAACTCAAGCAAAGTTAGAAATAATTTAAAAAGGAATTTTATGCTTTTCAAAATGGTGTTAAGTTTATTATCCTAGCTTAAATGGAATATTATATATGAACATATTCATTTTTATTTTTTCCTGGGTCTTTAGACTCACTTCAACAAATTTTTATAAAATGATTATACCAAAATATTCAATGCAGACAAAATGTAAACCATTGTTTATGAAAAAAAAAAAAATGCACTGCCAATTAGAGTGGCACATAGCTTCCTCACGTTCTATCGCGTAGACTTTAATGACTTTAGGCTTTTAAATATTTTTTTTGTTACTTATGCCAATAAAAAATTTGTTTAAAAAAAAAAAAAATCCATTATTGTCTAATGTATTTAATTTTCCCCCGAATAAAGCCTGGTCACTTGGTCTCGAGGTCCCTAGGTTCGCTGTGCTATTGAAGAGGTAGACCAAATAGAGAGATGGGGGAACCAAGCCATCTCCTATTCCCCTCATTTATCTTCCTCACCGCGTTCTCTCCACAATAAAAACTATTACTAGTTTTAGCGATCTTTAAAACTTCATAGCGGTGTCGCTGATGGTTTTATTAAAAAATTGTATTTGAAAAAAATATTTTTCTCATTGAATAGATGAAGTTAGATTTTTCCCCGACCTAAAAAAATGCCAATTTTAAATTTGAAGTTTACGTTTACGCAAGCGTTACGCGCGTACGCGTGGGCGGATAACGTTATCTAACGAACTCGTCCTGGGCATTGGTAAAATGAACATGTGTACCAAATGTAATCAAAATCAGTTTACTATTACTCATACTATCGTCACATGTTTCAGGGGACGCGGACACACAGACCAACAGACAGACAGACAGACGAGACCAAAAATGTTCCCTGATGTCTGAAATAGACCTTCACATACCTTGGTCAAATACCTTGGTTTTGCCTACGGACCCTAAAAATGTTCAATTCTGATCAATGTACAGACAAAACTTTAATTTTATATACATAGATTATATACTTGGTATATATGAGGATGTAAGAGAGGTAACTAAGGTGAATACATGCTAAGAACAAAGGATTTAGGATTAAAGGATTTATTTATATTCCAAATGTATCGAAGCGTGATAAGTTTATAGATGAAAGCAACTTCCAGATCAATAGGGATTGAATTATCTAAATATATTTGCCTTGGTAATCTTGTACAGGCTAATAGATTAAATTCACAAGGAATTGGATGTCTTGGAAATTCCTCAAACTTCTAAGTACAAATTGATTTATCGACAGACAGTCTTGTAGACATATAGTTAGTTCTAAATGTAAGGTTACATCAGGGATCGATATGCAATAATACTAGGAAGAAGCTTACTAATTTTAATTAGTTCTAAATGTAAAATTATATCATGGATTGAAATTAAATTAAATAAACAGGTCAAGTGTGTGCTAGTCAGTACACAACGAGGGTCCGTAAGTACTCTATTGATGGTGATTTTTAAAATCCTAACAATTAAAGTTAATTAAGTTGCTTACTTTGAACTATCCTATGGGTCTGATATTCTCAAACCTCATAAACAAACTTCTGATAAAGTATTTTCTTGTTAATAAACCGGACTACAACCATATAAATACATCGAAATGGCCATAGTTATAAAAAAAAAAAAAAAAAAAAAATGTTGTCAATAAAAATAAAATAATATTTTTTTCGAAATTACCAAAAATTGGTATCTTTACTTTTGGTCGATGAATGTTCAGGAATTTTTTCAGATTTTTTGCACTTCACATAAGCGAGATAGAGGGGAGGGGACACATTTCACACCCAATTTTTTTTAAGTCGCTGTATATTTAAAATATGTGGGTAAGTACAAGACACATACATGCCAAATTTCAAAGTGATCAGACGAAAGGTGTAGCCGTGAGAGCAGGCGACCGGACAGACGGACAGACACACGCAGGAAAATATAAAGGTCCTTGGTTTTGCCTACGGACCCTAACAAAAAAGGTTGCATACTAATTTTACTTAGTTCTAAATGTAAAGTTATATCATGGATTCAAATTAAATTAAACAAGAAAGAAGGTTACTAATTTTAATTAGTTCTATGTGTAAGGTTATATCATGGATCGAAATGAAATTAAACAAGAAAGAAGGTTACTAATTTTACTTAGTTCTAAATGTAAGGTTATATCATGGATTAAAATGAAATTAAACAAAAAAGAAGATTACTAATTTTACTTATTTCTAAATGTAAGGTTATATCATGGATTGAAATGAAATTAAACAAGAAAGAAGGTTAACTAATTTAACTTAGTTCTAAATGTAAGGTTATATCATGGATTGAAATGAAATTAAACAAGAAAGAAGGTTACTAATTTTAATTAGTTCTAAATGTAAGGTTATATCATGGATCGAAATGAAATTAAACAAGAAAGAAGGTTACTAATTTTACTTAGTTCTAAATGTAAGGTTATATCATGGATAGAAATGAAATTAAACAAGAAAGAAGGTTACTAATTTCAATTAGTCTTAAATGTAAGGTGATATCATGGATTGAAAGTCAATTAAACAAGAAAGAAAGTAACTACTTTTAGTAAATTCTGAATGAATGATTACTAATTAAAGTATAGTTCTCAAACAATTAAGAAAAACGTTCTTATACACATTTTTTTTTATTTACCTTAACACTCCCCATATAAAAATGAAAATGTTCCTACTGGGATTTGAACCTATAACCTTTTGAAAATTTGAAATGTAAACAAACGCAGTAATTAATTACTAATAGTAAGATCCAAAGCTGCTAACTAACCATCGTAAGTTCATATTAATTATCCTAAAAATAAGAAAAAAATACTTCCTACGAATATAGGAACAACAGAAATTATAACCCAGAAATTAGGAATATTTTGATACAACTCTCCTACAAAATGCGGTGAAAACAATTAAACTAAACCTAGAGTGATATATTAATATTTTATACTTACAAATTATAATAGTTAGGTAACATGTTACATACTAAAATGATGAAAGTCATCTAATAGTTAAAGTTTCGGATTTCTATTAACTATTTAGTCTATTGGATGTTGTTAAGAAATGTTCATCATTCTATTATCCAACTTAATGTAATATTTAACTTTTTTATTAACTTTACAAAAGATGAAATTATGAATCATCAATTTTTATGAAATTTGATAAATTTAATTAGAGGCTTGTGTTCAAGTTGTCTCTCTAAGTTCACCGTATTAACTTCTCAACCCGAGGAGATAAGAAAATTAAGTTAATTATTAATTATTAATTTAACTTTACGTTTGCTTATCACATTATTTAATTACTTTTCTTTGAAGGAATCCGTAAATCCCCGCTATTCTCAAGTTTCACTACGTTAGTTTCCATATTAGGAAAATTAATAGAAAATAATTTATTTAATTTGTGCCTTTTAAAATTTGCACAAGTTTTTTTTTCAAGAAATCTACCTAATAAGGAATTGTTTTGCCTGCGTCAAATTAGCAGCACTTTGAATCTGCAGATGCTTTAAATTAAAGATGAATTATACATATTTATAAATAGAAACAAAGACATTTATAAAGTAGAGAAAACAAATGAGTCAATGAACATTCATATTTACAAACATTTAAAATTTCTAATTGTTTCCCTAAATAAAAAATGCATTGAACATTTTATTTAAAATGGTAGTTGCTCTGTTAATTCTCTTATTTGTTAAACGTAACAATCTGTTGTGTATCTTTTCTTGTTTACTTTTGTGACTCAGAAAAATTATTTCTCAAATTTAAAATAAACCAGATTATTCTAAATCTAATCGTCTGTTGTGTAAATATTTTTTAGAATAGTTAATGCAAGGCATTTTTTGTAACACGATTAAAACATGTGAATCCGGGGTTCCAAATATAACGAGTATGTACAAACCCCCAACACGTAAAATCAAAAAATATCGAGAAATAGCACACAAATATCCAGTGTTCTTTGACGTTTCATTAAAAAGAAAATCCGTCCTCAACCGTTAAAGTTGAAAAACAAACAATAACTTTTTTTTTTAAAGTGAAACAAGCATGCGTATAATATTATTCTTTGGTGCTCATTAGTGTGTTGTAGCGTCCACCGATTCGTTTTTTAGTAATCATTGCTCGTGCTCACATACATGGTTTTTTCTTTATTGATCCCACAATGTGTCGTTTATTCGTGCTCGGTTTTGTGTGTGTTGTTGCGTCCACAATGTTTCGTTTGTTCGTGCTCGTTTGTATGTGTTGTTGCGTCCACAATGTTTCGTTTGTTCGTGCTCGTTTGTATGTGTTGTTGCGTCCACAATGTTTCGTTTGTGTGTGTTGTTGCGTCCACAATGTTTCGTTTGTGTGTGTTGTTGCGTCCACAATATTTCGTTTGAGTGTGTGGTTGCGTCCTTATTGTTTCGTTTTATGTAGCCTTTGTAGTAGTTCGTAATTATTTGCCTTTCTATATATATTTAAAACTGTTAATTTTATTGAGATAATTAAATGACAATCCAAAATTAATATTATTGTTACTTACGAAAAAGGAGAAACGACAAATATAAATGCAACCTTTCGCTAGTTATAAAACACGGATATCTTAAGCCAATTATAAATAGTAGAAATAATGCCATAAATAATTGGGATTTATCCATTAATATAAATCGTTTCAATTAAAATGTATCATATAATATAAATAAATTGTAATATAATAATGGCAAGTGAGAAAATGTTTTTAAATGTTGTAGTTATTTTTAGGGTCCGTAGGCAAAACCAAGGACCCTTATATATTTTCCTGCGTGTGTCTGTCCGTCCGTCCTGTCGCCTGCTCTCACGGCTACACCTTTCGTCCGATCACTTTTAAATTTGGCATGTATGTGTCTTGTACCATCCAACATATAGTGACTTAATATTATTAAAAAACTTAGGGGTTAATTTTTTTTTTTTTTTCGACACGGTGAGGGGTATCATATAAAAGGGTACGTCGAGCTGATTACAAAAATATACAATTCTTTAGTTATAACTTTGATAGGACGAGCGTAGGCATTTTGAAATGGGTGTGAAACGTGTCCCCCCCCCCCACTTTTGTCCCCCCCCCCCTTTTATCTCGCTTATGTGAAGTGCAAAAAATCTGAAAAAAATCCTGAACATTCTTCGACCAAAAGTAAAGATACCACTTTTTGGAAATTTTGAAATAAATATTATTGTATTTTTTGCTGACAAAATACGTTTTTTTATAATTATGATCTTTTCGGTGTATTTATGTGGTTGTAGTCCGGTTCAGTGGCAAAAAAATACTTTATCAGAAGATTGTTTATGTGTTTCGAGAATATCAGACCCATAGGATAGTTCAAAGTAAGCTTTTTAGCATTTTAAAAAACACCATCAATAGGGTACTACTTAAACTATACAGTGTTGCCTACGGACCCTCGCCGTGTGCTGACTAGCACACACTTGACCTGATTATTAAAGCATGTAGTTATTTCGGAATAAATTGTTTAAGTTAAATAATAGAGAGGGGGAAGACAAACAGCATCACTTACTTACATCGGATAAATTAGACCTAGTAGAACTTACTCGGACAGTGGGAGACTTGGCTAAACTTATCATCTCACAACTTTTTACACGAGGCATGGCATTTTATTCACAGGAGTTCTTGTTGGGATTTCACTTCTTTTTGTAATTACTTTTTTCAAGTAATTTTTCATACATTATGTATTCGTACATGATGTATCTGTACGTAATGTACTCGTACATTATGTCGTATTCGTACTTAATGTACGAGTACATGATGTAATCGTAATTGCAAGTTAGAAAGTTTAGTAAAATTTGTACCGAGCACATTTTTTTTCATATTTTTTAATTTTTCTATTCTAAATTGTTCATATTTATAAATAAACATAAATTCTAGGCAGCCTACAAAAAATAATTATATCACAAGTGAGACCCGCACACAATATAGCAAACTCACTCAATTTTAAAAGTAACCTAATTTGTACAAATATTTTAAATGTTAATAATTAATGAACTCAATAAATTGGAGTAATATTAAATATTTTGTGACTACCATTTGTTACAAATTAATTTATATGTAAAAATATATTTAAATATATAGGATAGTTTTAAAGCTAAGATAAAAAAAAAAGAAAAAAGAAAAGAAACATCTTACATCGTTATTTAAAATAAACTAGAAAAAAATGCATCATGTATGTGCAGTGCATCATCACAAATTACTAAAATAGATAACGATAAATATATAACTCGGAGTAACCTTGTCACTGCTACAGAGAAAATATATTCACAAGCAAATGTATTTGTATTTTATAATATATTTATTTCTATTAATATATTTAAGAAAGGTAATTGCAAAATGTAAGACAATGCTTGGCATTTTCTAACGGAATCTTGTAGTAAAATAATTTATTTCGGGGTCACATAGTGGTTTAATTATCAAGTATACTTTATTGTGTATTGTCGTTTTGTTATTTTAATTTATCTTATATTCGTAAATAGATAATACTATATATTTGCATAAAATAAATTATTATTGTTAAATCGTTGGCAGGAGATATAAATAGTATTTGATTAATGATTTTGAAACTTCTAAATGAGATCGAAAAGAAAAGAAAATAATCCGTCCGACAAACACGAATAAAACTTTTTCATATTAATAATTAATTAATATTCACACGCAGCCACAGCATTTAGCTGATTTGGAGAACAATCAAACAAAAACAAAAAAAAAACAAAAAAAAATCATGTAATTGTATATAATTAATAATTTTTCCAATAAATGGCTATTTATTTATTTATTTAATATTCACACGGTTTATTAATATAGCCGCGTCAACACGATCCTAGTTAACTTGGACCAAATCAGTTTTGACACTATTTTGACGCTACTTCGATCGTGTAAACAGGTTATCAAAGACAACTTGGACATCCAAGTTGAGCTAGAAGTTATTTGATCTAAGTAAACTTGGATAGCGTCAACCATATGATTATGACAAGTTCCCCTACTTGGACCAAGTATACTTGGATCGTGTAAACCTGCATCAAAATTTCATTTTTACTTTGACCAAGTAGATTTGATCTACTTGGTCCAAGTCTACTTGGATTGTGTAAACCCGCCTTAAAGGTAACAATTAAGATATCATCTGGGATAAATTTTATTTATACATGAATACCTCGGAACCGGAGATACTACACAAGAAAACTACTTGCATGATTACATTTTTATTTGAATCATAAGGTAAAGACTGTTGTACGAGGTGAAATCGACAAATTAATTGAAGCAATAAATTAGGGAGCGCTACTCCCAAAATTTCTGAAAAATGCGAAATAAAATTATTTCTCGAAAAAAGTTCTGACGATTTTGATTTACAAATTTTTCTAAAATGTAGTCCATTTAAATACGTCATTTTCCAGGACTATTAATGAAAATAAATCTGATTTTGTTTAAAATTGAAAGAAAAATGTAAACAACCACCTGTTGAACACTTTTTAAATATGTATGTTTAAAAATAAATAAATGAAATAAGATAGTATGTGATTTCAATACAGCTTTAATATAAGAAAGTTTTTGGCAAAGTATTTACAAACTAAAATTAATGTCAAAACACAAAACTGTTAAATATTCAGAACCAGTAAAAATATCAACGACAATACTTGGGAAAAACGTCCTTTACTTCCGAGCTTACCGAAGGTAACGGTTTCTAGAAATTAAGGTGCCAGACTACAACCTACCCTCTGTCTCCCCCCCCCCCCCCCCCCCCACTCCCCGCAAAATCCGAAAATTTTGGAAAATAATCGTTCAAAAACAGCATTTTTAGCAGTTTTAGACATAAACCCAAAAATTTGTTTGTCTCCAATTTCAAAAATTCCAAGACATAAATCCGTTTCAGCCATCAGGGAAAATATTTGTCCTGTGTGGCGGTCTATTGGTCATTTTTTGCAAAACAATATATTAAATTAAAAACTGCTAGTCCGATTTTTATGAAATTTGGATGGTAGGTCATAATTAGCTCATTGTTGGTCCCATATAAGTTTCAACCTTATACGCTTATTTGTTTCTCTTCCACATGCGCACAAGCACACAATTATTTACACTTGACAGCTTCATCTTTAAAAGTAATGATTTGATTTTTAAGAAATTTGGATGGTTTGTCGAAAGTAGCAAACCGGTGCTCTTACATTAATTTCAACTGTAGGCGCTCTTAAAGTGTTAATTGATACTTTTATGTAAAAAATCAAAACAATTTTGACATTTAAAATAAAAGGTGGGAAAAATTAAATAAATTAAAATGGTTTGTAAAAGCTTAACACCATTTAAGTTCGTTATAGAAGGCATTGAAGGTTTACATCACATTTATTGTCAGGCTATTTTTCCGAGAATTATTTTAAATAATTAAATGTTTGAGAGCATTGAAATTAAAATCATGTCAGGGAATATTCCGATGAAAGGAATAAAAGTTAAATATTTTCATAATTGTAAATTGAAATCTCTCCATAGAATTACAATCAAAATATTCCAACACACAAATTTGAAACGAAACATCTGCTGAACATAAATTATTACGGCAAATCCCTCGAATACTGTGGGATTTACACGTTTGATTTAGAATTTCCGACTAATAACTCCCCACCGTGGGATTTTCATCGCTTATATATTTTTGAAATGAAGCCAACCAATGTTCAAAGTGTGTTTTTTTTTTTTTTTAACATAAATTCAGAACAAAAAATCTCCCTTTTCACAAATGTAATTGAAACTTTACATGATAAAAAAAAAAAAACATAATGAAGTCAATGCGTTAAAAAATGTTAATACATATTTATAAAAAAAAAAAAAAACCTTTAATTAAGACTTATTAATTTTTTTGTAATTAATATACTTCAAATAAAAGTAATTTAATGATAATTAAAATCGATTATATAATTAAATACATATTGTAAAATTAAAATTTAGTATTTATTAAATAATTATTTAATTATTAGGGTCCGTAGGCAAAACCAAGGGCCCTTATATTTTCCTGCGTGTGTCTGTCCGTCCGTCCTCTCGCGAGCTCTCACGGCTACACCATTCGTCCGATCACTTTGAAATTTGGCATGTATGTGTCTTGTACCTGCCCACATATTTTAAAAATATAGCGACTTACAAAAAATATTTTTCAAAAAAATTAGGGTAAAACAACTTAAGGGTTAAATTTTTTTATTTTTTTTTCGACAGCGCGAGGGGTATCATATGAAAGGGTACGTCGATCTGATTACAAAAATATATAATTCTTTGGATATAACTTTGATAGGGCGAGCGTAGGCAAGTTTGAAGTGGGTGTGAAACGTGTCCCCCCCCCCCCTTCTATCTCGCTTATGTAAAGTGCAAAAAATCTGAAAAAATTCATGAACATTCTTCGACCAAAAGCAAAGATACCACTTTTTTGCAATTTCGAAAAAAATATTATTTTATTTTTTATTGACAAAATACGTTTTTTTTATAATTATGGTCTTTTTGATGTATTTGTATGGTTGTAGTCCGGTTCTGCGGCAAAAAAAAAACTTTATCAGAGTGTGTTTTGAGAATATCAGACCCTTAGAATTGTTCAAAGTAAGCTTTTTAGCATTTTAAAAAAACACTATACACTTTAAAGTTAAACACTATATAGTGTGGCCTACGGATCCTCGCTGTGTGCTGACTAGCACACACTTGACATGTTTATTAATTTATAAAATGTTGCTTCCTAGCTTACAGTAAGTAACAAAAGCTATGTGACATTTCTAAAAATCGAAACAATTTTATGTGTCCAATTTCATTCCAAGAGAAATATGTTTCAGACATCAACGAACATTTTTGGTCTCGTGTCTCTCGTCGGTCTGTCTGTCTGTCGCTCAATTTTGGCGAACCAACATTTCTTTTGGAACGAAGTTCCTTATGGCACGTTCTGGAGCCCGGGAGTGAATCCGAAAAAAACCACCAAAATCACCGTCACAAAGTCACCGCCACGCAAAATCCATCACGAAATCTACCGATGGCGATAACTTGTGTAAAAGTTGACCGACTTAGTTGAAATTTGGTACACATGTTCATTTTACCAATGTCAGGGACATGTTTGTTGGACAACGTTATCCACCCAAGCGTTCACGCGCAACGCTCGCGTAAACGTAAGCTTCGAATTTAAAATTGGAATTTTTGGACGTGAAAAAATTCTAACTTCATCTATTTAATGAGACAAACATCTTTAATAAATAATTTTTTTTAGTAAAACGAACACCGACACTACTATGAAGTGATAAAGATCGCTAAATTTATTAAAGCGGACCAAACCGATTAAAATAAAGAAAACAACGTTGTTAGATAACTCAATGGTGCAGGGGGGACTATATTTATCCATAGGTTGTAAGACTAAATTGCGCTGGTTCAAACATGGAAAAAGATTGTTTGCTTAAAAGGGTTCTTGAATGAAAAATAAATTTAAAAGAAAACCAAAGGACCGTGTATTTTAAAATAATATAAAATCTTGGAATAATAAAAAAAAACAATAAATGAAAATAATCTTATCTAGAGGTAGTCGGTGATGAATCGGTGTGATGTGGTGTGTTGTATGGCCAAGCTGGGTTGTAAGGCACAGCTGGGTTGTATGGTAAAGCTGGGTTGTATGGCAAAGCTGGGTCGTATGGCGTAAAGTAGGTGTATCAAGAGATGTATAATTAAATTTGCCTGTTCGGCTGGTTACGACATCAATCCCAGATAAGTGCACGTTGAGTGCGTAGGTGGCTAGATGCAAGGACTAGCCACTAATTGAGTTAAGGTGAGTGCGACACTGACAGTTCAGCAGCTCGTAGTACACTGGCTAGGGGGGAGGGGGGCTCCATCCTCCTAGACGAGATTGTGTGGCGAATGCACATCGGACTTGGACCCTAGATAAGATTAATTAAACCTCTAGACAAAAGAATAATCCTCCTAAAAACTGACTCTAAATAAAATAAATAAACATAATGATAAATAACGCGAAACATTTATTTCGGGTATTGTTTTGTCCCAACAAACGTTTTTAACGATATCTAACGTTATAATGTAAATATTTAAATGAAACTTTGTATACATCACGTACAGTACAATTGAAACAAGCATGTAACATTTCAACCTGATACAAGCAGAAGTTTTTGTGAGTTAATGATTTATATTTTTTATTTTAATATTTAATTGGAGTAATATGCCGAGGCCTGGGAGGACAGTTCTTTTTCGTTCTACAACCATCTGCTTTAACTATAAATTTATCATTACCTTTTTTATCAATATACAATACATTATTTATTGAAAAACGCTCGCTTCAAAGATAATAAAAAGATTTTCATTTAATTTTGCCTTAACTCGGCTAGTACAAATAGTTAGTTACTTTTAATTTTGTCTCTTTTCTAACTCCACCATGTATACGTAGTTATTACAGCGATTTTATAATTTATATTTAATGAAAAGCGTAAGGAACTTCGTTCCTACCGGGTGTCGCACGACACCACACGTATTTTTTTTTCTCTCTTCTTCTTTTATTTCGGGGGTTTTTTACGGCCGAAGACGCAGGCCACTTAGGTGGGCCCAATGAACAAACCTTGGTTAGGAACCAACTCTTCACATTACAGTGAAGTGTATGGTCCGGGAATTGAAACCAGAGCTCAAGGTCAAGTGGACACCCCGTCCTTCTGACCACGCCCGATGCTGCTTGACTTGCCTGATCGAAAGGCAAGCGCTCTCTACTCCGGGCTACCAAGGCCCCTGACCAACATATTATCTTCAAACTGTTTATAAAATTTGGATGGTAAGTCATAATTAGCTAGGAATGTTCAAGCTTATATGGGACCAACAATGGGTATAAGTTTGAACATTCCCATTAGATTTTGTTCCACATGCACACAAACATTCACATATTTACACCTATATATCTTTGAAAATTAATAAATTTGGATGGTTCGTTAAATGCTATACGCAACCAGTAATCACCACTTAAAAAAAATAGCTATCCAATTTATATTATGGTGAATATAAGTGAATACCAAGCGGGGTTGGGGAGGGGGGAGGGGGGTCAGGAAATTGATTCCCTCTTAAACACTCCATCATATGGGCGCACTGTATATCAATTAATCAAATTGTGTCTAATTGATAAATTATTTTAACTGATAAATTGTTTCTAATGTTAAAAGAGGGAGAGATAATAAATTAAATCTACTGAACCCTAAATGATAAGTGAGGTTAACAATTATCATAAATTTTTATTTTAAAATTAGGTGCGGAAATTTAATAATACTAATCACGAAGAAAAATAAAAACATTTATATATTTTATCACTTAGATAACAATTAGTTCTAAAAAACAAGAAATAAAAATAAAATAATTGTTTAATTTCTGTATATTAGTAAAATTGCTTGGGAAAATGTATAATAATTGTAGCATATAATTCATATTTTCGAAGATATAGATGCATTTAATAAAAGGGGTAAGGGAGGTAAGGGTCATCGGTTTCTGCCTACGAACCCTAAAAACCCATGAAATTTTAGAATTAAGAAGATATTATTGAAAAAGAAACCCTAACCACGTCAACAAACCATAGTTTAACGACATCTTTGTTTACAATCTACTCATCTTTCAGTAACAAGAAGAAATAAGATGTTCATATTTTTAGAATTTTCCATCCAAACAAGATTTTCGAAAGAGAAAACAAAACAATATACTAGGTATACTTCTTTCTAAAGAAAGACTAAAGAATCGACTTCTAAAACTATTCAGCTGGAGAAGGAGTTTGGCGGGCGCGGGAATATTTATGGCGCGAGTACGCACTACACTAAAGCAAAGTGTATATAAATAGAAGCTCTAAAACGAGCTGAATGTGTAAACTCTCGTCTCTAGACTCAACCCTATCAATATTACACCTCTTACATTCAACTTCCGCCTGTAAATTACTCTTGATAAAAAAATCTCCACCTAAAACACTTTATAATAATAAACAACTAAATGAAGATCTTTAATTCCGCATTACAGTCGTTTCTCTCTTTACGTAAATAAATATTGATTTAAAAAATAAAAATAAAATAAAGTAGACCAAGAGTAAAGTAAAGATCCTTGTTAAAAATAAATTTTTAAATAACTCAAAAGGTTGACAACCTTTCATTTAATTTCTTATCTAACACCTAGTTATTGATAAGGAAATAAGCAATGTTATTTCTTTTCTTTTTTTTCTTTATACCTATTATTTGATATTTTAGTATAATAAGCTACAGTTACAAATAAAACTCAATTTTGTACTGTTAGGTAAGGAACACGTATTTTTCAATCATTAAATTTTTATCATCATTAAATTTCTAAAATTGGATCCATCTATCTGATTTTAATCATTGAAGAGATTTTTATTGTCATTCCTATTATATTGAAAAATTATGAGTAAAATTTTGCAGGCAATGCACTAAAAATTGTCTGCTAATTAGTGTAATACATAGATTCCTCGTATCTTATCAAGTATCTAAAATTTTATATCAATTTTCAACCTTGACAATTACCGGATGGGATAGGTCAAAAACCTAAATGTTCAAAAAATTATTTTACCTCGGGCAGGGAGAAAAAGTGAACTTTCCTCCCAAGTTTACAGGGAGGGAAGTTACTCATTGCACCCGGTCGGGTTAAACCAAGGATCTTATATAAAGGGGATAGAGGGTTGAGGCAAAAAAGACCCCATGAAGATATGTAAAATGTTAGCTCCAATGGGACAAATTACCTTCCTCTTGGTTATAGGTTACCAAGAATTTGTTTATAGTTGTCAGGTTATAACCTGTTAAAAATAGGTAATTTGTCCCAGTTCAAAGGTCGTGGATTTTCTCCAATTTCTCTTACCTTCATGGGGTCACTTTTTTGCCTTAAACCCCTTCTTAACATTACATCCGCTTTATATAAGATCCTTGGGTTAAACAGGGAGTCATGAAAAATAAGGGAATCATGAACTCTCATGATTCCCTCCAGTGTTGCCCTAGATAAAGCACAAGTAAATAAGGTTGGTGCTATGCACATTTCATTTACTAACTTTTGTTTAGTGTCTAAATCTATAATGTCATCTTCACACATGTTATGTAATCTCCACAACGGTTGCCATACTGATTCATCAGTAAAACAAAACAAGTTAAAAGTGAAAACATAATTTCTAAATGTAGATTAACTAATCCATATTTAAATACTTCAGTTGTCAATAACATTCAATACACGACTCAGCTTCCAGCTGATTCTCCCATTTAATTTTAGCATTGAAATTCAAATAATTACCATCTATAATTTAATTTTAACCTGATTAAACTTATTTAAGGACCCTTTCAGGGGGGGTTCTTTTTATTTTAGGGTTCTTTTTTATTTATACACTTTGTAGATGTTTGCTTTTATAACCCATTATTGTCTTTAATATTTAAAGACAACAATAGGAACATATCTCTTTTTTTAAAAAAAAAAAAAAAAAAAAAAAAATTAAAAAATAATTGATTTATTTACACGAATAAAAGTATCAATTTAGCAATATTTAATGTGCACATGCGGTTAAAATTAATCTGGGGCTATCTGCGGGCTTCTTTCGACAAACTATCCAAATTTGATAAAAATCAGATGAGTACTTCTGAAGATATAGGTGTGAATAAATGAATATGTTTATGCGCAAGTGGAAGAGATCTAAATGGGTGCTGAAGGTTGAAACTTATAAGGGACCAACAAATGGTGGCTAATTATGACATACCATAAAAATTTCATTAAAATCGGACAAGTAGTCCGATTTTTTAAGATTTAGAATTTTCCGATAGTTTAAGATTTACAATTTGATTCTACTGAAAGTCAAAAGTTTAAACAATCACGTGTTGAACAATAAATAAATTGAATTAGATACTATTTGTATTTAAATTCATTCTTACTACATAATATATCAGATAGTTTTGTTTGAAATAGTTGTGCCAAATATATTTCTGTTATTTTGATATTTTAAATCTTTTAAAATCGAGACAGTTTTCCTCTCTTTCAATAAAAAGTGAAACAAGTTAAAAAATATGAAGTTTTAAGACGTGTTGACGTTATGATACGAGGTTACGAGTGTGTTTAATGTTTCCTTGTGATGCACAGTTTGTCCGACAAAGAGCTATTTGAGTTCTGGTTAAGTAGTAACAGATATATGAATCAATCTTCAAATCTAAACAATTTATCTGCTAATGTTGTCATTAATAACAGTTGTGCCGAGTTACAACTCTTACGAGAGTGCAGTACATAAATTAAATGCATTCTCTCAAGTTAATATTTACATTAGTGCAATTTTCAGAACACTAGACTATGTACTACACTATGTACTACACTAAGTACTACATTATTGACTACAGTGTGTTATGTGTCTTCATATCTAATTCAGGATCTGTTATTAGTCCAAATGTAGATCATTATTATTTAAGTACTACAATCAGAATAAATTTACTCTCTCAGAGAGAATAGAGATGCGTCGTAATCTAAACCAAAAGAAAGCAAAACATAAAGAAATTATTAAAAATTAAAGTTCGATTTTCAATGATTAATCATTATTTCACCAGAGCTGTCACTCAGGAAGTTAGAAATTGTTTCCCCTCCTAAAATTCCAATTTTAAATTTGAAGCTTACGCTTAAAGTTTACGCGAGCGTTACGCGTGAACGCTAGGGCGGATAACATTGTCCAACAAACTAAGCCTGGGCATTGGTAAAATGATCATGTGCACCAAATTTCAACGCACTCGGTCATCTTTTACTCGCGTTATCGTCATCGGTAGATTTAGTGACGGTGCTTTTGCAAGTTTTTTACGGATTCACTGCCGGGCTCCAGAACGTGCTATAAGGAACTTCGTTCCAAAAGCATATTATTAAATGTGTCATCAAGGCAAGAGTTTTAATAATCCAATGTGGTTGAAATGGATTGATGGCATTAGTTTTTCTTGGTTTTCCCCATTACTGATAGTTATCTACTTTGTAAGTTTGTAATGTTTTGTAAGTTTTATTGATTCTGAAAATATCGATAGAAATAATAAATTCAGTCGTAAAACAGTTTTATGCGCGTCATTTATATCTAGATAAATTCTTGTATTTTCTAATCTTTGTTTAGACAATCTACTAGATTGGCATCACCCAGTGTAGGAGTGTTGTTTATCTGTTTTTATTTACTTGTTAAGTTGATCTATAAGACTTGGAGCTGTAAGTGGACTTAGTGTGGGCCGACTTAGCTTTATCACATGTAGTTAAGATCTCGGAGATTTGATGCTCGAGGCTAGTGATGCTTGATGCTTTATGTTTAAACTAAAGCATCAGTAGATTGGTTAGAACTTAGTTTCTTAGTAGTAATAATATTTACACGGATCTCTGGAAATGATGCTTCACAAGTGTACTTAATACTTACTTGTGTTTACTTTACTCGTATCTCAGCCACTTTTACCCCTTTCTATCATACACGTAGGCGTCACGTTATCTTTTACATATATCCTGATAAATATTATTTAAGCAAATTGAATATAGCTGGTTTATTTTGGTAGCATTGATGTATACATATACAGTTTTATTAAAAAATTGTAACTTCAAGCTTTATGCGGCGCCACGGCATCTAGCCGATTTGTTAACTATATATTTAGAAATGCATGTCTGTAATTTATCATAAGAAAAATGTTTAACAATAAATGACATTCTAATTGAGTATAGTCCAGGAGATAGCGTGCAAAGAAGTGTCTGACTAACATCAAGCTAGATGAGTATAGTTTAATCTGATGGTGCCTTTCAAGAATATGTGGTCGGCTAAGTTCGTCATCGGGACATAGCTTGGCAATGGTAATAGACATTTGAAAAAAACAAACCGGTGGAGAGCGGTCCTTTATGGTGGACAATGTGATTTTCATGATCCTGAGTACTAACTTAGTTAGTAAATCAAAAATCAAATGAATGGTAATTTGTCACTTAATAGGTGACCTCTTTGATTTGGAATAATATTTGACTAACTAACCTATACTAAGTGACAAATTACCATCAACTTGATTATTGGTCAACTAACTAAGTCCGTACTTAGGATCATAAAAATCACATTGCCCACCATAAAGGGCGGGACATGGCCGCTCTCTACCAGTAAAAAAAGTATTCCGCACAGCAATTAGGTACTCCATACAACGTCGTATGGATGAAATTTGAGAAGATACTAAAAAATCATAATTTGTGAATTGCAAAACAGTAAATTTTCTGTTCAGTTGGATCGATCCACTATTTGTAGAAACAGTATTTTAATTTTATTTATTCGTATTATAGCTCTATATTAAGAAAAATTACAGAAACATTTCTTTCAGCTAACTGTTGCAAAAATGTACACTAAAGGTGAACATGAAAACTTACCCTGAACACTTAAAACAATTAAAAGAAGATATATGTTATGTTATGTTAGCTATATAGTGACTATTAAGATGACAGGTAATTTCAGGCCAAACATTAAAAAAAATATAGCAGTACATAACACATGACCACTTTAATAAAAATCCAACTATTGTCCAATTACAATAACGATATATCTGAAATCAAGTTAATATCTGTTATCTGAAATCTTATATAAACCACTGTTTCTATTTTTTTGTCCAAGTTCTTAGAACAAATTGTTATCTTTAAGATTTTGAAGTACAATTATTTGTACTCTTATAACATTGTATGCTGTATATTAATGGAAAAATACTTGGGGGTCGATGAAGAAAATCATTTTTCTAAAAGGGGTCGATGAAGGTAAAAGGTTGGGAACCCCTGTCCTAGACTAATATTTTTAATATTAAAAAATCAAATACTCTTGAGTCTAATGTTCCTTTCTACTAGACTTGAGCAAGTCGTTCATTTAATTAAAAGGGTCAAAATTGAACTTGTCAGAATGTTAATCCGGTAATTTTATCGTTCACCGTTCTTTAATTTCAAATCCTCCTCGACATGGTTTTCTTTTCGATGCAATCGATCGTTCCTTATTTGTTTCAAAACTCCGGATGCCCAAACTCTGTTGTGTAACACTAGGTGCTACCCCCCAACCAATATTGTTGTCTTCTTCCAACTGACTTTCGACTTACTTTTGGCACTCTTAGATTTTCACACATCCGGGGGGGGGGGGGGGGGGGGGCAATGTATTGCAAATTTAATGGCCCGGGGTGGGTATGAAAATTTGACAAAGGAATATAAACTCAGCTGTAGTCCTCCTCTGATTAGTAAAAAGGCCACAATGTGTGCATTGGTTGACATATTAGGAAATCATAATATTTGGACACGGGCCGTTTTACATCTAAGCTACAGAATTATCTCTATTAAGATAAAGGACTTTATTTAGTCTAAAGTACTTTGAGCCAAAGAAACATCACACTTCTGTACATAAAAAAGATAATATTCCTTCGTTTAATAGTTTGACTTAATAGTTAATTAGACAAAGGGATATTGCCACTATCTTATAATGTGTACAATTACATTCTCCTAAATTACTTAGGACTAAAAATCCCGATGCTTGGATTACGGAATTGGGGGGGGGGGGGGGGGGGGGCAATAATAATAGAATTAATATCCTTATAATTTTTAATTTATAAGAAGGAGGGAGGGGGTACAACACTATAATTTTTCCGCATGTCTTCTATTTTACTTTAGTACCCCCATTTTAAGGGAGTACTAAAGTAAACGAGTGCCTTACTTTTATTACTGAACCGTTCATTGGTGGTAAATTCTTATTTACCACCAATGTTTCCCGTATTGTGTAAAAGAACATCCGTTCAGTTAAACATTAAATCTGATGACAGGTCCTTAAATAACTCTTTGAATCTCAAATGTCAAATGCTCGTTTATAAAAAAAATCCATATTTTATTTCTATTAATTAACTTTTATTTCTCCAACTACAATACAAAATATTTTCAACGATGAATCTCATTTTATTACTTTTGCAGTAGAGGGATATTTGTTTGCTGACAAAATCCCAATTATTATCGTCGGTATATTACTTTAAAAAAAAATCATTTCTAAAAATAAACAGAAGAGAATGAAATCAAATATACATATAAATACGTGCATACAATCAAAAGTCGGTAATATTTCATGTCGTATTTGAATCGAAAAAAAATTATTTGCATTTAGATTTACAATATATATATATATATATATATATATATATATATATATAAAATGTGTGTGTGTAAAAATAAAATAATGGAAAAATGTTTTAAAAAATCAGATAAAATTCATTTCTTTTTAATATTGTCTGGTTTTGCACATCTTACATTTTTATACGAGCATAAATATCGAATTAAAAATATTAGCTTATCTCTCCACATGTTGTTACTTCTAGTCAAGACAATGCTCAAGTTTGTCTTCCCGCAAAGACCACAACTTACGCAATATCTTTCTAATAAGAATTCCTCCCCAGGAAAAGTTGTATACTATTCAATATAAATGTATTAGACATTTTGTCTTTTTTATCTTGCACGGGGCTTAAATAGTTTGAATTCTGGGCCAATTTATAATTAAGTGTTATTTCTTACAAGTGATATAAACGATTCATTAAGTTGGAATTCTGATATTTTACCATGAAAATGTTGCAAGATTTCTACCAACCATTTGTATGTTTGAATAATTTTATGGAGAGAAAATTCAAATTTTCATTTTATTGAATTTTCGAAGAAAATTAAGCTATTGCAATGGCTTCTAAAAAATTTGTATACGATTTTTTGAAAATTTTCTCCATGGAAATCCGTTTTAGACCATTCTGAATCGATTCCTAAAATTTAACACTTTATTTATGTATGTATGTGTCACTCCAGACGACATCTCCCCTTAGGTTGCACTTAAAAATTTCAAACAAATTTTAAAATGTGAATAATATCAAAAGAAAGGATGAGTTTGTTCAAAAATAGCATAAAAATGTGTATTTTCCATTTTACGCCCCTCTTGTATGAAAATATGACAAAAGTGTACATAACAACAATTACTGTACTCTTAAAGACCTTTCCAACGACATGTCCCTTGAAGGGTAAATACTATTTTGACTTTTGTACCCCGTACCCCTGTGTACCATTTTTTTTTTTTTTTTTTTCACCCATCACAATTCTAAACCAAAATTTTCCTATACTATTATAAGCCAATAAAACGCATCTTTTTTTGAAAATTCACTCATTAAGTCATGGTGCATGACTGGACTTTTTTATTTTGACTTTTTTATTTATTTTTATTATTTGTATTTTTTTTTTTTTTTTTTTTTTTTTTTTTGTTTTTTCTACAAGAACAATCTATCTTTGGTAAAAAGGATTGTAAAAAAAATAGCATCCATTTTTTACTGAGGGATGAAGGTAAATTTTATGTTAATGTATTCTGCGAGTGCTCACTATTGATTGGAAGGTAGACAAAGTTAACAGCGGTCCAGTCTTATCTACAGACCCTTTCTGTATCCCCCCCTCCCCCCCCCGGCTAGGATGCGGGATTGATCCCATCCCCAGAAGGACACTGATTGCCTGTGTAGGCCGTAGCACTGACACGAGATAATTACAGAGGACACTTTAGTGACGGTGTAGACACCAGACACCATGCTACCCTGTGTCTCTGCGTATAAAACAGATTTCGCTTGACCGCAACGCCTACTTCCATTCAAATCAACACGTTTCAAACCACTACCGAAATCAAATAGTTCACGTCAACCAGAAACCTTGTAGAGCAAAGGAGAGTGAAAATTTGTCTCAACAATATAATTTACATGTTTTAATTACTAAAATAAAATTTATTTACCTAATTTTAAATTAGGCTAATTAGCAGATAATAATAAAATTAATACATTGACATCTTAATTAAACCATAAGTTATATAAATATTAGTGTTTTAATTGTTTCAAGGTGATCCTAGAAACCCTTATGCTTATAATAGTTCATCCGTCCGTCGCATCTTGGAGTATATCTCCTGACCTATTGTAGCTAGAGATTTGAAATTTGTTAAACAAGTTAAACTTTTTTGCCCAAAACAGGAACGGAATGTTGCGAACTTCACAACTGAAAATCGATAAGCGATCAATTAAGAACTGAACGCGCAACATATTCTTTTATTTATTTTTATTTTTGAATGGGGTATCATTAAAGGTATTGATATTTGGATTACAAATATATATCGAGTTCCCAAATTAGCTGCCATTTTACCTCCGAAATTATTAAAACAAAACGCAAAAAAAATTTCCTCCACCCACGGTACCCCTTTGAAAGGTCCTAAAAATAAGAAAAAATACATAAATATACATCACCGAGGGCCAATGATGTTTCCAGGAGTTAATGTAAAAAAGTCAAATTTAAAAAATTTTAGGAGGCCATAATTATGGTGACCCAAACATTTTATTTTTTTTAAGGCTGCTCCCTGACTTGTCGGTACGGTATTGGTATGCGGTATTTTCTGCTTTACCGATAGCTTACCGATACGGCCTTCATCTCCCCACTTGTCGGTATACTTTCAGTGGAATCTTGCAGTACCGGTAGTGCCGTGGCCTGATTATGTCGTCGTCAGAAGAAGATAGTACTTTACCGCTTCTGTTTTTACTGCTTGTTCGTACCGTCTCCCTGTATACCGATCCCTTACCGCTCCGCTCCCACGCATACCGCCCTAGTCAGGGAGCACTCATTAAATATAGGCGCTCGCTAAAGAATCTGTACCGAAACGGTACCGAGCATACAAGCTTACCGATAGCGCACCGATGCCGTACCGACAAGTCAGGGAGCGGGCTAAAGGTATTGAAATGTAGATCACAAATGTATATCACGTTTCTAAAATGGAGGCCATTCTCCCTAAAAGAACCAAATAAATGCGTATTTAAGATGCTAAAGGATAATCTCCACTACACAACCATAATATGCACACATTGCTTCTGCAAAGTGCTATGTACTTCCAAAGTTATTTTTTTTTTTTTTTAAACCCTATTGATTCAAAAAGAAGAAATTATACATTAATTAATTAACAAAGTGCTAAATTTTATGCATATATTAGTAAAAAAATAAATAAATAAAATAATGTTGGGAATATGAATTTTTGTGTGCGAAGAAATCCTTTTAGTAGCTTGCTTTTATTTCGATAGAAAGTTAAAACAAGGCATACAATCAGTTGTCTATTTCACGAGGCAATTAAAATCATTTATTTACCTCAATATCTTCTCAATCTCTCCTCAAACAAGTCTGCATTGAATTAAACGCATATGAAGAACTCTAGGAGCTATTATAGTTCAATTAAAATAATGGCATTACGACAAGAGGTCAAGTAGACACATGGATATAGCTTCAACGTATATTTCATATCCAACGAGTAAGGAGGTATCAAGCTCGTTATAGAATATACAGGGATATCGTACCAAGGACTATTATTTTGCAAATTTAACAAAAGCAATAGAGAGCTTGATTCCAGAATACAAAAAATACCCATACAATCCCTTGGGAGACTATTTTCATTCTTATATTTTTTTATACTTTTCAACGAGGGTTGTAGTTCACGGTGGAACATTGCTGAGGCAATATGAATCATCAACCAGAGCAAGACACTTCTCTACCCTACTCATTGTACAATATCATACCTTTTTTACAACAAAAGATTTTTCTCTTTCTCTCTATCTCTCTTTAACATTATTCTACACAAAAAAAAAAAATAATAACCCTCTTAGAATACACAAAATAGAATTATTATATTTTATTAAAGTATTATATTATTATTAATATAATTATTAAAAATAGAAATATATTATATTATAAATATTACTTATTATATTGTTAAGTATTAAATAATTTAAAGATAAAAATAACATTTTATATACTACGTTTTTAAATTTTGTGTTGAATCGTATGTAATGTTGATAATATAATTGTTATTGTTATATAATATATAATGTTAGTGAAAAAAAAAAAAAAATAGTTCCAAATTTATTTACTTCACATAAATTACTATACCATCTAGAGAGCTGATCTTAAACCTATAAAAGGACAAATCTTTGTACAACGGATCTCCCCAACACCAAACCTAAACCGTGCCATCGATACATTTGAAATAATATAAATAATATAATCGATATATTTCTTGTTTTGCTGTCATTCAATGTTTCTTTAATTTATAAAAATCGCAAATTTGGAACCCGTCAAAATGAAGATTGTAAATATGGGACATGGCAAAACAAATAAAATAACTTGCGGATTTTTTCCGAACTAACTTTCCGTACAGCAAAATTTGCTGAAACCCAATTAAATTCTGCTGAAAGATGGCTAAAAGTATTAAAATAATGCATTGTCATCGTGTTCTGAGCTATGCTAAAAGTTTCAAATGTCTAGCTATTCAAGAAGTTAGTTAGAAATCGATTGCCAGATTTGTATCGGACAAACAAACAAACAAACAAGAAAGCAATCTAATAAAAACGTAGTAAAATAAATAAGAAAAGCATAATAGATCGTAAATCTAAGTTACCCTTCCTATTTTCCAATAACTATATAATACCTTTCTTCTCTCTAGCTTAAATTTAAATCCTTATTCCTACTCGTAATTATATAAAGTTATAAATTTAGTGCCGTATATATTACTCATATAAATTAAGTAGGGATTATATTATTATGTTAAACTATTTAAATTGTCATTAATAATTAATTATGCCAATAGACGGTATTGATATTCATATCCTTAATTGAACATATTACACTATATCTAGTGTAATATGCAACAACATAAAGTTTGAAGTAAAAGAGAATTACATGGTTGCCATGTTACTCAAACCTTTTCGATTTTTAACGAAATTATAATTCAGTTTGCAGATACAAACTCGGATTCACAAATTTGAATTTAATTAAAAACCTTACTTTTAAATAAAATTACAAGATAAAAAGAACTTTTTATATAGTAAGTTTTTAAATTATCTGTTGAATCATATGCAATGTTAATAATATAATTGTCATGATTATAATATAATGTTAGTGAAAAAAAATAGTTCCGAATTATTTACTTCACATTTCACATAAATGACAACACTCCAGAGAGCTGATCTAAAACCTATAAAAGGACAAATCTTTGTACAACGGATCTCGCCAACACCGAATCTAAACCCTGCCATTGATATGGCCCCGTGTAGGGACAGTAAGAGAAGAAAAAGAAAAATGTGTACAAGTGAAGAAGTACAGATGCAGAAAAATTAAACCGATACCTAGGACACAAGTGTAAACAAACCTGGTTGTCACACGTCAATTAATTTATTTCTTTGTTTACTTTTCCCTTTCCGCTTTCATTCAATGTTTATCTCTATAATAAGAAATCACAAATTTGAAACCTGTCAAAATGAAGATTGTAAATATGGGACACGGCAAAACAAATAAAATTACTTGCGGATTTTTTCCGTACAACAAAATTTGCTGAAAACTAATTAAATACTGCTGAAAGATGGCTAAAAGTATAAAAATAATGCATTGTCATCGTGTTCTGAGCTATGCTATAAGTTTCAAATGTCTAGCTATTCGGGAAGTTAGTTAAAAAATCGATTGCCAGATTTGTACCGGACAAACATACAAACAAACAAACAAAACAAGAAATGAAGCTAATAAAAACGTAGTAAAATAAGAAAGAAAAGAAACATCTTACATCGTTATTAAAAATAAACTAGAAAAAATGCATCATGTATGTGCACTGCATCATCACAAATTACTAAAATAGATAACGATAAATATACAACTCGGAGTAACCTTGTCAATGCTACAGAGAAAATATATTCCCAAGCAAATGTATTTGTATTTTATAATATATTTATTTCGATTGCCAGATTTGTACCGGACAAACAATCAAACAAACAAACAAACGAACAAACAAGAAAGCAAGCTAATAAAAACATAGTAAAAAAATATCTATTGAGTTAAGCTTTAGTTTAAATATACAAAAACATGTACCACCGTATAGATTCCTAAAACCAACTAAACTTTAATAAATACTTTGACAATATAATGACAATGACACAACAAGTTGATATGACATTACTTCAATACTTCCCCTTCAACTTGAATGGTAGTCAGTCCAATACATTGCGATAATCTCTTGAACCTATCTCTAGTTAGTGGCTTGGTTAGCAAATCTGCCACTTGTACTTCTCCCGGAACGTGTTCAACATTAAGCACTCCTTCTTGAACCTTTTCTCTTAAGAAGTAGTACCTTATATCAATGTGCTTACTCCTTTGATGGAATTCAGAATTTTTAACTAGTTTAACAGCACTCGCGTTATCAATTTTTATAGTAGGTGTTGAACTGCTTGCTGTTATATCTTTAAGTATTCTAGTAAGCCACACTGCTTCTTTACCAGCTTCACTAGCTGCTATGAATTCTGACTCAGTAGTAGACAGTGACACACATTTTTGTTTCCTACTGAACCAGCTTACTGCTCCTCCACTGTACAGACAAACTACTCCAGATACAGATCTTCTTGTACTGATGTCTGAAGCATAGTCTGCGTCTGAGTAAACTTCTAAGTCACCTCCATCTTGTTTGTATAGTATACCTAACTTAGCTGTTCCCTTTAAGTACTTCAGGACACGTTTCAAAACTTCCCAGTGTTCTTTTGTAGGGTTTGTTAAACCTTGACTCAAAGTATTCACAGCAAAAGCAATATCCGGTCTTGTAGCTATAGATAAGTACAACAGTTTCCCCACTGCTGTTCTAAAAGGAACTTCAGGACTTAAAGATTTTGATTTTCCTTTTTCAGCACTGTTCAGCATTCCTTTCTCTATTGGTGTAGACACGGGAAAAGCTTGAGCTAAATTAAACTTTTCTAACATTCGTTTTATGTAACCTTCTTGATGTATAAATATACCATCTTTAACTTGTTGGACCTGCATACCTAAATAACTAGATACAGGTCCTGATGTAATTTGGAATTCTGTTTTCAGAAGCTCTAATAATTCTTGACAGCTCTCTTCATCTTCACTTACAACGAGACCATCATCTACGTAAAGAGCAAGCCATAATTTCTTCCCTCCTCTCTTAGAAAATAAGCAAGCATCATTTTTACTTTGCTCTAGTCCAATTTTCTTGAGATGTGTAACCATTTTATGATTCCAACAACGAGGAGCTTGTTTTAAACCGTAAAGGCTTTTAACTAGCTTACATACTCTCCCCGAGTTGTCATCATAACCCTCAGGTTGTTTCATGTATATCTCTTCTTCCAAATTACCGTACAGAAAAGCAGTTTTAACATCAAACTGTGTTAATTTTAACTTTAATTTGGCTGCCACAGCCAATATTGTTCTAATAGTATCGAAGCGAGCAACTGGTGAAAAAGTCTCTCAGTAATCTATACCTTCTCTCTGCGAGTAACCTCTTGCAACAAGTCTTGCCTTGTACCTAGCTATTGAACCATCTAGATTTTCTTTCACTTTAAAAACCCATTTGCTTGATATTGGTTTTCTTCCCCTAGGCAGTTCCACTAGTTGCCATGTACCATTTTCATAGAGAGATTTTATTTCATCATCCATCGCTTCTTTCCATAATTTAGATTCTTTAGACGACAATACCTCGGTCACAGTCAGGTCTTCCCCTAGACATGCAAATTCATCATTTTCGAAATATTTTTCAGGCATTTTTACTTTAGATTTATCAGCATATTCATCATACCTAACCGGTTTCTTCAATTTTGATCTGTCTCTTAGTTTTCTTGAGACTTCTTCATTCTCTGAAAACTTTTGAGCATATTCATCGTACCTAACTGGTTTCTTTAATTTTGATCTGTCTCTTAGTTTTCTTGAGACTACTTCATTTTCTATTTCATGCTCTACGTCTAATTCTCCAATTTCTGAATCTTCAAAATTATTATCTATATTTTCTTCTATTAAGTTCTCTATAGTATTCTCACTAATATTATTTTCTTTACAACTAGATGTTTGGATATTTTTATTATTAATTTCATCATTAACTATTGGTTTTAATGATAGTTCTAATATTTCAGGTTTTGTTTCACTTTTATCTAGATTTACCTCTTGTTTCTTCTTATTCAAAGCATCTTTTTCTTTTATTTCAAGTTTTTCTTCAACGCACGTTACTTCATTCTTGAATATAATATTTCTACTTGTATAAACATCTCTTTTATGAGGTATCCATACACGGAAACCATCTTTGTTACCACAGTATCCAACCAAATATCCTTTGACACTTTTTCTATCCAGTTTCTGTCTCTTCTGTTTTGGAATGTGAACAAAACAAGTAGTTCCAAAAATTTTAATGTGATCTATTGGAGCTGATTTACCTGACCAAAGTTCTAATGGAGATTTATTCTTGATTGATGTAGGACCCGTTCTATTAATAACATAGGCAGCAGTGTTAACAGCCTCTGCCCATAAATATAGCGGTAGATCTTTTGCATATATCATCGATCTAGCAGCCTCTACCAGTGTTCGATTCTCACGTTCAACTGATCCGTTCTGTTCTGGTGCATAAGGTACAGCAATTCTATGCTTGATACCAGCTTTTCCTAGAATATCTTCTACATCTTTATTTTTAAATTCTAATCCTCCATCCGTCAACAGCTCTTTGATTTGATGACCATTTGCCTTTGCCTCTGAAATAAAATATTCTATCTTCTGTTTTACTTCAAATTTATGTTTAAGAAAATAAACCGACCGAAATTTTGAAAAATCATCTTTAAAACACAGAAAATATTTTGCACCACCTAATGATGTGTTTTGCATTGGACCACATAGGTCAGCGTGAACAAGCTCTCCAGGTTTGGTAGCTCTTTGACGCGTACCAAAACTGCGGCGGTGTTGCTTTCCATAGACACATCCTTCACAAAACTCATTTGTTAGTTTTACATCAATATTATTAAATTTTAAAAAATTTTGAATATACCTTTTGTTTTGATGTACTAAACGTTCATGCCAAACTTGTATTGTTGATGTAGCTATTTGAGCAGCTTGAGGTTGAACCACCTTTACTCTCAATTCATACAGTCTATCGATTTTCTGACCTTCAGCCATCAGGTGTCCGCTTTTCAAAATTACGCAATCTTTTTTACTAAACTTGACAGTCATTTCTTTTTCTACAACTGACATAATAGAAAACAAATTTTTCTTAGCTTGTGGTACATACCAAACGTTAGTTATGGTATTTCTGATCCATTTTCCTTTTACTGACACTTTAACTTCTATATCACCTTTACCCAAGGCTTCCATGAAAGTACCATTACCAACCAAAATACTGTGTGGTTTCTTAAAATCTTCATATGTATAATACCATTCTCTATGACTAGTCATATGTTGAGTAGATCCTGAGTCGATTATAAATACATCATACTTCTCATCACAGTTAACGTCTGCTACAAATGCCGAAGCAGATTTATTATTGTTCCAATTTCTTTTCGGTTTTCCATCGTGATTTCTTCTTTGAGGGCACTCATACTTTAAATGATAAGGGCTAGAACACTTATAACAAAGCTTACTATTTGATTGATTTTGATTCATATTATTGTTTTGATATTTTCTTGACTTAAAATTATTTTGATTTGAATTTGAATGATTAAAATTTTTATTATAACGAACTGTTGTTGAATTTCTTTGTGTAGAAACCAAAGCATTTGAATTTTGATTTGAGTTTTCCTGATTACTTCTTTCTTGAAATCTTAACTCAACTACACAAAGTCTTTCTCTCAAAGTAGTTGCTGTTCTCTCTGTTTTAGGCATTGACTCCCATGCATTAATAAATTCGAAATAATCTTCCGGAAGGGTGTTAATAACTCGATTTACAAATAAAGAGTCAGGCAATTTAACTTTATCTTCCTTCCACGTTTCATCCTGTAATTCTAACCATAATTTTTCTAATTTAGCCATGTGTTTAGCTACACTCTCGGACTTTTCCATTTTTCTATACCCGAAAAATTCATTGAAAAGACGATCTTGCCTCTGTTCAGTCCTTTGCTTGTAAATGCTGTGAAGCTTATTCCAAATTTCAGCAACAGTTGTACACATATTAATCAAGTGTCTAACTTGAGATGACAAACTTGAAACAATTAAATTTTGAGCCATGTATTCAACCTTGTCAAGTGCAGCTATTTTCTTTTCTTGTAACTCGATTTCTTCTGGTGCAGCATCATTTGGAAGATTTTCAGGACGTTGTAACCTGCCTTCAACAGCCTTTATTGCACCAAAGGCTTGCAATTGAATTTTTACCTGAAACTTCCAGTCTGTCCAATTCTGTTGCCCTTCTAATTTCTCAATCATAATTTTTGGAAACTCCATAATTATTTTAATTTAATTTAGATCAAACCGAAAAATTTAATTAAATGCCACTTAACTTTCACTTTTAAACTTTAAAACTTTTCACTAATAAACGTGTCTGGACCGATAACCTATTGAGTTAAGCTTTAGTTTAAATATACAAAAACATGTACCACCGTATAGATTCCTAAAACCAACTAAACTTTAATAAATACTTTGACAATATAATGACAATGACACAACAAGTTGATATGACATTACTTCAATAATATCAATATCTTGAAATTTACTGGTAATATTATTTAGTTAATTTCTATCACATAATCTAAAAAGCCGCGTCCACACCGGACGCGCATTCGCAAACAGGGTTTGCAAACGTTCGCAAACGTTTGCAAACAACCACAAACACGACACGTTTGTCCTTGTTCCCAGTTATTTTTCATTATTTTCTTGTACACTACATCATCAAGTACTGAATAAAACTATATTGCACTTGCATTAACTTTGTGATATGGTTCTATCAAAACGCGGTAAAAGCGCCCACTTATTTATTATCATTGGTGAGTTAGTATAACATGGCAATAGTAAAATAAGACAAAGAGTCTGGATGCCAAAAAAAATTTCTCCTCGATCATCCCTGATTTTAGATTATTATTTCTACAAAAATTAAACACCAAAATATATAAAAATGTTATACAAATAAAAATCTGTTCTTTTGATGGAAAAAAAATAAATATCAATGTAATATTTCGTCTTATGAGGGCCCATAGGAGGCTCGGGCCCATAGGCGTGTACCTTAAGTAATAAGCTTGGAAGCAATATAATTATTTTAAAAAATAGTATGACGCATTTTTTAACTTATATATCACCTTATCTATAAATTTATCTATTTAATCCGGTATTTTTAATCTTGCGGATTTACATAAACTCAATTACTTTAATTAGTATATATTATTATTAGTTATTATATAGTTATTTGATGCTAGTCACAACTAATACGAAAGAAAAAAAATATCTTTCTTGGCTTTCCATGTCCAAACACAGGCTGTTTGCGAATGCTCAAGGAGTTTGCTCAAAAAGCGTCCACACCAAACGCGCACAAACAGCAAACATCCTTTGATGTACCGACTCTACCGGAGCACCCGCGAACACAAACAAGCATTCGTTCGTACGCGCGGTGCCGTCCACACCGGCCGCGCATCCCTGTTTGCAAACACGATGCGCGGCCGGTGTGGACGCGGCTTAAGAGCGATATATCTGTAATTATTCATCATGAAAGGTAATTTTATTTTATTATTTTCCATTATCTAAAAATAATTTCACTTAAAATAAAACCTTTTTAATTAGTGCATAAAAAAACCTTATAATTTATGATACAATTAATTTTATAAAAGCAATTAAATACAAAAAGTATATATTATATTATATTCTGCCTTACTAGGCGTGTCTCAGGCTTTCTCGGTGTCCTTTTATTAGGTCAGATGGCGCAAGCTGCGCCATCAGAATTTTTGGGGGAGAATCAAACTTTGTGGTATTTTTCAGAATTTGGGGGATATTTTAAATATTCCCATTGATTCAGGTGACATAATGGAAAAATAAAGTTTGGTGGTATGGATTCGTTTCAATTCTCCATATTTTGATTTAAAAATAATACATTAGGGCAGAATTTTGAAATTTATATAGGGCTGTCTTTGGCTACTTTCCACTAAACATCCCAAATTCTTTTCGTTTTGATGATTATTACTTTTATTGATATAGATAGAATCTTGGTTGAATTTTATTTTATAAGAAATACGCCAGAGCCACCCCTTCTCAAGCTTTGATTTTGGGGGTTCATCATTTTCCAACAAATAAATGTTTTTACATTATTATAAATTTTATGATAGAATTAAATAAATAAAACAAAATAGGTGTGGTGTCACGGGACATCCGGTTGGAACGAAGTTCCTTACATTTTTCATTAAAAATAAATTATAAATCACACTAATAAGCTCATATACGTTGCTAACAACTTATACATGGGGGAATTAGAAAAGAGACTAAATTAAAAGTAACTAACTGTTTGTACTTAGCAGAGTTAAGGAAAAATTAAAAGAAAATCATTATTTGTATCATTAAAGTAAGGGTCTTACAATAAATATGTATTGAATATTGAGAAAAAAGTTAATCATGATAAGTTTATAGTTAAAGAGTATGTTTGTAGTTGGTAGGAAATAGGAGTGCTTTCTACCTACCCGGCCTACTAATTTAAAATTTAAAAAATATATCTCTTCCCTACTCAAAAACGTCTACTTGTATCATTAAAAAAAAAATAAAGTGGCATGCTGACCTTAACTCATTTATGTTTAGAGTTATCATACATATTGATAAATTACATAAACAATTTTTAAATAAATATAGTATACATTCATAATTAACAAAGACATTACAATAAATGATGCATTAATAATAATGATAATCTCTGTATAATAATTTAACTTTTTAATTATAATAGTGATTAATATTTATACAATTAGTTTTATCATTTTCCATCACGAATCCTACTTGTGGAATTATGCTTAGGTTTCCATGTAAAATATTAAATAATAAATAAATCAAAACATAAAATAAAATGTTTTACATTATAGGAGAGTTCAAAAAGGCAAGGGCAACTTATGTTTCATGAAATGAATGATAGATGCGATAAAAAAATAAATAAACACGCTATAAATGAATTATATTCACAATTTGTTGATTCTAACAAATTTCATTCATTTATCATATTTTAAGAATGACACATGTTTCATTCATAAACACGAGCCGGTACAAGTAGCTCATTCACACATTCTCAATATGACGTCACTCAAAAATCTAAACTGTATCTTCTACACGTGTATAAGAGGATATATGTTAGATAACTCAATGGTGCAGGAGGGACTATATTTATCCATAGGTTGTAAGACTAAATTGCGCTGGTTCAAACATGGAAAAAGATTGTTTGCTTAAAAGGGTTCTTGAATGAAAAATAAATTTAAAAGAAAACCAAAGGACCGTGTATTTTAAAATAATATAAAAATCTTGGAATAATAAAAAAAAACAATAAATGAAAATAATCTTATCTAGAGGTAGTCGGTGATGAATCGGTGTGATGTGGTGTGTTGTATGGCCAAGCTGGGTTGTAAGGCACAGCTGGGTTGTATGGTAAAGCTGGGTTGTATGGCAAAGCTGGGTCGTATGGCGTAAAGTAGGTGTATCAAGAGATGTATAATTAAATTCGCCTGTTCGGCTGGTTACGGCATCAATCCCAGATAAGTGCACGTTGAGTGCGTAGGTGGCTAGATGCAAGGACTAGCCACTAATTGAGTTAAGGTGAGTGCGACACTGACAGTTCAGCAGCTCGTAGTACACTGGCTAGGGGGGAGGGGGGCTCCATCCTCCTAGACGAGATTGTGTGGCGAATGCACATCGGACTTGGACCCTAGATAAGACTAATTAAACCTCTAGACAAATAATCCTTCTCCTAAAAACTGACTCTTAGTAAAATAAATAAACATAATGATAAATAACGCGAAACATTTATTTCGGGTATTGTTTTGTCCCAACATACCGCCCACCAAATTTAAAGTAAATTTTCCTGAGAGGAATTAAGGTTGGGACGAGGAAGAAGTGGTATTATTTTACTTATAGGTCTTTTAAGGGTACTTGTGGGTGTTTTTACAGTTACAACGCGAACAATTGAATCTTTGCCCGGGTGTAGCAAGAGAATTCGTGCCATAGGCCATTTTAAAGGATACATATTATCTTCAAGTATTATAACCAAATCACCTATAGCTGGTACATATTTGGTTGAGAGCCACTTATGACGCTGTTGAAGATGGTGTAGGTAATCCTTTCTCCAAGACTGCCAAAAATGCTGATGCATTTTTTGTAGTAATTGCCATCTATCAAGGCGATTATCCGAGATAGCAAAGAGATCAGGCTCGGGTCGAGCAAGAGGAGCGCATCCTATTAGGAAGTGTCCCGGAGTCAGGTACTCGAAATCTTCAGGCATTGAAGAGAGAGAATAAAGTGGCCTAGAGTTCAAAGTGGCTTCTGTTTTTGCTAGAAGAGTGCCGAGTTCTTCAAACGTTAAGGTTGTTTCACCCATTACTCTATGAAGATGATATTTTGCAGATTTTACACCTGCCTCCCAAAGCCCACCAAAATTTGGAGCTGAAGGCGGATTAAACGACCACTGGATACCCTTATCTAAAGTGTATCCCTGTATAGAATTTTGAGTGTGCTTAAGTCGAAGCCAATCTTCGATTTCTCTTAAATGTCTGGCCGCACCCACAAAATTAGTACCACAATCAGAAAATATATGTGCAGGTAAGCCACGTCGTGCTATAAACCTATCCAAGGTTGCAATGAAGGCGTCGGTGGAAAGGCTGGAAACTGCTTCTAAATGGATAGCTTTTGTTGAAAAGCAAACAAAGATGCAAAAATAAGCCTTTGTGATGACTGGCTTCCTACGAAGAGAATCTCTTATCATGATGGGCCCAGCGAAATCTACCCCTACATTAGTAAAAGCTTTACCAACAGTGAACCTTGATGAAGGAATATCGCCCATAAGTGGTGTGAATGGTGTAGCTTTTAATCTGTAGCAGCGATTGCAGAGAAAAATTCTGTGTTTAATAACTCTTCTCGCGGAGAGAATCCAGAAACGTAATCTTAGATGAGAAGAAAGAAGTTGGAGTCCAGCATGTAAGAGTATTTTATGAGTTTGGTCAATCAAGGAATTTGTAAAATGGCATTTGCTTGGTAACAGCAAAGGATGTTTAGAGTCAAAACTAAGATCAGAGTTTCTCAGGCGACCGCCCACCCTTAACAAACCATCTCCATCAACAAAAGGAGATAATCTACTAAAACTCTTGCTGACTTTACAATCTGAAATTCTGTTGAACTCGTCTTTAAAATAATGTTGTTGAACCAACATCACACATTTAAGCTCAGCCTTACGCAATTCCATAACAGACAGATATGCTGAATAAGTAGAACTTGGGTTTTTAGCTCTCGAACAAAATCTTAAAACGTATGCTAGGATTCTTAACATTTTATTATAGGAAGAAAACATTTCCATCCATTTAATCCAATAACTTGTATCGTGGACAGACGTAAGTAAAATATTATCACAATTCTTGAGCTCAGGTAATTCAGTTAAGTGGTTATGTTGAATCTCATCAGTTGGCCATTCTGATATAGATTTGTATAACCATAGTGGTCCATCCCACCAAAGTTGATATTTTAAAAATTCTTGAGGGTGTAAACCTCGTGACGCGCAATCAACAGGATTGTCTTGTGAATTAATATGTTTCCATTGCACACCTGGTGTCATATCTTTAACTTGAATTACTCTGTTAGCAACAAAAATTTGAAGTTTATAGGGTGGTGTTTGTAACCAGCCTAAAACTACAGTTGAGTCGGAAAAGAAATAAGTTGATAAAATGTTCAATGACTCTAAAAACTTTGATATTGAGACATATATCTTGGAAAGAAGTAATGCACCACACAATTCCAATCTAGGTATGGTCAATGTTTTGAGAGGTGCTAGTTTTGTTTTCGCCTTTAATAAAAATAATTTGACTTCATGAGGCGTAGAAATTCGAAGGTAAATCGCGCCTGCATAACCACGCTCGGAAGCATCACAAAAGCCCAACAAATCAAGATTGTGATTATTTGTAGGAATATATCTAGGTATTTTAATTTCACTTAAACAAGGAAGTTGAGTTACAAAACTAATCCAAAGTTGATGAATCGGTTCTGGTATAGTGTCGTCCCAATCTACACCTGACTTCCATAATAGTTGTAAAATAGATTTAGCTTGAAATATGACTGGAGATAAATACCCTAAAGGGTCATATATACGAGCTATAGTGCTCAAAACTGTACGTTTAGTACTTCCAACATCTGACATTTTAATACAATAGCAAAATGAGTCAGATTTTGGATCCCAGTGCATACCAAGTACTTTAACAAAGGTATCTTCATATGAACCAAAACTTACTAATTTCTCTTTATCATCTTGAGAAATCCCTTTAAGTATTTCTTCCGAATTGCTTGACCATTTTCTAAGGGTAAATCCTCCTTTTGCTAAAAGTGAATTTAATTCTTCTCTTAGGTTCATAGCATTTTCCAAGGTATCACTCCCTGTGGCGATATCATCAACAAACGTGTCATTAAGAAGAGCATTAGCTGCTGCTGGGTAAGCCGCACCTTCATCTATAGCTAGTTGTTTTAAAATACGAATGGCTTGATATGGAGAAGGCGCTAGCCCATACGTGATGGTACATAACTCGTATTCTTGTATTTCCTCGTTTGAGTTGGATCTCCACAAGATGTGTTGGAAAGCACGATCTTCAAGTTTTAATGAAATTTGTCTAAACATTTTCTCAATGTCAGTAGTTATGGCTATGAAATGTCTACGAAAGTTTAAAACAATGTCAGGAATCTCAGGTTGTAACTTGGGTCCTGTCATAAGATGATCGTTAAGAGAACCGAAAGGAGTTTTCATAGAACCATCGAACACAACACGTGTTTTTGTTGTGGAACTATCTTCCTTGAAAACACAATGGTGGGGAATAATAAATTCTCCAGGTTCACTGGCAGGTGCCATATGGCCTAGACGTAAATATTCTTCCATGAATTTGACATATTCGATCTTCACTGTCGGGGTTTTATTAAGTTTTGCTTCTAAAGATAAGAATCGTTTTAGAGCCAAGTTTCTAGTAGAACCAAAGTAGGGTCTTTTATCCTTGAAGGGAAGTGCTACGACGTATCTTCCATCTGTTTGTCTGCAATGAGTTTGACAAAAATGTTCTTCACATATTCGATCGTAAGGGTCTTCAATTTTAATATGAACGGGTTCTTCTATGTGCCAAAAACTCTTCACTATGTCTTCTAACGGAGATACTTTAACTTTAGTGGTAACAAACGACACTAGAGTACTTTGGGATTCATATTGCTCATATCTGCCGGTAATAATCCATCCGAATATTGTTTTAGTCAGAGCTGTTTCATCATTGTTTACGAAAACTGGAGCACCTTTAATAACTCTCGAATACAAGTCTGCACCTAATAAAAAGTCAATTTCAGACGGTTGGTAAAATAAAGTATCAGCTAGTTGAAAAGTTTTAAATTTGTTCCAGACGTGATGAGGTACCGGAGTAGAAGGTAAAAGACCGGTGATTTTTGAAACTACGACCGCATCAGTAGATAGACGAGGAAAATCTTTATTATGAGGTTTTAAGGTGCAGCTCACTATTCCTTTAGTGTGTAAATCCATTTGACCAACACCGGCTATCGGTGCTTCGTAATCTTGAAGCGATATACCCAAACGTTTTACGCAGGACTCAGTAATAAGTGAACACTGAGATCCGGAATCCAGAACTATACGAACCGGTACAAACGTGTTATTAACACTTTTCAAGTGTACAACTGCAGTGCCTAATAATACTTCTTTATGTGGATACGAGACACTGGTTAAAGCCTTTTGAGGTGGAGGTGTTTTCTCGACAGGTTTAGACACGGTTTGTGTCTCATTTCCGGAGGTAGTTTTTGTTTCAGCTGGAAGTTGGGAATGATGAGAGTTGTAAGGTTTTCGAGTTTCATAAAATCCGTTTATATGTAGAAGACTGTTGTGAAGTTTATTACAGTGACGGCACCTTGTCTTAGTCACACAGTTACGTGTAGGATGTGAAGTTGTCAAATGGTAAATGCAACCGGGGTAATTACGTAGTGCAACCAGGCGTTGACGAGGTTGTAAGTTCCTAAATTTACTACATTGATTAAGGAAATGATTCTGTTTACACATATAACAGGATACATTTTTCGAAGAATCTTTATCTGTACAGTTAGAACTATCGGTCATCAAAAGTGACGATTTATTAAATTTTGTCGGTTTGACAGATTGATGAAAAACAGGTTTAATATTCGTGGTAGATTCAGAATATTCTAATATCCTACATCTTTGTTTTACAAATTCTATAAGTTGTTCGTAAGTAGGAAATTCTTCGGAGATATGTTCAATTTCAAAGGATTCCCGTGTAGTTTTATCAAGACATCTTATTGCAAGAGTGAATAGTAAAAATCCTAATTCGTCTTTTAAATGCAATACCTTGAAAGCCTCAATGCTGTCGGAGACCGTATTAATAAATTGTCGTAAATTTTCCAACTTTTGATTACCCTGTAAGGGTTTGAAGTCTAAAAGTTTCTGAAGATAGAGAGTGGCTATTATACGCTTATTATCGTATCGCTCACACAGGGCCTTCCACGCTACTTGATAATTCGTGCCGAGAATAGGAATATTTTTTACTATAGTTAAGGGATCCTTGGTCAAACATGTAGTTAAATAATGAAATTTCTCCAAGTCTGATAAGAAGACATCGTCGTGGACGAGAGATGTGAAGGTTTCCTTGAAATGTGCCCAATCGGACGGTTCACCGTCAAAAGAGGTCAATTTTATTTTAGGAAGACGGGATCTGCCCATACTCGTCGTATTCATTCCTAGTGACTGATTACCGATAGTCAACTGAGGTTGGTTATGAAAAGTCGATTGCTTATGCATGTGTTCATTGTAAACTGTTTTACTTTCGAAATAATATTTCTCGAATAAATTATTTAATTGTGAATCTTTACTGTCCGGGTATTCGACACCGGCGATCAAACATCTATGCATAAGTTCTTCTTGAGTCTCTTCGAAAATAAAACGGTAATTCGGTACCTCCTCGTACATTGCATCGAATAGGGGAAACTGTGTTTCGTCAATTTTAACAGACCTAGCCTGTTCAAAAGTCTTTTTCATTTTTTCATAAATATGGTTCAGTTTATTTTTTAAGAAATAAATTCTCGTAAGATCATCTGATGATGGATTCGATTTAGAAGTACTTGTAGTCGTAGTAGCTAATTTAGTACTCTGCTTCGGTGGCTGTACCCCGGTACTAGGTGGTACAACATTTCCTGTTGCCTTGGGAATTGGAGGTACAGTGGTTGGATTTTTGTCCTCTTTTCCCTTTTTTTGTAAATCAACATTATCGTCATCACTGTGGACCATGATGATATTAAAGTATTAAAGCAAAAAATATTAAATAGCAATAATAAAAAATGAATATGCTGAAAATTAATCTTCCCAAAATAAAACAATTATCTAAGTAATAAAAAATGTCTGTAAGAAAATAAGCAGACTATTAGATATAAAATCAAAATATTATTGTTATTATTTAAATTATTTATCTTTCTAATCATAAATAGATTAAGCGGTACGTGGGACAATAACAATTGAATATTTGTAGATTGATAAACCATAAATTAAAATTATATAAATTTATTCTAATTAAATTAAATGAAAAACAATTATCTAGATAATCACCCTTAATTCTATAAGAAAATTTAAAATGAATGTAATTACTAATAAAAATAATAATTTAAAATAAGTTCAATAGAAAATAAAATCATAAGATTCCAAGTGAGTGAAAAAAAAAAAAAAAAAATTAATTGAGTATCTAAATAATACTGAATCAAAAAACTTGGAATTTATAAATGTAAATAATTTGTATTAATTGATTTATTTTTGACACCCAATTTAAAATAATAAAATAAAACAAACATCAGTAATGATGCAAAGTCAAAATACAAAAAAAAATATATATATAAGGTTCAGAATTGTTATTAAAGTTCCTTTCATTAACAAAAAAAAAAACGTATTATATAATTAATCCTTAATTTAATTAAATATAATCTTTTTTTTATAATAATAAATTAATTTTATTAAAATAAATGTTTCTTAAAAGAACCTTATAATAAATTTTAAATTATCTCTAATTTGTAAGAGATTTTGAAAAATATAATTCAATAAAATGTTTTAAATACTATCACAAAAAAATATATTCTTTGAACAAAAAGAATAAAAACTTGAATTATAAAAAAAAGAAACGCTATTTTAAACCTAGAAGTTTAATAGATAAACTAATAACTTAATGAATACTTAAATTATAAAATATTTAATTCCCATTAAAAATGTTGGGTATGGAATTATATTTAAATTCCTTTAAAAAATTAAAAGAAATCAAGATTTTTATTTTAATTAAAATATTTCTTTTTTAATCATAAAAAATTAAATATTAAATGCAAAATTATAATAATTAATTCTGAGCAAACAATAAAGTATAATATAAAAAGATCCGGCCCAAAGCGTGACCAAAAAATGTTAGATAACTCAATGGTGCAGGAGGGACTATATTTATCCATAGGTTGTAAGACTAAATTGCGCTGGTTCAAACATGGAAAAAGATTGTTTGCTTAAAAGGGTTCTTGAATGAAAAATAAATTTAAAAGAAAACCAAAGGACCGTGTATTTTAAAATAATATAAAAATCTTGGAATAATAAAAAAAAACAATAAATGAAAATAATCTTATCTAGAGGTAGTCGGTGATGAATCGGTGTGATGTGGTGTGTTGTATGGCCAAGCTGGGTTGTAAGGCACAGCTGGGTTGTATGGTAAAGCTGGGTTGTATGGCAAAGCTGGGTCGTATGGCGTAAAGTAGGTGTATCAAGAGATGTATAATTAAATTCGCCTGTTCGGCTGGTTACGGCATCAATCCCAGATAAGTGCACGTTGAGTGCGTAGGTGGCTAGATGCAAGGACTAGCCACTAATTGAGTTAAGGTGAGTGCGACACTGACAGTTCAGCAGCTCGTAGTACACTGGCTAGGGGGGAGGGGGGCTCCATCCTCCTAGACGAGATTGTGTGGCGAATGCACATCGGACTTGGACCCTAGATAAGACTAATTAAACCTCTAGACAAATAATCCTTCTCCTAAAAACTGACTCTTAGTAAAATAAATAAACATAATGATAAATAACGCGAAACATTTATTTCGGGTATTGTTTTGTCCCAACAATATATATTTGTATTATATGTACTACTACACATATATGCAGGTTCACGTAGATTTATATGTAGATACATGCATCTAAATGTATGAGTTTACATTTATCCATGAGTTTACATTTATTTTGTAACTATATGATTAAAATAGAGTTTTATATTATCAAAGCAGATAAGAAATATGATTTGAAAAGACGACGAGTTATTATCATTTGTGAAATAGAAATGTATTTTGATATGAATGAAAGGCTGCAAAGGGTTTAGACGAGATTACGTCACAGAGCAAAGCTCCAGATGTCAGCACTATGTTGAAAATAAATGATTTTCATCTATTTTCCATCTCTGTTTATGTGTGCAACAGGTTTTTCATATTCAATCTTTCATAAGGAAACATGGAAAAACATTTCTTTGTAGACGACCCAGCAATGCACAACATTCCACTCCTAGAATTAATATGTCTAACTTTTCTTTTTTTAATTTTTAAGCTCGCAACACGAAGTAGAGAAGCTATTGATCTCTAGCTATGTTCTTCGTTGAGAGATATCAAAACAATTTTTTTCGAAAATACGAAGGGAAGTCAAAATGTTTCAAGAAAGTATTTTTGCTTCCGAGCTTACCAAAGGTAACGGAAGTTATGTGATCGTGATCGTTCCAAAGAATGAAAAACATTTGTGTCTCCAATTTCAAATTCCTAGACAGAAATTCGTTTCAGATATCAGGGAACATTTTTGGTTCCGTGTCTCAATTTTTTCGAACCAACGTATCTTAAGCTTACCGAAGGTAACGGAAACAATTTGACCCTTCTGAAGTTCAAACTTTTATTTATGTCTCCGATTTCAAAAATACCCAAGACAGAAATCTGTTTCAAATATCTGGAAAGGTTTGTAGTCGGTCTGTCTATCTGTCGTTTCAATATTTGCAAACGCAACATGTGTTAAAAACTTAGCCTTTCTTTAATGAAATTTGGATTTGAACTCATAATTATATAACTCATAATATGTTAATAACATATCTTACAACTGCTCGTCCGATTTTATTGAACTTTGGGATGGTAGGTCATAATTAGCCCATTGTTGGTTCCTCATAAGTTTCAACCTTCTGCGCTCATTTGTTTCTCTTCCACATGCGCACAAACAAACACATCGTTTCACCTATATCTTCAAAAGTACTCATCGGATTTTTATAAAATTTTGATGGTTTGTCGAAAGTAGCCCAGAGATAGTCCGAAATTAATTTCAACAGTCTGCGCTCTTTAAATTTTGTTAAATTAATACTTTATTTTATGAAAAAAAAAAATAAATAACAGATCTAAAAAGTGGACAAATCTAAAAAGCATAAATTAGACATTAATGGGGTGTAAAATCATAAAATGATACGAAATTGGACGCGATGGTCATGTTCCACACTAATTGTCAGACTATTTTCAACTTCGTATTAAATAAAAAACAGAAATGCAATTCAATCACGCTTTTTATATTGCAACATTTCTTATCTTCAGAGCAAAGTAGAACAATAATTTACTTCTTTTCGATTGATTTAGGAGGGGACTTGATACGGAATTGTGTAACTTGCAGTGTTTATTCAGCTAATTATGTGTTACAATTAAAGAATGTCACGTTAGTACATTGGTGTTAATAAAACTAAAGAAATGCATTGTTTTATCGCTTAATTGTAGAACTGAACACATGCTATATAATTATAGTATTTTTCCAGTGAATTTTGCGACGCTAAGGCGTTGTGTTAAGGTTTCCTTAATGGAAGCATCTTTAGGAGTGTTAAGCACACTGACGTACGGAAGCAGCAATATTTACTGTGATAACATGTTAACAGAACCTTGTGGTTGGATTTCAAGACAGGTTACCTCTTGTTACTCCCTTCACCGAGCACAAATAAACAGCAAATCTAAACATCTCGTCTTCTAACAACTTATCAAAGGAATACCGACAGAGAAAACCGTCGCTAGATTTATTCACCCTAGCAAAGAGGTAACTCATGAGAAATAAAGGGACAACATCAGTTCCAAGAAGACACTATTAACGCTCTCAACTTTCCTTGTTTGTTGTTGTTTATCTTGTTCTTTAAGTTAACATCATGATCACGATCACGGTGATCAATCTACATGAACATGCTTCCAATGGTGGGAGTGAAGCATCTGATGATAAATTTGTTAAATCAAATTAACCAATAGTACAGGAGATAGAGTGCAAAAAAGTGTCTGACTAACATCAATTTAGAATTTTGTGTACAAGTTAATATTTCGGTGCCTTTTAAGAATATACGGTCTCTTTAAATTGTGTATTTATTATTTTGTCGAGTTGTCCTTTTTACTGAGAAAATTTAGTATTTATAAAGAACAACATCTTCATATTAACTTTTTATAATTATATGTATAAGCTTATTTTAAATATATCTATTCTATACTTATTTTGTTCAAAATAAGTATAAAGAAAAGATAAACAAATATATTAAATAACAAAGTTTGTTTTGATTACAGTAATTCGAAGATTTAAAGATAAATAATACTTTAAATCAAATATGCCGGGACTTGAACCACAGGCCTCCTATATATCCGTTACAAAAAAATTGAATTTCTAATTGATTGTACTAGGTGCAGCTACTAATTGAGTAATTTATAATTATAAGCGTTAATTCCCGGTCTAGTTCTATTGCCGTGAATATTTGGCTAGCTAGATTTGAAGAAAAGATTGAAAGCTTGGATTCGGGACTTTATATCGGTAACGACAGAGAAAAATCATTCTCCAGTATAGCTTAGTTGGTAAGAGCGCCTGTAACAGATATATAGGAGGCCAGTGGTTCAAGTCCCGGTTCTTGGGTCTATTTTTCTCTGTATGTCTCCCGTAGTTAATGATAATTATAATTTGATTAAAAGTAAAAAATAATCTTTCCGTAGTATGAATACTACCTAAACTTAAAAATTTGAGATAAGTAATAGTACATTACGCGTCTAGTGCGGAAAGTAGCACTTTGCATGAGAGTGTGGAGTTCGCACCCGAGACAGCGAGGGTAGTAAACCCACACGAGCAAAGCAAAATGCAGTTTTAGCACGAGTTGCGTATCGTACTTTATCTACGATTGTTGGATTTTAATAATAAATTCAGAAAAAAAATATTTCAAAATCATTAAAAATCTGCATATTTATATCAAATCATTGTTTTCACTAAAAACTTTATAAAAACAGTTACTTTGATTAAACTGCAAATAAGTAATGTTAAATGTAAAAAAACACGCTAATCGTGCGATAAAAGTGAAAAATTCTTCTTTATTTCCGCACTAGGGCGGAGTTAAGTTAATGATTTAGTTTATTTAGGATAAAGTTTTAGTGTATTCAAGTTATAATGATTTAGTTTTTTTTAATTAATATTATAGTTTATTTAGGATAATATTATAGTTAAGTTGTTAGTTTTATAGATGTTATGAAAGTCTTTCAATGTGACAAATTATTTCTACATAGTTTTTTATGACGTATCATAATTTACATGCACAATTATTTCACCTAAACTTTATCTACGTAGGTTTCAAATAATTTAGAGTACATTTACTAATAAATGCACAAACTCTAAAAGACGACGAAACAGCAGTTCAAAACCTTTTCGCATATCTCCGACAAATTGACGTAGCGACGCAGCTATAAACTCAAAATAATAATGCATCTTCTGTTCAACAAGAAGCAACTTGAATAATGAAAATAATATGATCTAAGTTAAGAGTGTTTATGACCTCAGCTGTCTAACACCAAACAAAACAAATAACTAAAATAAATATACTAATAAATAATAAAATGAGTTGATTTATGTCCAATCAGTGTTATTATTATTCAGCAAGCCCAGCAGTGCCATTGTTATAAAACTAATAAAATATAAATTATTTTATGACGTTGCCTACATTAATTCCAATATATAGCACTATGCTACAGCCACTTTTTAACATGAAGCCAGCTCGAAGCGCGTGGTTCAGGCTAGATTTTAATAGGTAATAATGCAAAGTTGGCTACAGAAAGAGTTCTATCATACATCAAATAAAAGACAGCCTTGAACATACATAGCATTGATAAGCGATAGTTAACGAATACTGAACTAAATAGAACCAAATCAGGGTATTGGGTCGGACGGCAATTCGTGGAATTTCATAGAAAGACTCGTCAGGTTCTAGAGCTGGTGTCGAAAGGCAATTCATTGAATTTAATGACTCGTCTTGCTTGGAAATACAGGTAAAAATTACAACCTTTTTACTATCTCATATAAAGAGAAAGAATTGGGATAGCGAGAAAATTCGATTTGAACTGAATAATCCGTTTTTGGGTGTTTGAAGACCTCCTGAGTGGTTTTCAGCATGCCGTCTGTATAAGTATAATATGTATGTATTGTGATATCATCATAGCGCCCAGGGTATTTAACCTAGAGAGTTGAAACTTAACTAAAAAATAATGAATAAATATAAAAAAAAACGATAAAATTCCATTAATTAGTTTTAAAGTTAAAAGCTAACATATTATTATTAATTAGTGCAATACTTTTGTTAAACGACAAAGTTTGTGTACATCTGTCAAAATACCGCCAAAATTCAAATAATAAAATAAATAAATAAAAATAGTGATTTTTTTTTTTTTTTTTTGAAAAATGATAATAAAATATCAATTAGTTCAAAACGGTCGCCCACCCAAGTACTGGCCACGCCTAATGCTGCTTTCTCCTGCAGCAAAGCAGCAGGAGAGGCCAATTTAGTGGCCTCTGAAGTAAGGAAAAGTTCCGAGGTACCCTGTACCCGATTCTTTTTATATCACTTATATGCCACAATTGACTAAATATTACAATAATTTTCTTCAAATATACAAAAAAAATTAATTTATAAATTGTTGTTGTTTTCCCCTTGCAGTAACAATAATTTACATTGTTTTCTATAAATAGAAACGACCTTAAACGTACTTATAAAAACAGCTATAAATTAAAAATGGGGGGAAATAAATAAATTTTAATTTAAAAAAGATAATAACAAATGATAGTACTACATAATATACAGGAAAAAAATATATTTATATATACATATATATATATATATATATATATATATATATATATATATATATATATATATATATATATATATATATATATATATTTCAGAGTAGTAGTAGAAAAGAAAATATAAGTAGAAAAATAAAATTTGAAAACAAATGAAGATAGAATTTTAATTTAAACTATTTAACTTAATAGCATATACCCTGTTAACAATTAGATGTCATAACTTAATTAAACATCAGAATTACAAAAATAAGGATTTTTCACTTAAAACTTTAATTGAATTTACTAATTATTAAACCTGCTGAAAGAGTTCAGGAGTATTTTCGTTAGTTTTTAGAGTTTCGTTGGTAAAACCAAAAAAAGAAACACTTATAGTTTCGTTCTCCTGTGTCTGTCTGTCTGTCTCTCTGTACAGTTCCAATCACTTTTGAATCAAAAGAGATAAAAACATGAAACTTTCCAGTATTAAACATCGTTTTAACGCATGCAAAGGAAAAATATAGCGAACTTAAAATTATCAGCTGTTCAAATTAATAATGGCGGATAATTCATGTCTCGCGATATTTTTTTTTTTTTTTTTTTTTTTTTAATTTTGAGTGGGGTATTAAAGGAATGGTATTGAAGAGTAGATTACAAAAATATATACCTAACACTTAAGGATAGTGTTTAGTGTTTCATGCCATTTTGTCAAAAAAGAACATCAACATTTTGCGTGTCAGGCCCCCGAGTGCGGGTTATGATTTTTTCTCAACATGTATGCCTAATTGTGTCCAAATAGGCCCAGTAGTTTAGGCTTGAGGCGTCTGCTAAGACACACATTCTTTAAAAACCACATTTTTGGACTCAGGGGACCTCAAAACGTGTAAATCTATCAAAATTCCCAAATCGAATTTTCCTTTCTCATTATTTGAGAAAGTCAAAAGATAAAAATGAACGGTGTTAAGAATTCATGTAATCAAATTATAGGAATTAAAGGGAAAGGAGATAGAGAACAAAATGTGTCCCTCCCTAGTCCTAAATCATATTTGATGATTGTTTTGTGGAATATTGAATAGACAGTGATATTTTTGTATATTTACTTTTAGTCCAGGAGGTAGCGTGCAAAAAATTTCTGACTGAAAAGAAGAATTCAAGCTAGAATTATTATGTGTACCAGTTAATCTTTTTGTGCCTTTCAAGAATATGTGGTCAGCTAAGTTCGTCTGCGGGACATAGCTTGGCAATAGGCATTTGAAAAAAACAAACCGGTGGAGAAAGGCCATGTCCCGTCCATTTTGGTGGACAATGTGATTTTCATGATTTAAGTACGAACTTAATTAGACCAAAAATCAAGTTAATGTTAAATTATTAGTTAGTTTGTCACTTAATAGGTGGACTCTTTGATTTGGAATAATATTTGACTAACTAATATATTAAGTGACAAACTAAAATAAACTTGACTATTGGTTTACTAACTAAGTCCGTACTCAGGATCAAGAAAATCACATTGTCCACCAAAAAGGACGGGACATGGCTGCTCTCCACCGGTTTGTTTTTTTCAAATGTCTATTGCCAAGCTATGTCCCGCAGACGAACTTAGCCGACCACATATTCTTAAAAGGCACCGAAAGATTAAATTGTACACAAAATTCTAGCTTGATGCAATTTATCTCCTGGAATATTTGCTTTTAGTAATAAAAACAAAGTGGAATCCCTTAAAAAAGTAATTTTAATAACACAAATTTTAGTCACGCCGTAATAGTTTAAATGCTAATGTAAAAGCGTTTTGCCGAAATCTACCAAATCTAGCCAGATTTGCATTGTTTTAATAGAATTAAGTAGATGGTAGAAATTAATTATAAATGCAAATAAATTCCAAACAAGAAGGAATAAATTACTGTTTACAAGATAAAGGACAAACTCTTCAAATCTCAGATTATCTAAACTTTCACTTCATCTACAAACATTATCTTATATCTTTTAATAATGATTTTTTTTCCTTTCCTAAATTAAATATTTTTATAGTGGTTATCAGTCGAGTAAACATTCTAGAATAAAGATTTGAGATAAAACCAAAAACAAATATTTGAGCTACATTACACTTCGGCGAGTAAACTGATTAATATTATCAATTAATTCAAAAGGAAATTATACTAATTAATCTCAGCACGTAATTAATTTGGTGAATTTAGATTAGAATAATCTATATTGTTGTTGCTTTTTAAAATAGTCTGCCAATTGGTGTGGCACATAGCTTCCTTGCATCCTATCCCGTACTTTATTGATTTTATGCTTTTACAAGCCATTATTGTCTAATTTGTTTAATTGTTCCCCGTTTTCAACATTGTTTTGATTTTTTACTTGAATTAAAGTATCAATTAAGACAAAAATTAAAGAGCGCAGAGGGTTCAACTTAATCTGGGGCTATCTGCGGGTTACTTTCGATAAACTATAAAAGTTTCATACAAATCAGATAAGTAACTTTGAAGCTATATGTGTGTAAATTAATAATGTTTGTGCGCATGTGGAAGAGAAACAAATGAACGTAGAAGATTGCAACTTATATGGGCTACACATGACCTACCATACAAATTTCATTTTTAAGATATGTTGGTTCGCAAAAATCGAACGACAGACCGACAGACAGGCACGGAACCAAAAATGATCCCTGATGTCTGAAACGGATTTCTGTCTAGGAATTTTTGAAATTGGAGACCCTAAACATTTTTTGTACGTCAGAACGATCACATAGCTTCCGTTACCTTCGGTAAACTCGGAAGCAAAAACACTAGGAAATTCAACAAAACAAGAATAAATTTCATATTTCAAATGTTTTTTGTAATTGTTTAATTGAATGTAAGTTACTGTTGCAATTTTGTGAGTCATTTTTTTGAAAATATGTTTTTTGGATATCACTTATAAAAAACAAATTTAATTCCTTTATGAAGGAAAAAAAAACTTGTTGAAAGGATAAAATTTATAAATTTTAAAATTTCCGTGTACAAAATGATATTTGTAATTCTTTTTAAAGGGGATTTCTCTGAGCTTTCCGATGTTGTAATTAAAATGAAAGGTTTCTTTCAAACGTTACAAGATATTATGTGTTATATTTTTTGTGGGTGTATAGCGTAGCTTTGAAATTATTTAATGTTGCATTTTATAATTTTTTTAATTGTTTAAAGTAATTGGTAAGAGAATGAAATAAGATAAAAAAATGAAAGAAAATTGTTCTTGACTGTTGTCTCTGTATTTCGGTAAGTTGAAGAAAATTCCATTTGACAAAACTTGACTTTTCTTGTTTAAAAATTAATCAAAACTATGTAGTATAAAACTTAAACATCCCGCGACGCACATACATATTCTTGCGTATATATAGATCTCCAGCATCGAAATAAACAACTAGCTAGATCAAAAACTGGAAAATAAATTTCGGGCATAAAGGTTCGCTCGGAATTGTCAGCACTTTTTTTTAAAAAAAAATTACCAAAGTTTCAGTAGTTTTCGATTGTAATTTTTTTCAATAACGTTTACATTACGTAACCTAGAAACAGTTACATAAGTCCGATTAAAAGTGGATAGATAGTTCTAGCGTAAGCGAGTTTGTTACATCGAACACAATGCTTCAGTTACTTAGTACATTACGCGTCGAGTGCGGAAAGTAGCATTTTGCATGCGAGTGTGGACTTTGCACCCGAGCGATAGTGAGGGTAGTAAAACCACACGAGCAAAGCAAAATGCAGTTTTCGCACGAGTTGCGTACCTTTATCTGCGATTGTTGGATTTTAATAATAAATACAGGGGAAAAAAACTTCCTGTATGTAGTACGTATTTTTCTTTTGATAAAAATGACAATAATTCATTAGTTGTATTTTGTGCCAAATTAATTACTTCGGGAGGCGTATTATTCTTCTCAATTTCGTCATAATGACATAAATTAATTTTTTTCTCTCTAATTCGATATATAAACAGTTACTTTAATTAAACAAACAGCAAACTAGTTTCGTTAGATGTAAACAAACTCGCTAATTGTGCGTTAAGGCGAAGAATTCTTCTTTTTTACCGCACTAGGGCGGAAAAAAACAAAAATATTTAACGCGCGTGCGCAATGAATACAAGTACGTAAAGAATCACTTCCTAACTTCCTACGGTTCTAAACCAGAGATACAATGTTTATATTTCGTATGAATCGTTGATAAAATATATTTTATCTACGATTGATACGAAATATAAACATTGTATCTCTGTTTAGATGCGTAGAAAGTCATTCTTTACGTACTTGCATTCATTGCGCATGCGTATCTCTTAGTTCTGAAGAATTCCTCTTCTTTACCACACTAGGGCGGTAAAGAAGATGAATTCTTCAGCTTTACGCACGATTAACAAGTTTGTTTACATTTACCAAAACTAATTTGCTGTTCTTTTACTAAAATAACTGTTTATATCGAGTTTTTAGTGAAAAACAATGAGTGAATCAAGTGACATTGACGAAAATGTGGAGAATAATACTCCTCCAGAAATAATTAATTCGGCAAAAAATACAACTCAAGAATTAATGTCACCTTTATCAAGAGAGAGATACGAACTTACATACAGCAAGTTTATTTTTTTTTTGTATCTATTATTTAAATCTAACAATCGTAGATAAAGTACGGTACGCAACTCGTGCGAAAACGGCATTTTGCATTGCTCGTGTGGTTTACTACCCTCGCTGTCGCTCGGGTGCAAACTCCACACTCGCATGCAAAATGCTACTTTCCGCACTCGACACGTAATGTACTATTATGTTACATTACAAATTGACAACTAAACTGTATGTAAGATTTTACATCTTTCCTATCCTCGAGTGCAACTCAAGAAAGTTATTTCTTGAAACTCATTATTAAATTCATGGAACTACCAAACAGTTCACATCTACATCTATTTACATGCTCGTGTGTTAAAAATATAGCTGGAGACGCGTGCGCGTGCAGCAAAACGTCCAAAGGAGATTTTTTAAAAAAATAGAACTAGTTAGAGAAAGATTGGTGGAAATGACTTGGCCACCCTATTAGCACACCTGGACTAGGATTCTTATAAAAAATAATAATTTAACTCTGTCCCTTCCGGTTTCTTCTTCTCTTACTGAGAAACTATTTATTTTATTTTATTGTGTTGCCTTCATTTTTCTTAACTTTTATACTGAATTCTGAGAAATTAAAACATTAAAAGTCAAATAATCCAACGTATCAAAACACAGAGTGGAAAAATAACTAACAACACTCTTTTCACTGTCGTATTCTCACTAAAAAAAGAAAAAAAGACAAGAAACTAAATTAGAAATAGAGTATTGTAGAACCTTTAAAAATAAACTAACAATTCCTTGTAATCATTTAGTTTAATTAGCTGAAATTAATTTTTAAAACAATCTAAATGTTAAAACTTGAGTACACCTATTTATCAATTGTTTATTTCATTTTAATAAAAATGCCTCCAAATAAAACTTTGCTATTTAAATAAGTACTCTTTATTTTTTAAGTAAAAAACTTTTTTTTTATTTCATATTTTTCTATAAGGGCAATTATTCTCTAGACCAAACTTTCGAATTCAAATGTTCATTAGTCAAGATTTGTCTGTACAATGTTTACGGACAAAAACAAAAACAGTACGTAAACTAAAAGGCATTAAAATGCCCGCCATAGAGAAGTGTCCGTTATAGAGAAATGTCCGTTATAAAGAAATTTTCATTGATGAGAAATTTGTCCATTATTAAGAAATTTCCATTTAGACAAATATGTATGTACTTTATACAGAAATGACGGTTATAAAGAAATGTCCGTTTTATAAAAAAAATGTTCATTATAATATGTGCGAATTTTTGAGACAATTTCAGCATTGGTTCAATAGATTTTTATTTCTTAATGTTTAAAAATGGAGAAATGTAAATTTGGTTGACATAACTGTACGTGGAAGCCATGTGTGAAGAAAGGTTTGTAGGTGGTTCCATTATAGGTGCTACACGTTTCCACCATGTTTAAATACGGATTGAATCCTAATTTGAGATTTAACAAGTTAGGTGTTTCCAAAAGTAGTATTGTTTTTAAGTAGTATTTTTATTCGTATTCAGTACGAAATAAAAAAACAAACTTTTTCTTGGTTAATTTTGCTAAAGGTTATAAATAATTTTTTAACCTTCACATTTATAACCATGCTTTTTATTACGTATTTTGACAGATTTGACCACAGTTTCTACAGAAATACGCCAGGAGCACTTACACACGCGCTCTGCGCATGTCAGGATCGAGTTAGGTGTTTCCATTGCAACTCGATCCAGATACGATCCTATAGAATTTAGTGAATCGTATCGGGATTGGTATCGTATTTATTCCGTATTGAATCAAGGTTTCCATGGACACTTAGGATCAAAAAACTGTATTCAACCCGTATTCAATCCGTATTTAAACATCGTGGAAACGCAGTAAGAATGAGGTTATTGTTGGCTCCACACTGTTTAGTGGAAAGTATGTCGCCGCAGTGATAAGGACACATTGAGTGACCCCGCTTATCTAATTCTTTATAACTACGCGCTGATAACAATGTAATAACTTAAACAACTCAACATTCAACAAACAATTTCTATATTGCTTCCGAGCTCACTCAACGTAACGAAACCTATGTCATCAGAACGTTCTGAACAACGACAAATGTTTAGGTCACCGATTTCCAAAATTCCAAGACAGAATTTCGTAACAGTCATTAGGAAACAATTTTGTTTCTGTGACTGTCTGTCGATCTGTCGCTCAATTTTTGCGGACCAACATATCTCCTACGTCCCAAAAACACGAACACCACACGTCTCTCACACGTCTCCTACACGTCCGAATTTGAAATTTGGATGGTAGGTTGGGACACAACCCATTGTTGTTGGCCCCATATAAGTTTCAAATTTCTGCACCCATTTGTTTCTCTTCCACATGCGCACAAACATATACATTTATTTACACCTATAGCTTTTAAGTACTCATTTTATTTATGAAATTTGCTTGGTTTGTCAAAAGTAATCCGCAGATAGCACCAGATTAATCTAATGGAAATTAATTTCGACCGTCTGCGCTGTTTACCTTTTGCTAAATTGATACTTTAATTCATGTATAAAATCAGAACATTAAAAAATTTCTATTAAAAAATACTTAGCCAATCAGTGTGCCACATAGCTTTTTCGTGTTCTTTATACTATTAAAACTTATTATTGTCAAATTTATTTAATTTACCACCTTGCTTAAAAACTGTCTAAATTGTTTTGATTTTTTAACATTAATTAAAGTATCAAACATAACACTCAGCCAATCAATGTGGCACATCTACTTTAATGATTTTATACAATTAAAACTTATTATCGAAATATTTATTTAATTTAACCCATTGCTTCAAAACTGTTAAATTGTTTTGATTTTTTACATTAATTGAAGTATATCAATTTAGCAAAATATAAGGAGCTAAGACGTTTGAAATCTGGGGCTATCTGCGGGTTACTTTAGACTTTAGACAAATCATCCAATTTTTTTTATAAAAATCATATTAAGTGCTTTTTATTTAAATAAATGTATGTTTGTGCGCATGTGGAAGAGAAGCAAATAAGCGCAGAAGGTTAAAGCTTATATGGGACCAAAAATGGGCTAATTATGAGTTTTTAAGACAGGTCTGTTCGCAAACATTGAGCGACAGACTGACAGACAGACAGACACGAAACCAAAAAATGTTCCATGATATCTGAAACGGATTTCTGTCTTGGAATTTTTGAAATCGGAGATTAAAAAACTTTTCGTTCTTCAAAACGATTACATAGCTTCAGTTACCTTCTGTAAGCTCGGAAGCAAAAACAAGTTTAAGATTTAAAAAAAAAAAAAAATGAGGGAAATCATTAAATAAGTAAGTCATTTATAGGTCATAAAAACAAAACATTAAAGTAAGCTCGCGATAGGACGTGAGCAAGCAATGTGCCACCGCACATTCAATGGCGCACTTTTAAATTCCATTTCCCGTACTTAAAACATGTTTTAATTGTTTATTTCTTATGACAATGTGCTGTGGATTTGTAGTTTTTATCAAATCTAAAGCTCGAAAAAATAATAAAAAGATAATTAATTATCGTTGAAGAAGACAGTAAATCATATTTTGCTATAACTTGTTCAATAAAGATTTGAATGAATGCCATTAAGAATGATGAAATCATGTTTTATTCATGATGCAATGATGGATACTTGCATCATTTCCTATTCTAATGACGCGTTGTATTATCACAGCATTGAATATTAATTAATTTAGTAATATTTGAATGTGGTTTACTAACATCAACCTTTCAAACAAATATAAAATAGGTACTTCCGACACAAGTAATGATGTAATAATTATACTACAAGAGAATAATTATTGACGAATTCTTGAATAAGCGTAACGTTCCTCTTTATTTTTAAAAGTCAAAATGGCTGCGACATTACTTTCATATAAAACACCTTATTATTTATTGACTCATTTCTTTAAAAATCAAGGTTGCGAATACAGTAATGAAATTGATTTAATAAACATAAATTTAATTTAATTTAAATTAATAAACGCGTGTAACATTTATAAACCTTATTTTCATATATATATATATATATATATATATATATATATATATATATATATATATATATATATATATATATATATATATATATTTGTATGTACGTATGTATGCATGAGTAGATAAAATTATCATTTGAGTATAGATGCAAAAAAAAACATAAAGTAGGTTAGTCAAATAATTAGGTGTTATCAATTTGGCAATTAGGTACTTAAGATAATTAAGTAAGTAAAATAAAATGCGTTAATTGGTTAATTATAGCCTAGAAATGAGTTTAATGCTAAAAACAAAAACATTTGAATTAATAAATTATCTGAAATATTCCAAACATCAAAAGTACATGTAAAAGTAAGTACATACAGTGTGTTTCAAGATAGATTATCCGAGAGAAAACATTTCCTTATTTTTGGGTTTTCAAATAATAGTGATTCTTTAAATAAAAAAAAAATAAAAAAAAAAAAACTCCTGCTTGTTCTTAAACCTATAAAAATGATCAAATAAATTTTCTTGAAATTGTGTACTGAGTGTTCTGTTTTTTGATACTTTTAAATATGACCCAATAGTAGACTACCCTTAGTTTTGATGGTATCGAAAAATATTATTTAGAAATGTGGTCCAGAATTTTAAAAAAACGTATAAATATTAAATATAAATTTATTTTATGAAAACTAAATAAATTACTGATAAATCAAATAATACGCTAATGTAAATAAAACAAATAAAATTATCATCACAACAAGTAATTAATAATTCTAATCTTAACATCTAATTAAGCATCACAAAAAAATCAACAGAGTTGAAAAATAAAATAAAAGACTCTTTTGACTTAAAAGAGAAAATTCAAAAATAAAAGAAATTATTATTCAAATTTATTAGCTAAAAGAGTTAACATATTAAAATATTTTAAAAATTAAGCAATTTAACAAGCAACTGCAAATAATTGGCATTAAACTATTTGCTGATACAATAAACCATTTGTTTACAATTATCACACTTGTTTATAATAAACAATTGGTTAGGCGTGAAATCTCACGTAAGAAGGGTTTCGATGGTATTGTGAACATAAAATTAGTATATAAAGGGGGGGGGGGACAATTTTTTTATGGTTTTTGAGAAAATGGCAAGAAAAATTAAACGCTTTCCACGAGTGATATATTTTTGATTTTTGTAATCTGCTCCTCAATATCTTTCATTTCATACCTCACTCAAAATTAAAAAAAAAAAAAATTCACATGACGTGAGTTATCCGCCATTTTGGATTTGAACAGCTGATAATTTAGAGTCCGCTATATTTTTCCTGTGTGCGTGTCAAAACGATCTTTAATATTGGAAAGTTTCACGTTTATATCTCTTTTTATTGAAAAGTTATTGGAACCGTACAGAGTGACAGACAGACAGACACATGAACGAAACTATAAAGGTTTCTTTTTTTGGTTTTAAAAACCAAATATGAATATTTGTTGTAATTAGCTTAATGCTTATTTATAGAAAACAAACTAAAATTTAATATTTCAGAAAATTAACTAAAATTTAATAATTAATAAAATAAATAAATTTTTATATACATTTTTTGCAATTCTGAACCACATTTCTAAATAATATTTTTCGATACCATCAAAAATAAGGGTAGTCTACAATTGGTTATATTTTAAAGTTTCCAAAGAACACCTGAACACAAATTCAAAAAATTTTATCAATTTTTAGAGGTTTAAGAACAAGCAGGAGTTTTTATAAAGAATGACTTTTCACCAAAACCCAAAAATAAGAAAATTTTTCCTCTCGAGTGCTCCATCTTGGGACACACTGTATTATTAAATTTGAGTTTTTCATGGAATATACCTACATATAATGCCAATAAATTTAAACAGACAAAAATATTGTGCCATTTAGCCTTCTCGCGTCCTATTTTAGAGTATTAATCACACGAGTGTAAAATTTATAATTGTTACAAGAATAAAAGTACCAATTTAGCAATATTTTATGTGCTTAGACGGTTAAAATAATTAATCTGGGGCTATTTGCTGGCTAATTTCGACAAACCATCCAAAATTTCATACAAATCAGATGAGTACTTTTGAAGATATAAGTGTAAATAAATGTATGTTTGTGCGCATGTGGAAGAGAAACAAATAGGTGCAGAAGATTGAAACTTATATAGGACCAAAAACCTAATTATGAGTTAAAATCCAAATTTCATTAAAGAAAGGCGTAGTTTTTAACACATGTTGCGTTTGCAAATATTGAAACGGCAGATAGACAGACCGACTACAAACCTTTCCAGATATTTGAAACAGATTTCTGTCTTGGGTATTTTTGAAATCGGAGACATAAATAAATGTTTGAACTTCAGAAGGGTCAAATTGTTTCCGTTACCGTCGGTAAGCTCAGTAGGAAACAAGTAAGGCGCGCTTCACGTAAGTATGCGAAGCGATAATCACCGGTTTCTGTACGATTAAGTTAAAATTATAAGTGTAAAATTTGTATAGTTGCATATTCTTTTTCTACACTTCAAGACCTTTAAATTGATGTATAACATGTCATGGTGACTAAAAACGTTCTTTAGTCGCACGTCATCTTGAAAATATTAAGTATGATAACTCCAAAACGTTTTCAGTTGTCTCAAATTCCGAGATGCACCTGTGTGCCGAATTTCATGTTCCTAGCTATAGTAGTTTATGAATTGAAACAAGCTAACGGACAGACAGACAGACAGAGCCGTTATAAAGGGTTTCTTTTCGTACTTAGTACAGAAACCTAAAAGGAATAATAAAAAATAAGATTATAATTTAATACTTTAGAGTAGGAGTACTCATATGTAAATGAGAATGTTCTGTTTTTGTTGATGAAAGCGATATTATCTCTGGGCAGTGATTTTATGCTGACTAAGTATTATTTATAGTAACAGATTCATCATTTTCCCACGCCATTGTTATCAAATCAATAAAATCCAATCAGATTGAATTATCACAATGCAACCGAAGAGATGCGATAAACAAGCCCGGCACAACGCAAGCTGGCAGATCACAACTCATACAAGCTATTATTATGTGTGTAGTACACAGATGGGAAGGGGACACTGTTAACAGAATTGAGGATACTATGGGTATAAACACACAAACATCTAGAGTCCCACAATATTATGATTCATATTCTAAACTTTTCTCTATTTCATTCAATAGTCGGATATTTAATTTCTCACTGACAAGCATCGAATTGAACAAAAATCCGACTTAACTATGATATTAGGTTTGTCCCAACCACACTTCAAACTGGTTTGGAACTGTCCGACGCATGCGCATCGGACCAAACTTGAACGTTTTTTGCTAATGCACATGCGTCGTACAGTTTGAGGTGTGGTTGGAACAAACCTAATATGTTTTACAATAAATTGAGACTTTACAAATTATTTTTCTTAATATTTACTTTCTTATATAATGTTTAGTAATAACAAATAAAGTATTAGTACGGTGCTAGTACTAGTACTAGACGATTAGGACGAACCACTTGTTGGAAGCTAGCAATTAGGCCATCACTTAGGCCCATTTTACTATCCCCGAGGTGGAGAGTTGCAGCCACTTCACACATCATACCTCTGTACATTGTACCACCGAGGCAAATATAATGTTCTCATTAGTGCGTCATATAAATCAGAGCATCACGGCGAGGGATCGAACCCACGACCGCGTACCGCGTTTGATTCAGCGATGGCCAAGCAGAAGTGGTAAGTAATTTATTACACACGGCCACGCCGGCTCTCACACATAGAGTAAGTATTGTAGTTTTTTTTATTTTGGTTGTTTTAAACATTTTAAGGTCCTCTAAATGCAAAAAAAAGCGAAGAGCTCATTTCGTCGATGAAATTTGACATATATGTTCAAAAAAATCACACCTTGAGTCGAAATCTATAAATTTAATTTGGGTCTAAATTCGGGGGGGGGGGGGAATAACAATTGCACCCTCCAAAACTATGAAACTATTATTTTTCAACAACTCTGACTGTGCTGCAAATTAGTGGGGCACTTATAGCTTCATCGCGTATTATTTCTTGCACTCTATTGATTTTAGGATTGTACAACCTATTATTGCCATATTTATTTACCCCCCCCCCCCCCCTTTTAAAGTTAGCAAAATATAAAGAGCGCAGATAGTTGTAATTAATGTTAGGCTATCTGCGGGCTATACTGTCGACAACCATCCAAATTTTGTAACAATCAGAATTTCAGGAAGAGAGAAAATTTTCCTTTCTTCAGAAAGATCACATAGCTTCCGCTCACATACTCAATAATCCCCCCCCCCCCCAGGCCTGACACATCACCACCGATCACCACACACCTCTACCCTCTCCACTAATTCTACATTTAATAATGTGCTTTATATTATCTAAGTAATGAGCATAATTCTACTTCTTTAATTTTATTTTAGTAACATGCTTTATTATACTAGGCATCGCGTGGCTCTATCATTGAAGCGAGCGTATGGTAATAAATATGTATTGAATATTGAAAAAATAGATAATCATGAATCATGATGAGTTGATAGATATAGGGTATGATAGTAGTACAGCTGCTAGTACCAAGGGAACAACCCTGCATTCTTACTATTCCGCTAACCACACATCTTTAAACGTTTAGGTCCGCTTTAATAGTTTTAACGATCTTTATTAATTCATAGCGGCGTCGCTGTTGGTTTTACTACAAAATGTTATTTGAAAAAAAATGTTTGTCTCATCGAATTGATAGTGTTAGATTTTTTCCCGTCCAAAATTCCAATTTTAATTTTAAAGCGCACGTTTACGCGAGCGTGGCGCGCGAACGCTTGAGCAGACAACGTTGTCCAACGAACTCGTTCTGAGCATTGGTAAAATTAACGTTTTTACCAAATTTCATCGAAATCGGTAAATTGTTACTCAAGCTATCGTCGTACGTTTCAGACACACAGACACGGAGCATATTTCGTTGAATGTAGAAAGCTCGCTACGCTCGCTTCAATTATCTTAGTAACATTCTTCACATTATTTTACTAATGTGGTTTATATTATTTTATTAAAGTCCTTTATATTATCTTAGTAATGTCATTTATTTGCACATGCCAAGACTGTAGATATAAAAAAAAAAATTGAAAAAAAAAGAATATTTAATTTCAGAATAATTAGGTATGTTTTGAATGCAACATAGTTAATTCCAATTCCTGCTAAATAAAATATAATGATTAATTTACCGTTAAAAAAAAAATAAATAAAATCCCTGTTAAATGTCACATATTTATTTTAGTTTTTCATTTATATTTTTTCTTTGTTACATAATATTTTCTTTTGCTAACTTTCTTTTATAGCATTTTCTTATTAGTTTGTGTTTTCCTTGCTTTGAAGATGGCTTTCCAACACGCCCCACTTTCATTTAATATTATATAAAGCAATAACAGAGCCACTCGGACAAAACTTATTTGATTTTAGTTATGATAATATAAATGTGTGTGTGTATATGGATGTGTTTGTGCGTGTGCGAGTGTGTTTATATATATATATATATATATATATATATATATATATATATATATAATGTATATAAGAGAAAGAGCTTAAAATATTATGAGACTTTTCATTCAATTATAGTGGAAACTACGCCAGGACGCGAGGGAGCTATGTGCCACACAAATTGACACACTATTCTAGTTGTTATTGATGAAGAACTAATGATGTAAATTAGTTCATTTTGATTGAAAATTATTACAAAAATTAAAATTAAAATGATCAGAACAAACTGCTAACACTGTTTAGTGTTTTCTTAGAATTATCTGACTTAAAATTAGCCCTAATCTAGATGAACCTAAGCTAAGCATTTATAGTTAGAGATGTAAAAAACGGTTTTTTTCTGGTGACGTATTTTCTAACATAAAATGTGTTTTTTCGTGTTTTTTTTACGAGCATGACTTTTTTAACCGTTGCTAAATAAGGTATGTTTTTAAAATAAAAGGAGGTTGCTCATCATCAAAATACCTTTAATTAATATTCTTCTTTAAAAGTACAATGTATATATATATATGTCCTATAGATTTTTTTTATCATTATAACAAATATATTTGATGAAAAAAAATACTTGTTCTAATAATTTCCACCGCTAACATTTTTTATTGCCTAATTTTTGATTTTGTACTATAAAAATTCATTTAAATTTTATTAATCGATCAATAATATATACTTGTTTACAATATTTTATTCGATAATAAGATTATATATACTCTTATTATATAATAAATCATACTATTTAATTCTATTTGAACTCATTAAACAAACTGGACTTTAAATTATTGTGTTTTTTTCCTTTTATAAATAAAAGTTAGTTTCACCCTGGCCATCAGTGGATGATGAACTGATTAGTTTTTCTAACCATTTTAAAAATTAAATAATTTAATTCCTATTAACCGGAGCCAATATCCGAGGACAATATCATTTTCAAGATATTGTGCGCAAGTTTTGTAGCCGTACTTTATGGAATTTTGTTTGTTATATCAGAGTTTAATAACCATTCTCAATAGTTAAGCTCTTAATACAATAAAAAGTAGTTAAAAAAATGCATCTGAAAGAAACGTGAAATGTGAAAAAAAAAAAAACGAAACCTTTTTTTTTCATTTTGATCTCTATGTATAGTTCTAAATAAGATAATCTTAGGTTGATCTCCGACATGAAGCTGACTTACTCATTAACTTTTCAATTGCTTAATATAACGTATTTCTTCCACATTCTGGCACTGATGATGGCCTTATGCAGTTATTTCTAAATTAGAGAATTTCCCTGATCTAGATGAACCTAAACTAAGTATCTAGTTCTAAATTAGAGATTTGCCTGATCTAGACGAATCAAAATTAAGTATCTAGTTCTAAATTAGAGATTTGCCTGATCTAGACGAATCAAAGTTAAGTATCTAGTTCTAAATTAGAGAGTTGCCCTGATCTAGACGAATCAAAATTAAGTATCTAGTTCTAAATTAGAGATTTGCCTGATCTAGACGAATCAAAGTTAAGTATCTAGTTCTAAATTAGAGATTTGCCTGATCTAGACGAATCAAAGTTAAGTATCTAGTTCTAAATTAGGGATTTGCCTGATCTGGAATCAAAATTAAGTATCTAGTTCTAAATTAGAGAGTTGTCCTGATCTAGACGAATCAAAACTAAGTATCTAGTTCTAAATTAGAGATTTGCCTGATCTAGACGAATCAGAACTAAGTATCTAGTTCTAAATTAGAGATTTGCCCTGATCTAGACGAATCTAAAACTAAGTATCTAGTTCTAAATTAGAGATTTGCCTGATCTAGACCATTTGTTCTCTTAACCTTTTAGTAAAAGCAGCCCCCATCATATTTCAAAAATGTTTGGAGCCCCCCTCCCCCAATTTTACGTAAAAAAATAAATATTAGGTAACACTCATTTTGGGGCCAGGGTAGCCCGGAGTAGAGAACGCTTGGCTTGCGATCAGTCAAGTAAAGCAGCATCGGACGTGGTCAGTAGGAAAATGGTGTCCACTGACCTTGAGCTCCTCAATGTTCACCCAGCATTATTTAATGTGTAAATAAATGTGTAGCTGCTCCAAAGAGTAGCGCCACCAGGTTTCGGCCTGGAAACCATGTTCGACACTCTCGGTTCGATATAAACATAAACAGAGAATTGTGACTTGGTTAACGACCACACTTCACACAATATGAAGAGCTTGGTCTTCCAACCCGGGTTTGTTCATTGGGCCCACCAACGTGGCCTGCGTACTTCAGGTGTAAAAGCCCGGTAAAAAAAAACACTCATTTTAAAAGTAACTTCATTTATGTAGAAAAAACTCAAATTGAAATAATTAAAAACGATGAGATTAACACCTTTCTAATTAATTTATTTTAATTATTTATGTTGATGGATTAGGTGTAATAATTAACAATTATTCTCTTTCTTTCATGGGATGTTTCGACACTTTTTTTTTATCACTGGAAGCTTTTTTAATTAATGTAAGTATTATATGACGTCAATTGTCAATTATTTTTATTTAAATTTTAACACAATTATTTTCACCTCTAATTGTAAAAGTAGCTATTATTTTTATAGTTATTAATTATTAAGTATTACCATTTTTCTTTTTAAATTATTGTAATAAAGGAACTATAATAAATGTTAATTTAACCTTATTGTGATTTTAGAATTAAATAAATGTGACAGAAGATGACCCTAAAATGGGTCGAAATGTCTCATGAAAGAAAGAGAATAATTGTTAATTATTATACCTAATCCATCCATCGACATAAATAATTAATATGATTATTAAATAGGTAAAATCAAGCCCCCTAAATACCTTTCTCGGACCCCTGGTAAAGAACCACTGATCTAGGAAAAACAGAAAAGAAGCTTACAACTGTCAATCAGGATGTAGAAAAGAGTTCGCTTATTTGCAATCAGTGTTGCTACATAATCCTGTTCCATCAGCTGGGATTTTCATTCCTTTTTTTTAAACCAAGGGTTAAAGTTTAAACTCTTGGGCCACTTGTAGTTCAAACTTGATTTATATCGCTGGCGTAGCACAATGCTTTTAGATTTCTCATCTATTGTATAAACAGAACACTCGCATGTTCTTATAGATGTTTTACAGACGAACAAAGTCATTTTTATTTAAAAGTCAAATATAAAAAATTTAAATAGAAAGAAGGAAAATAACTCTTTTTAAAAAAAAATATTTGAACATCGTTTCCTATGTTGATTTTTATTTTTTAAAGCTTTTGGATTTTGATATTGAACGATTACTTGAGTCAATGTTGAATTAACGGAGGAATCGGTTAACGTAAGCAAAAATCTAACCGAATATTTTATTTACACATAACGTTACTAATATTTGAAAAAAATCGGGTACGGGGTACCTCGGAACTTTTCCTCACTTCAGAGGCCACTAAAGAGGAGCAGCAGGAGGAAGCAGCATTGGACGTGGTAAGTACTTGGATGGGTGAACCGTTCTGAACTAACTGATTTATTATCATTCTTAAAAAAAAAAAACTTATTTTTAATACCTATATTTTATTTAATTATTTGAAGTTTGGCGGTATTTTGACAGATGTAAACAAACTTTGACGATGATCAAAATTATAGCACTAATAAATAATTATATTCGCTTATAACTTTTAAACTAATTAATGGAATTTCATCGTTTTTTATTATATTTGTTCCTTAATTTTTTCCGGTTCCAACGATATGCCATATGTCAAAAACCTATTTATACTTTCAGTATTATTAACCGTCAAAGTTTAAAAATTCACAAAATTGCGGCCAAAATCAAAATGAAGTTTAGTGGGCTTGTTTGTCATACAGAGACGTACATTCGAGCCAAATTTCAACTCGATCAAGACCATTTTCGATTTATTACGATTTTTTTTTTATTTTTGCTGACTCAGCAAACTGGGTTCAAGATAGCGGAAAAAGTTGATTTTCCGGGCGGCACAACTACAGGTTAGGACTGATTTTTCTGCTAAGTTTCAACTCTCTAGGTTAAATACCTTGGGCACTACGATGATAACACACATACACACATACATACGTCATGCTGAAAACCACTCAAGAGGTCTTAAAAACATATAAAACGGATAATTTCGTTGAAATCTCGAAAAACAATTTTTTGGTAAAAACAATACATTTCCTACTATTAGTAGTGAGGAAAAGTAAAAACAGAAAAACTAAAATAACATTGCTTTACTATTGTTTGGCTGACCATTGCTCTTTTTAAATACTTTTTATGAACTTAGATTTTGTTTGTATGTTTGAGTCTGTCGATTTAAAATCAACAGTCAAAGTCTAAATCTTAGGAGGGCTAATTAACCTTGTTCCAGTCATCAAATCGAGCTAAAACTTGCCACATAGACTCTTTACTACTTTGTAAATAGGTAGGTGCTTATGTGAAGTGGCCAATAACTGGTTTTGTAGCCAATTTTAAGGTTTGTACAGGTGATAGCGCTACACTATAACCCCGTTTATCCATTACATATATATAGTTGTATACTCAGAGCAAGGAAGGGATAGATAGAGGCAACAATACTGAATAATCTACGTGGTTCATTATACTCTCCTTGCATACTAACATTCTCAAGCGGCAGTTTGATAGAAACAATATCTATATCCCACTAAGCACTCGATATTTATCAATTACCACCTGATAATAATAAGTGATATTTCTCCAGTAGGGAGAAAAAATTGTGATTTTGGCTTAGTAGGTATATAGAGGGACTAAAGTAAGTATTTTCTTCCCTGAACTCACTAAGTAGGAACAAAAAGTAAAACCAGGGAGAAAAAGGATTGCCAACTTTTATTTTATAAATAGTAGAGAATGTAGCCATAAAGTGAAGTTGTTGAAATCAAGTTTGCGACACTGCTTTTTCGACCTTGTTCATAATTGTTTAAACCTGCATCTAAATAACCTTCTATTTGAGTTTAATTGCAATTCTTATTTGTTTTTAATATTGAATCTCTTATATCTGCTATTAAAAGTGCTAACAATTATTGTTACTTAATGAAATAATAACTAAAAACTGTGCAATGGATGAAAATGTGTATTCTCTCGCTACTAGAGACAAAATATCGTGTGTGCCTCGGGAGTAAATTGCTATAATTCCCCTCTCGATAATTATTTCTATAGGCTACGCCTCGGGAGCTAATTAGCATTATTCCCTCAGCTTCGCCTCGGGATTTAGGGACCGTGGTTCCTTCGGCTTGACCTCAAGAACCAACTTATTTGCTCAGGGAATAATGGCTTACTTTACTATTTTCTTACTTTACTATGTACTTCTTTTATATGTAGTAGGTACCTACTTTTATTATTACATTTTATTTATTTTTTTTTTTTTTATAAATATGCTTTAATTTGTGTTGTAAACTTTATTACTTTACTTTAATTATCTAACGGCAATAAAGTCGTTAATAAACATATTATTACAGTTCCTAGACAACAAAAAGAAATCTTGTATAAAACAAAGTCCTCTACTAAAGCATTCACTTCAGATTTGGTTCTTCCATAATATTTGATATTCTGAATAATTGTTTCTTTACATTTAATTTAGTTATTACTGATGATTAAATACTACAATATAAGTGCTACAAATAGAGGATATTATTTATATTTTATTTAACACTGTCACTTTAGTTCGGGTTAAGCTCGCTAGGGAGATTTAGTATCGGGGGAGAGAATAATGAACCACTTTTCAAATCGGATTGTTCCCTCTACCCCTTCCTTACTCTGAGGTTGTATAAGCCCTTTGGCAGCCTACTTCGGGCTGTTGTGCCAAATATTTGTATTATTATTATTATTTTAAACATTTAGATTGACTTACTGATGAATTAATAATTATAACTAATAAATTACCTCGTGTAAAACAAATTTAGTCGGTTTTCAGTAATCTTCTAAAAATTATTCATTTCGTCAAACGGGTTACTAAAATGAACCATTCAATGTACATTTAGCATTTTGTTATTTATTTAAACGTCTAAATTGTTCCTATCCTCCTAAAGAAAATGGAAAATATTTGTTTCCAATTTCACTGGAAGCTACCCCCCCCCCCCCCTCTTTGTGTCATTCTTGTTCTTTTCAATGAATAGAGCCCTGTTAAATCAACCCGTTTACTAATTTCGAACCCGTTCATATTCTAACTAGTTCCCTATCCCTAGAGACTCGGAGATAGAAGGGAGAACGACAGTTCAATTTAACAGGGACTCGGGTCAGCAGCTCATTCAGCTCACCCGCTCGTTCGAGAACGTTCCAGCTCTAATCGTTAAATAAATAGATAACTACTTGATACAAGTGGCGACCGTTGATCTCACAAACTGATGGACGTCGGACTGACCCCGATCACCTATCAGCGCAATATTAGTTCTAACGAGTTCTAAACTGTCCTTCATATAGGCCGTTGCGCCACTGTGCATACTAAATTAAATGTCTCATACAAACTCCGTATATGGAATTTTACTTGAAAACTTAAATATTTTAAAGATATAGTTATAAACAAATCAATATATTATATTTGTAAATTTTTAAGTTTTTGGTAGTATTCATATTACGGAAAGATTAAAGTTTTACTTTAAATCAAATTATAATTATCAATAACTACGGGACACATATACAGAGAAAAATAGACCTCCGCACCGGGACTCGAACCAAGGGTCCTCCTATTAATCCGTTACAGGTGCTCTTACTAACTGAGCTATACGAGAGAATGGGGAATTTGTATCGGTAACGACAGAGAAAAATCATTCTCCTGTATAGCTCAGTTGGTAAGAGCGTAACAGGACCCGTGGTTAAGTCCCGGTGCGGGGGTCTATTTTTCTCTGTATGTCTCCCGTAGTTATTGATAATTGTAATTTGATTCTTATTATAATTAGTAAATAGTAAAATTAAACCCACAATAGCAAATCTTCCATAATTTTAATTGGTCATTATTAGAGAACATTCAAAAATAAATTAATTTCAGTAGTCAGCAGTAAACTTAAGCAATTGAAATTTTTTAGGGTCCGTAAGCAAAACCAAGGACCCTTATATTTTGCTGCGTGTGTCCGTCTGTCGCCTGCTCTCACACCCGTGAGAGCACCTTTCGTCCGATCACTTTGAAATTTGGCATACATATGTATAGTAACTACCTACACATTTTAAAAATATATCGACTCATAAAAATTAAAAAAAAAAAAAAATAAGGGTATTTGTTTTTGGAGATCGTGTGGGGTATCATATGAAAGGGTACGTTGAGCTGATTACAAAAATATATAATTTTTTTGGTTATTAAGTTATAACTTTGATAGGGCTAGCGTAGACGAGTTTGAAGTTGGTGTGAAAAGTCCCCCCCCCCCCTTCTATCTCGCTTATGTAAAGCGCAAAAATTCCTGAACATTCTACGACCAAAAGTAAAGATACCACTTTTTGGAGAAAGAATTGTTTTTATTGACAAAATACGTTTTTACTTCCATGAAAATGGAAGTATGGTGATACCCTCCAAAACGTGATTCCGAGATCTCTGTGAAGGAGGGGTCTTACGGACCCGGGGGTATCATTGAAATCCGTTTCATATATATGTATGTCTGTGCGTACGTATGTATGTACGTACGTACGTACGTACGTACGTGGGTTCGTTCGGAACTTAAAACCTTTATAACATCGCTTCAAGACATCGTATTGAGATGCGGTTTTCGGCATTTTTTAGAACTTTGGACGGAAAAACTGATGGCGCAAACCCGAACATGGTAGCTTACGACGTTTCGGAGCTACAGTCACTTAAGCACGAAATCGGTCTGACGATAACTTTAGTAGGCTTTATTTGATTTCAATTTCCTTTGGGGTATATATGTGTCCTATATGGTAGATTGTACCTATACTTTTTGAGCAAAATCGGACAAGCGGTTTGGGAGATATTGGTATTTTAGTGTTTTTTTAAAGGTTTTTTCGGAACCAAATTGCGGCTAAACTGAAAGTCGTATCGAAAAGCGGATAACACCAGTTTAACCAATTTTAAATAATCTACAACTTTTGTCATATGACTTTTTGTCGTAGGACCATCCCTTCTACCTTAAATAGTCATTTTTGTTAAATTTTCGACTTTGAGCTCTTATATTATTCGAAATAATTGACCGATTTATTTCGGATCCAAATTGCGGCTAAACTGTAAGTCGTATCGAAAAGCGGATAACACCAGCGGTAACTGATTTTAAAAGATCTACAACTTTGGTCCTATGACTTTTTGTCGTAGGACCATCCCTTCTACCTTAAATAGAGACATGTTTTTCAGTTTTTTTGTTAAATTTAATTTTCGACTTTTTTTTATCAGCTGATTCTAAATTCTTTTATTATTATATTCTTATATCGTATAGTTAAAAACAAGTATAAAGAAAATGTAAACAAATAAACAAAAATTGAATAATTAATTGTTTTGTTATAAAGGATAAAGATTAATAAATTTGTTTTGTTTTCGCATAAACTCACCTAGAACTCTAGATGTAAACAAACCTCCTTTCTCTCTTATCTTTTTACATTCTACCGACATTTATAAGGTAACATTTTATTTTTATGTTAACTATATATTTAATTGTGTTTATTATCATTATTATTTTGGTTTAATTTTGGCTTTCTGTTGCAAAACTATAATCAATATTAGCTGTTTGTACGATGTAGTTTATACTGAGTTCTCTCTTGCTCACGTATTGACACCACAACATTTCATGGAAGTCATGTGTGGGATTTCCACACCGGTACTTTTTATAATTATGCTCTATTGGATGTATTTATATGTTCTAGTCCGGCCTATTGGCAAAACATACTTTATCAGATGTTTGTTTATGTGTTTTGAGAATATCAGACCCATAGGATAGTTCAAAGTAAGCTTTTTAGCATGTTAAAAATCACCATCAATAGGAACTGTGTGCTGACTATGCACACTCTTGACCTGTTTATTTAAATATAGTATCAATTTTAATATTTATGTTATATTCCCCGTAGGTTGCAATATCAATACAAATTAGTAATGATAACTGAACCTAGTGAGTTCTTCATTTCACGGACTTAGGATTTGAAAAGTTTGTTTTTGTTTGTTTGTTTAATGATAACTAGCTTAAAAATTGACTGATTTGAACGAAATTCTGTATATAGGCACAGCTCATAATTTGTGACAACTGTATAGTTTTTGAAAATTCCACACTAAATATTTTGAAAATTTCACTTAACGGTGACAATTCACCAAAGTTATTCACATTTTATACTTATACATACAGTTATAATTTTTTAATTTTATATTGAAATAAAAATGTGTTTCTATTCCATTCTATGCCACTCTATTTTGAAGATTGCAACCAATATGGTGGACGACTAAACAAAAAGACTTTAGTTACCATGACAAGTTATATATTAATTTAAAGGTCCTGAAGTGTAGAAGAGGAATATGCAACTATTAATATTTTAACTTCATATTTTTAAAGATGACGGCCAAAATGGAGGACAACTAAAAAACAAGTTTTAGTCAGCATGAAATGTCATACATCGTTTCAAATGTATTTGGAAGTAGGCAAAGAGTAAATAACTATGTATTAAATTTTCACATTGAATATTTTCAAGATGGTGGACGGACTTAGGAAAACGTTTAAGTCGTTATGTTATAAATCGTTTTAAAGGTATGTAAGAATATAAAAAGAGTAAATAACACTAAAATTCACATTAAATATTTTTAAAATGGCGACCAATTAGAAGGACAAGTAAAAAAAAACGTTTATCTACGATTGATACGAAATATAAACATTATATCTTTGTTTAGATGCGTAGAAAGTGATTATTTACGTACTTGTATTCATTGCGCATGCGCGTCCCATAGTTCTGAATAATTCCTCTTCTTTACCACACTAGTGCGGTAAAGAAGAGGAATTCTTCAGCTTTACGCACGATTAGCAAGTTTGTTTACATTTAACAAAACTAATTTGCAGTTCTTTTATTAAAATAACTGTATATTTTTAAGTTTTTGGTAGTTTTCATACTACGGAAAGTTAAATTTTAATTTAAATCAAATTATAATTATTATTAACTACGGGAAACAGACAGTGAAAAATACACTCCTGTGCCGGGATTTGAACCACGGGCCTCTATATTTCCAGTATAGCGCTCTTCCATCTAAGCTACGCAGGAGAATGATTTTTCACTACCGTAATCGATAACTAGTCCCGAATCCAAGCTTTCAATATTCATATACATTTAGACAGTCAATATTTATGACATTAGAACTAAACCAAGAATTAACGCTTATAATTATAAAGTACTCAATTAGTACCTGTACCTTGTACAATCAATTCGAAATTCAATATTTTTAAGTTTTTGGTAGTTTTCATACTACGGAAATATAGAGGCCCGTGGTTCAAATCCCGGCACAGGAGTGTATTTTTCACTGTCTGTTTCCCGTAGTTAATAATAATTATAATTTGATTTAAATTAAAATAACTGTTTATATCGAGTTTTTAGTGAAAAACAATAAGTGAATCAAGTGACTTTGACGAAAATGTGGAGAATAATACTCCTCCAGAAATAATTAATTCAACAAAAAATACAACTCAAGAATTAATCCCATCTTTATCAAGAGAGAGAAACGAACTTACATACAGCAAGTTTATTTTTTTCTGTATTTATAATTTAAATCTAACAATCGTAGATAAAGTACGGTACGCAACTCGTGCGAAAACGGCATTTTGCATTGCTCGTGTGGTTTTACAACCCTCGCTGTCGCCCGGGTGCAAACTCCACACTCGCATGCAAAATGCTACTTTCCGCACTCGACGCGTAATGTACTATTAAATCGGCATGGCATGTTATACATCGTATAAAAGGTCTTTAGGAATCAGAAAAGAGTTTGTAACTACTAAAATATTTAACTTAATATTTTCAAGATGGTGGCCAATATGATGGAAGACTAATGAACAAGTTTTATCAGCATATATAATCTACAAATTGCTGTATATGCAGGCGAGCCAACCAAATCTGCAAAAACATTAAATCAAAATTTAAAAAAAAATTATCAAATGCAAGAAAAATATACCATTATTTCAAAAGTTTTACAACAAATACGGCTGGCATGTGCCCATACTTATATGGCATGCTACATAAAATTATTTTAAAACTCTGTTTAAGTCGAAAAATTATCCTGGTAGCATATTGAAAACTTTTTAAGGCCGATATATAGTGCACAATTTTACGCGAATTTATTATGTATCTTATCACTAGTACTATTTTAATTAATTTTAATAAAATGCAATATTCAAAAACATAATTGTTTAGCACGGGCCACCTGTCCTCCTACTCTTGGACGAATGAATTAAAAAATAAAGTTCATGAAAGGAGATAGTAAAATATAGATATTTCTCTAATCCATAAAAATTATGGGGCCCACTGGGAAATAAAAGTGTGTTTGTTACAATTTCAGGGGGGGGGGGGGGGCGTCACATTCATTTTAATTTAATATTAAATATGCTTACTAGGTTAAAATTAATATGAGACCATGATTTGACATATTATTATTAATTTTTTTTACAAAAATCAGAAGAATTTTAACAATGTAGACTTAATAAAAATAATGTGTGAGAGGAATCTATACGAGAAAATTATTTATCTCCATGGGGGAGAAAAAGTGAACTTTCCTCCCTAGTTTACAGGGAGGGAAGTTACTCATTGCACCCGGTCGGGTTAAACAGGGAGTAATGAAAAATAAGGGAATCATGAATTCTCATGATTCCCTCCAGTGTTGCCCTAGATAAAGCACACGTAAATGAGGTTGGTGCTAATACACATTTCATTTACTAACTTTTGTTTAATGTCTAAATCTATAATGTCATCTTCACACATGTCATGTAACCTCCACAACGGTTGCCATAGTGATTCATCAGAAAAAGAAACAAACAAGTTAAAAGTGGAATCATAATTTCTAAATGTAGGTAAACTAATCCATATTTAAATACATCAGTTGTCAACACCATTCAATACATGACTCAGCTTCCAGCTAATTCTCCCATTTAATTTTAGCATTGAAAGTCAAATAATTACTATCTATAATTTAATTTTAACGTGATTAAACTTATTTAGAGAATTGTTAGTATTATATCTAACTATTTGTTTCTTTTTTTAAAAAAAAATATAAACCTATGTATTTTTTTGTTGAATAACATAATTTAAAATTAAAATCTTTCCATATTCTTTTTTCTCCTCTGGAGGTGAAATTTTGTACGTACCTCGGGAGTAACAATCACTTGCACCCTCGGCTCCGCCTCGGGAGTGAACGTTATGGTTCCCTCGGCTTCGCCTTAGGAACCAATGTCATCGCTCAGGGTGCAATCACTTACTTTACTCCCTTGGTGCGTAAATAACTATTTAATTTACCAACAGCAGGGAGAGAAAGTGAACTTTTCTCCCTAATTTACAGGGAGGGAAGTTACTCATTGCACCCGGTTGAGTTAAACAGGGAGTAATGAAAAATAAGGGAATCATGAACCGAATGATGAACAGAGAACCGCTGATTAATCAGAGGTTCTCAACCTGTGGTGCGCGTACCCCTTGGGGTACGCGGAAATGTGTAAGGGGTACGCAGAGAATTATAAAAAGGTTTTTCGTTTACTTTTCTGTCTAATAAATAAAAACTTTTTAGTAAAATGTCAATTAAAAAATCTTGTTTGGAATTAAAATTACCTATTTACAGATTATGATGTAGCAATATTAGCAGTTGTTACAACACTTCATCTAATATAAAAATAAGGGGTTGTTTTTAGGGTGTATGCACAGTTAATGATTCAAAAAAAGGGGTACGAGCGTTTAGAAAGGTTGAGAACCGCCGCCCCAAATAAAGCACAAGTATAAAGGTTGGTACTAATACACATTTCAATTACTAACTTTTGTTTAATGCCTAAATCTATAATGTCATCTTCAAACATGTCATGTAACCTCCACAACGGTTGCCATAGTGATTCATCAGTAAAATAAAAAAACAAGTCAAAAATGAAATCATAATTTCTTAATGTAGATTAACTAATCCATATGTAAATACATCAGTTATCAATACCATTCAATACACGACTCAGTTTTCAGCTGATTCTACCATTTTATTTTAGCATTGAAATTCAAATAATTACTATTTATAATTTAATTTTAACGTGATTAAACTTATTTAGAATTGTTAATATTATATCTAACTATGTTTTTTGTTTTAAACAAATATAAAAAATTGCATTTTTTGTTGAACAAAATAAGTTAACATTTAAATCTTTCCATATTTTTTTCTCCCTTCTGGAGGTAAAATCTTGTACGTACTTTGGGAGTAAAAATCACTTGCACCCTCGCGATAATTAACTCCCTCGGAACCAACTTTCAGGAACCAACGTCATCGCTCAGGGTGCAATCACTTACTTTACTCCCTTAGTGCGTAAATAACTATTGTTTTTCTTAATTATTATCACTTCTTTTGATGAGCACGGAATCAATAATAAAATTAAAAAAACACATTCATAATAGAATTAGATGTTAAAAAGTTCTTGAAAATAATTAGTGTTGAAATTTCATTACTTTACACCACCCCCACACAGCTTCCCCGAGTATACCAAGTTTTATAATTAAAAAACATTTATCATTTTCCTAATTTAACAAGACGTCCGAGCTGCAACTCACAAGCTATTTAGCCACTTTTTTTATTTACACACACATATTATATAGCTACATACATACATACATACGTATATATATATATATATATATATATATATATATATATATATATATATATATATATATATATATATATATATATATATATATATATATGTATTTTGAGTTAAGATAAGGTTGAGAGGTTGGTGGTAATTGTGGATTAGAAGTTGTACAAAGTGATAAATAATAACTGAACACAACTTGAGACAAGAAAGTAATTTTAAAAACAACATTTTTTTTTTTTATTTCTCTCTCTCTCAAATTTTGTAGTGATTGCTTATTATTTTACACATTTATAATTAAATTTAGAATTTTATATAAATAATAACAATAAGAGATTATATACCTAAACATGAATTTATAATTTATTAGGTCTTTATTTTATAAAGGGGGCGAACAAATTTAAATTAAATAAAATTCGAGAATATAAAAATAAACTTACAAGTTAAACTTTCTTACATACGAGCACAAGATTACGATTACTCGGTCCTATGTTCAGTTTATTAGTTGATTCCAGTTCTCGAGCTTACATTTGCATTTGATTATTGTCCAACATTTTATCAAAATTATCGAAATATAATTTATTATTATATTTCAGGCAAGTTGTCAATACACTGAACTAATGAATTGAATAAGTACATTAATTAAAATAAAATAGTTTTTGTACTAAAAAAAAAAGTAGCAAATTTAACTTGGGGTAGTTTTAAAATCGAATCTTATCACGTGTAAGATGAAATCTTATACAGAAGACTGTAGGGCCATGAGTTGTTACAGTTTTCTTAGCTTATATTTAATATCCCTTTGTCTTAATTGCAATTTAGCCTAAGGAATATAATATACTGCTCTGCATATGTTCCTTTGTCTAAATAACTATTAATACAGAGGGATATAATAGAAGGGTGCTTAAGTAAAAAAGTACCCTTTAATCAAGCATTCATTTATACGAATATAGTTAAATATGTCTTACTTATATAGGAATCGAACCACGGATTAGTAGTGTTAAGACTTCAGTTTCAAGAGAAGCATTTATGCACACTTACTATCGACAGTATAATAATAAATACAAATATATCCTGGTGAATTAAATTATCAGAAGGGATTATTGAAGTAAATCTATGTCGGCTTAGTTGAAATAGCACTGCTTCACAGCACTAAGCCACTAACATGACTCAATACTGGGATTAGTCAGCAGAATGCCAAACCATAACATTGATTCACTATTCAATATGTAAATAACACTCGGGTACTATAAATAGAAATCTTCATCTCTTCTTATAAGAACCTTATCTGGACAAATTGTTGTCAATACGTCATCTAAAGACTATCAGACAATAATAAACAACCAACCAGCAAAGTTTTGCCATATTTATTCATTCAGCTAGAATGCAAAGTCTCTTGAGCCATAGTAAAACCTCAAGTAACCAAGTAAGTTTTACTATGAATTATATGTATACAAAAATAGTCTGCCAATATTAGTGAAGGCTCGTAGTTTCCTCTCGTCCTATTTCGTTTACTTTAGTAATTTGATGCTTTTAATATTGTCAAATTTATTTAATTTTCCACCATTTTTTAAATCTGTTAAAATTGTTTTGATTTTTTTCATTAATTAAAGTATACAATATTGCAAAATTTAAAGACCGTAGACAGTTGAAATTAATCTGGTTCTATCTTCGGGATACTTTCGACAAGCCATACAAATTTCATGAAAATCAAATGAGTACTTTTAAAGTTATAGATCAGGGATACTCACTATGCGGACGCGAGCCGAATGTGGCCCTCAGTACAATGTTGTGTGGTCCTCGACCGTACGTAAAACTCGCGATATTTTTCCCATTATCTTAGGTCGTAGAAATACAGCGGACCTTAGAAATTTTCAGATACTGAAATTTGGCTCTTGATGCAATCCTGGTGAGAACTCCTGGATATTAATAAATGTATGTTTGTGCGCATGTTGAAGAGAAACACATGGGCAAAAGGTTGAAACTTAAATAGGGACCAACAATCTAATCGTGACCTACCATCCACATTTCATTAAAATTGGACGTGCAGTTTTTAAGATAATGTGTAGGTTCACGAAAATTGAGCGACAGACAGACAGACAGACACGGAACCAAAAATGTTCCCTGATGTCTGGAACGGATTTCTGTCTTCTATCAGAGACATCAATTCGCTCTTTAGAACGATCACATAGCTTCCTTTACCTTCGGTAAGCTCGGAAGCAATAAGTAATATATAAGGTATAAGTTATAAATAAAAAATACGTGTGGTGTCACGGGACACCCGGTAGTAACGAAGTTCCTTACATTTTTCATTAAATATAAATTATAAAATCACACTGCTAAGTACGTATACATTCCTAACTACTTATACATGGCGGAGTTAGAAAAGAGACAAAATTAAAAGTAACGAACTGTTTGTACCTAGTAAGAGGTAAGGCAAAATTAAATGAAAATCATTATTTGTATAATTAAAGCAAGCGTCTTACTATAAATGTGTATTAAATATAAGAAAAAAAGTTGATCATGATAAGTTTATAGTGAAAGAGTATGTTTGTTAAAGGAGTTTGGATTGAAATAGGACTGTTTTCTACCTATCCGGCTAATTAATTTAAAATATTATAAAATATATCTCTTCCCTACTCTACACTCTACAGCTTCTGCTTGTATCAGGGTGAAATTTTGCATGATTATATTTTATTAATTTACAAAACAAAGTGACATTTTTGACAGATATAACAAAAATAAACAAAACAAGTCAAGAAACAGGCTTCCTTAATAACACTTTTTCCCGTCTTTTAAAGCTTATGTTTACGCGAGCGCTGCGCGTGAACGCTTGGGCGGATAACGTTTTCTGACGAACTCAGCCCGGGCATTGGTAAAATGAACGTGTGTACCAAATTTAATCTAACTCGGTGAGCTTTTACTCAAGTTATCGTCATCTGTAGATTTCCTGACGGATTTTGCGTGACGGTGATTTTGTGACGGTGATTTTGGTCGTTTTTTTTTCGGATTCACTCCCGGGCTCCAGAAAGTGCCATAAGGAACTTCGTTCCAATTAAACAATTTGGCTGACTATTATTATTTTTATTTATTTAAATCTATTATCTATTACCTAAAGTTGTGATAGTAATATTTGTACATAACAACCACGCTTATACATAAACCTCATCAGTTAGCATTGTTTTAGTTGGGAAAAAAGTATGACGTAAGTTTTAAAATTTTAATATATACATATAAATACTCATTTTTTATGCTGACAAGTAAAAAGTAGAAAATCCAGAAAGTTATCAGTCTTATGAAAATACAGACCCACTCAGCATTCTACGAGCCTTCTGGACACTTGAGTGCAATGATTAATAATAAATAAAAGAAATGAAAGGTAAGCGTAGAATATCCCTATCAAAATACGCATTATATAGTGTCAAAAGTAATAAACAGGTCAATGACCTCCCCTTTTAAGTTTATGCGTGGTATATAAAATAAATCGGTACTTTTTTACTTAATCTCCCTCCTATATTCCTTTGTCTTAAAAGTTATTTAGATAAAGGACAAGATACAGATTAGTTTAATATATTCCTTAGTCTAAATTGCATTTAAGACAAAGGGATATTTAGTCCAATGAACTTTGGGACAAAAAAATATCACACTTTTGTATGTAAATGTGATAATATCCATTAGTCTAATTAACTAATTAGACAAAATAATATTTAATATACGCTATAAAAACTGTAGAAATCATTCTCCTGCCTCTTTCTGTATACAAGCACAGAAACCTTTCAGAGTTATGTGGGGCAGACAATTGTTTAGAACCTAGGGGGTGCTAAAGTAAAAAAGTGCCCAGAAATCATAAGTATATATATATATATATATATATATATATATATATATATATATATATATATATATATATATATATATATATATATATATATATATATATATATATATATATATATATATATATATATATATACATATATATATATATATATACGTCCAAATAGAAAAGGGAGGGTTATGGAGTGCGCTATTTTGAATGTATATTTTAATTTAGTATTACTTGATAATGGATCATAAAAGTGGATAAAAATGATGTATGAGATTATAACCTTTTTTAAAATTAATATATTGTTAATTTTACTCACCTTTATGATCAATAAACAAGTAATCCAAAATTATCGAAAGGTGAAAATTAGTAAGATTGAATTCAGTAACTTTATAAACTGTCGACATAAATCCTTATAATTATTTTGCTAAGCGAGAAAATTTAAATTTTTCAATGGGAGAGGGAAGCCTGAATCGAATATAATTTTCAAATCTCTCTAATCACTAACCACATCCGACAACTAAAACAAAAAAGCATTATGAAATTTATCTATCCGGAAACGAACTGCAGTAACTTCATATTTTATTTAATAAAGATTATCTATAAATTGGATTTAAACAGGCGAAGGCAACCCTGTAATAACTTTATTAAATAAAGATAATCCACAAATGCTGTGTAAACAGAGAGAAACGACCAGGTTTAGTCTTCCGGTAATTTCAGGAGGACAAAATCTTCTGAAATTCTAATCTATGTTTTACAGGTGGTTGTTTACTTTTTGTTTTCGATTTTCAACAAAATCAGATTAATTTTCATCAATATCTCGGAAACTAATTTTTCCCGTTACAACGACTTTTATCGTTGAATTCGTATTTAGATGAACTACATTTTAGAATTGTTTAATCAAAATCGTCGAAATTTTTTCAAGAAATAATTTTGTCCACGTATACACAGAGATTTTGGGAGTTCAGCCTCCAAATTTAGAGCTAAAATTATTTCTCAATTTCGCCTCGGGGTGTGATTTTTCTGAACATGTATGCCAAATTTCGTCAAAAATCAGTCTAGTAGGCACTGTGTTTTTTTAGATTATAAATTACTTTCTAAATAATGATTATGACAAAGGGATGTTTAGTACAATGTACTTTGGGACAAAGGAATATCACACTTCTGTTTTTATAAGGGAAGTAACAGTCTAAAGAAAAATATTCCGTACACCTTCTTTAGATTGTTACTCCACTCTGTTTTTTTAAAAGGGGAGTAACAATTTAAAGAAGTACCGGATCCCAGCCTTTAGAACCCATTGTGAGTGAATTAGTTTAGCCGATTTTTAGTTTAGTTTTATATAATTTGTTCTCTTTGACCCTCATACTGAATATTTTAATACACCGGTCGATATAGGGTAATTTAAAATTAATATTATCATTTCTAGAGTCTAGTTTATTGTAAAAAATAAAAGTACGTTAATTTTAAAACATGGAATTTTTTATTTTTAACTTCAGTTAAATGTATCAGTTAACGTAGGCTCATGTTAACTCGGAGATTTGAATATATTAGTTAATGTAAGCTCATGTTAACTTGGAAAACAAAAGAGAGTTATTATATGTACATATAATATATGTATATATGTCTTCCTAATCTGGTGACATTTACCTTTGTATAGTGAAAAATCATTATTTTGATAAAATAAGTATTTTGGAGATATATGAAGAGACAGATATCAAACTAGCAACGGGCAACTCGACGAAATGTCATCTTCATTGGATGTAACTTAAAAATTGCTTTGAACCATCATCTTAAAATTACACGCCAACACGCACACGTATAATATATTTATTTATATATATATATATATATATATATATATATATATATATATATATATATATATATATATATATATATATAGATATTTATATAAGAGATTTCTGAATTGCGGAAGTAATAATGAGTCGCTAATGGTTCTAATCCTAAGAGAGATATATTTAATGGTTCTCAGAACATTTCAGCATTAATAAATTCTACGCTTCTCTATAAGAAAAAAGTCTTAATAAAACGATCCTGATGTGGAAGGAAATTTTCTTTTACGTGAAAAAACGTAATTTTATAATAAAATAAAATAAATGTTATAAAAATGTTATAATAAATAAAAGTAAACGAAATATATTACGTTTATATCTTAATTTTTTATAATATCGCAAAAGTTTAGCAAATAAACCAATCCAGTGAGTAAAACAAAGAAGGCAAGATTGAACCATACATACTCCCCCCCCCCCCCCCCCCCACACCGTTTGAAGAGCGATCTAAGCTTATGAAAGCGCTATTGGAAAAGGAATAAGACAATATTCTCTTTAAAAATTAGGAAAGTTACAGACGAAATACAATCATCAAAAATATGCATTAAAATAAAATAGTATAATTTATTAAAAATATTTAAAAGTTATTCGAAACATCAACTATATTCCTAGTTCCACATTAGAGCATGCGACTTCGGTACTCAAGGTTATGGGTTCGAATACAAATGACCAAACTGTTTAAATTGAAGTTCGTGATCTTCTTACATACAACAAATTATTAATCCTGTCTTTCTATCAGTTACGTTTACGTTTCCGTTGATAACTTGAGTAAAAGTTGACCGATTTAATTGAAATTTAATTATGCATGTTCCTCTTACTATAATGCTCATGCTAAATTTGTTGGAAAGTGTTATCCGTCTAAGAGTTCGCGCACAACAATCTCGTAACTGTGAACATCAAACGTAAAATTGAAAACTTAGGACAGGAAAAGATCATCTATTCGACAAGATGAGCATTTTTTTTTTTTTTTAAAAAAACAATTTTTTAGTAAAACCAACAGCGACACCACTATGAAGTGATTAAGATCGTTAAAACAATCAAAGCGGACCTTAACGTTTAAAATTAAGTTCTAACTTAACGATAATAAAACATTATATACTTAGTCTAAAGTACTATTGAAACAGGCATGTAAAATTCCAACTTGATACAGGGAGAAGTTTTTGTATAGCGAAGTGATACATTTTATAATAGTTGAAATGGGTACGACCAGGGCGTTTAAGTAAAGGAATAGAGGAAAGGTATCTTCTTCTCCACTACACGGCTCTCTATTACAATCATACACTTTAACTATCATCTCATCATGATTAAATATTTGCTTAGTATTAAATATATATTGCAATACGCTCACTTCAATGTTAGAGCCACGCGATGTCTAGTATTTTAAGGAGAATGGATGACATGGCGGCAGTTATGTCGTAATACCTAATATTGTTTTTGAGAACTAGTGTAGGATGGCCGAATGTTTGTCAATATTTATTCATTTAAACGGTAATGTATTCATTCCACAATTAATTAATATTGTTTATTATTTCAAAAGCTCAGAGTTTTGCCCAGGGCCGCACAGGGGCCTCGTACTGGGGGCTCACAAGCCGATCAAAAAATATATGGCTAAACTAATTACAGTAGTATGTTTTTGGTGATACTGGCCAGTCCAGTACTGGCCCATTTTTATATACGGGAAAATACTGGCCCAGCCTTAGCGTGGTGCGCATGCGCAGAACGACGGCGCCACTCGAGGGCAAGCTCGGGCCCGCCCGCGATGTGCGTATCGCCCCCCGCCCGCGCCCCGCGATGTCGATATCGCCCCCGCCCTCGTCCCGCGATGTAGGTATCGCCCCCCGCCCCCAGTTATATTTTTGAGCCTCTATACGAGGATTCTGGCCCAGATATGTCAGGGGATTCTAGCCCAGATCAGCACTAGCCCAATTTTATACACGGGAATTCTAGCCCAGATATGTCCGGGGTTTCTAGCCCAGATCAGTACTGGCCCAATTTTATATACGGGAGGTTCTAACCCAACACCTGCCCCCCCCCCCCTGCCCCCACTACTTAGTTTAACTTTTGAAGATATGTCCGGGGGACTAGCCCCGTCCTCTGTCTTACGAACACCTGGCCCCCTTTCGTCGACAGATCTTAATTTAAAAATAAGTAAACATTATATTTTAAAAAACGCATTACATTAATATTATTTTAAATCAAAAAGATATAGTCCTCTTAAAGTCTTCTAATTAGCCATCTTATATATAAATAAGGAAATTATTACTACTCAATTAGTTTAACTTTTGAATGGGAGTTTTTAGCCTAAGATATGTCCGGGGAACTAGCCCTGTCCTCTGTCCCGCCAAGCCCCTGGCCTTAGAGCTTGCAGGCAATAATATACTTTATTAACAGTAAGAACTTAAACAAATCAATACCTAGACCGCATACCAACTTTAATAAATAAATAAATTAAAAAATAAATAAACAAGGATTTATTAATAACATTTTTAATTATTTCTTATTAAACATAGATTTATTAGTAAAATTTTTAGTTATTTCTTTTTAAACAATGTATTAGGATAAGAGATTGATGATTAAATTGGGTATGATCACAGTATCACTATTTTATTATTAGCGGTATATGTAAATATTATTGTAACATTTCATATCGGATTAGAGCTTGCAGCCAATAATATACTTTATTAACAGTAACAACTTTAACAAATCAATACCTAGACCGCATACCAACTTTAATAAATAAATAAATTAAAAAATAAATAAACAAGGAATTATTAATAATATTTTTAATTATTTCTTATTAAACATAGATTTATTAGTAACATTTTTAGTTATTTCTTTTTGAACAATGTATTAAGATAAGAGATTGATGATTATGTTGGGTATGATCACAGTATCACTATTTTATTATTAGTGGTATATGTAAATATTATTGTAACATTTCATATCGGATTAGAGCTTGCAGCCAATAATATACTTTATTAACAGTAACAACTTTAACAAATCAATACCTAGACCGCATACCAACTTTAATAAATAAATAAATAAATAAAAAAATAAATAATCAAGGATTTATTAATAACATTTTTAATTATTTCTTTTTGAACATTGTATTAAGATAAGAGATTGATGATTATGTTGGGTATAAATAAACATTATATTTTAAAAACACATTACATTAATATTATTTTAAATCAAAAAGATATAGTCCTCTTAAAGTCTTCTAATTAGCCATCTTATATATAAATAAGGAAATTATTACTACTCAATTAGTTTAACGTAGGCAGTCTCATGGGACGCAAAGGTTTACTTTCGGATCTGATTAAAACTAGATACAATTTGAACGGGAGTTTCTAGCTCTTCTAATTAGCCATCTTATATATAAATAAGGAAATTATTACTACTCAATTAGTTTAACGTAGGCAGTCTCATGGGGCGCAAAGGTTTACTTTCGGATCTGATTAAAACTAGATACAATTTGAACGGGAGTTTCTAGCTCTTCTAATTAGCCATCTTATATATAAATAAGGAAATTATTACTACTCAATTAGTTTAACGTAGGCAGTCTCATGGGACGCAAAGATTTACTTTCGGATCTGATTAAAACTAGGTACAATTTGAACGGGAGTTTCTAGCCTAAGATATGTCCGGGGAACTAGCCCTGTCCCCTGTCCCGCCAGGCCCCTGGCCTTAGCGCTTGCGCTGCACGTGGGGCGACACCTGGACTTGTCATTAAGACTTTCATTTCCCGGGATTAATCGAAAAAATAGTACAAAGACCTGTCATAAATATGATCAATCTGGTTAATTTTCAAGACAACTTCGAGAAGGATGTAGACAAATGTGAGTTCCCAACTTCGATTACCTGGCCCCCCCCCCCTTCGTCGACAGATCTTAATTTAAAAACAATACTTTTCCTACCATAGGTAGTGGAGAAAAGTAATAAGTAAATTAACCCTTCATTACATTTTTAATAAATAATTATTGCATATAAAAAGCAGGTAGAATTAACCGATATTAAAGTCGGAGTACCAGAAATCAGTAGCAATGTCTCTGATAAAAAATCTCGTGTCCTAACCGGTATTCGAACTTGCGATCCCTCGACTGAGTTATAGGCAGCTCCCATGACTCTCTCAATTATAGGCAAACAATAAAGTTTTTCTCCCCGATGTTTGCACTTTCTTTAGTGTATCCAACGCATGTGTATTAGTCCCTTATATAATAAGACAAGAAATATCTTGCATATTGAAAAATTAGAGGCGTTTTAACAATTGAACCCTCCGTTATATTTTTAATAAATAATGATTGCATGTTTGTTAAAAAAAATAACTTTTGAACTCACTCATATTAAAAATAAATAAATAATATTTTATGTATATTGCTCAGTCAGAAGCCTCCCCCTCCATGTAGTATTACATTTCATTTGTTTGTAAATTAAAAAAACAAAAAATTAAATAAGATCTTACTCTTGTCATAAAAATAAAATAATAAATAAAATCTATTTTGAACTCGCTTATTAAGTAGAGTGTGTAGCCTCGACATTAACAGCTGAAAACACCTGTATAAACCTGACACAGGTACCTAACAATGTTCAATCTTAGGTACCCAACAGTGATCAATCTTAGGTACCTAAAAGTGTTCATTCTTAGGTACCTAAACGTTTTCAATCTTAGGTACCTAACAGTGTTCAATCTTAGGTACCTAAAAGTGTTCAATCTTAGGTACCCAACAGTGTTCAATCTTAGGTACCTAAAAGTGTTCATTCTTAGGTACCTAAATGTGTTCAATCTTAGGTACCTAACAGTGTTCAATCTTAGGTACCTAAAAGTGTTCAATCTTAGGTACCTAACAATGCTCAATCTTCGGTACCCAACATTGTTTAATCTTAGGTACCCAACAGTGTTCAATCTTAGGTACGTAACAGTGTTCAATCTTAGGTACCCAACAGTAATCAATCTTAGGTACCTAAAAGTGTTCATTCTTAGGTACCTAAAAGTGTTCAATCTTAGGTACCTAAAAGTGTTCAATCTTAGGTACCTAAATGTGTTCAATCTTAGGTACCCAAAGTGTTCAATCTTAGGTACCCAACAGTGTTCAATCTTAGGTACCTAAAAGTGTTTAATCTTAGGTACCTAAATGTGTTCAATCTTAGGTACCTAACAGTGTTCAATCTTAGGTACCGAAAAGTGTTCAATTTTAGGTACCTAACAATGTTCAATCCTAGGTACCCAACAGTGTTCAATCTTAGGTACCTAAAAGTGTTTAATCTTAGGTACCTAAATGTGTTCAATCTTAGGTACCTAACAGTGTTCAATCTTAGGTACCGAAAAGTGTTCAATTTTAGGTACCTAACAATGTTCAATCCTAGGTACTCAACAGTGTTCAATCTTAGGTACCTAAAAGTGTTCAATCTTAGGTACCTAAATGTGTTCAATCTTAGGTACCCAAAGCGTTCAATCTTAGGTACCCAACAGTGTTTAATCTTAGGTACCTAAAAGTGTTGAATCTTAGGTACCTAAATGTGTTCAATCTTAGGTACCTAACAGTGTTCAATCTTAGGTACCGAAAAGTGTTCAATTTTAGGTACCTAACAATGTTCAATCCTAGGTACCCAACAGTGTTCAATCTTAGGTACCTAAAAGTGTTCAATCTTAGGTACCTAAATGTGTTCAATCTTAGGTACCCAAAGCGTTTAATCTTAGGTACCCAACAGTGTTTAATCTTAGGTACCTAACAATGTTCAATCTTAGGTACCCAACAGTGCTCAATCTTAGGTACCTAAAAGTGTTTATTCTTAGGTACCCTTCAGTGTTCATTCTTAGTATGCAAATAATAATACAGGAGTTACAGTCTGCGTATTTAAAGTTTAGACTTTTGACAGTCAGATTGGCCAACCTAAACGTGAGAAAAAAAAAAAAAAAAAAAAAAAAAAATGTCACTACCCCTTGGTTACATTGTCTAATGGTTAGGTGCTTTATAATAAGCAATCATTATGTATACTGTTAAAAATACACTGGAGGGAAGGTTCCCGACTGAGGATAACACTTATATAATATTATTTACTGATTTTTTAATTGAATGAGTTCAAAATGGAAGTATTTATTATGACAAGAGAATAAATTGGATAATAATAAATGTATATTAGAGGAAACAAATTGTAAACTGAGGCTTCCCTCCCCCATTGCTTTATGTACTACAGTGGGTCTTTATTTGATTGTGCCTTTGTTAGAATAAAAAAGGTATTTTTATTTAAATGTAATTAAGATATGTAAAAACAATAAAACCCTGTGTAATGCGGTAGTAGGTAACATCAAGATTACAAGACTCATTTAACAGGCTATGCGCCAAATCCATCACTTTTGTGTTCATTCGATGGTGTGTTCGCTACATGTGATAGGTGACAGTTAGTACTCCAATCTATACCGAAAGGGCGCTTAGTATGCACGTAGCGATCGGCCAAGAAACACTATTACCATCATTTTGTCACACAATGTCTCGAAAGGTATACAAACGATTTTTATACTCCGAAGAAGATTTAAGAAATTCATTGCAAGAAATAAAAAACGGGATGTCTTTAAATAAGGCATCAAAATTATTTTCAATACCTAAAAGCACACTACACAACAAAATAAATAATAAAGTGCCGTTGGAAAGAAAAATTGACGAGGAGCGAAGAACGAGAAATAAAAAATAAGTTACTTCAAAAAATTAAACCAGGCTCATTGTTACGTCCAAAAGATGTTAAAGATGCTATTAAAATGGTCCTTAGTGAATTTCCCAAGAAAAACGTATTTGCAAATAACAGCCCCGGAGCCAAATGGTTCAAACTATATTTTAAAAGACATCCGGATATACTAAAGAGGAGCACAGATGTTATTTCAAGAGATCATGTTACAGTAAACAAAATCAGTGATAAAGAAATAATGGATACTAAACCAACTGAATTTGTATCCAAACGTGTTAAACTCTATCATCCATTGGAAATAATGAAGTCGCATGGTAAACTAATTAATCATGATAAAGGGAAAAAAGGAGAGTCAGAAAAGGAATCGATCGCTGCTTCTTCTAAAGACATAGAGAGAGATGCAGGAGAACCAGCTCTACATATCGGGGACTCACATTCATCGCTCTTGGATAATGATATGGAGGCAGTAAGGAGATCGACCGTTGGCTCTTCTAAAGACATAGAGAGACATCCAGGAGAACCATGTCTACACATAGGGGACTCAGATTCATCGCTTTCGGATAATGATATGGAGGCAGTAAAATCAAGAAAGCCATATCTAAATAATGATTCTGATTCTTCCGAAAATGATGTGGGAAATATATGCTCAAACAAATATTTAAACCCTATTAATTCTACATATGACTATAAGTATAAAAAAGGTAGATATGATAACGCACTTAATCCAAATAGGTGTTTCGATCCCGCTGCAGGAAATGAATCATGTTTAAGCGATATTCTTAACATGATATACAGGCTTGAACTTTATTGGGATGATGAAGAAAAAACGGGCAACCTTCATTCAAAAGAGGTGGAACATATAATTAATTCTTTAAGGAGTCTGGGTGTAATATATTAATAAAAAAAAAAAAAAAAAAAAAAAGTAAGTTATTACTGACTGATATTATTAATTTCGTTATATAAATGTAATCACAGAATAAATTGTAAATCTTCCTATAATTTTTTATATTCTTCTTTATTTCAGAGTTTATTATTGTACATTTGTTTTGTATAAATATAAAATTAAAATCTATTATTATTATTATTTTTATGTTCCATACTTCCCCTCTAACCTTTACACTTATTATAAAGAAGCAAAGGCTAGATATCGAAAATATATCGGAGGTGGATAGTAAGTGAAAGTAGCAGTTAATAAATAGTTTGTACTATCTTTACCAATAAATAATGGTTATGTAATTCCATCCGGAGACCTCCCAAAAAATATAATAAATTTAAGTAAAATTGATAAATAACGACTCTTAAAATTTGTCAAAACCATTTAAATAGATTCTCTGGGGTCATGCGCCAAATGACTCTGGGGTCATGCGCCAAGTGGTACGGGCCTGTGCTCTTCGAAATTGATTATTGTTTGCGGCCGTCGGATGGTATAAAAAATAGAGTGACCGTGTTTGAACCCAGGACCTCTGGACTGGCAGAAAAAATAATAAGAATAAGAATATATATTATGTTATTAAGACCAAACCTGTTTAGCGGTCTCGACCTTCAAGGCCCACAGCTGTTTAAACCAGTTCAATTAATACAGGTCTTCCATATTGGCTTATAAAGTCTTGTTTTTTATCTCTACTCAATTCTCAATTACAATTGAAACCATATATTTATTATTTTAACACCCAATACAATTAGTATAATAATATTATGGGATATTCAATATTTCGTTCAATTCACAAATAATCTTCTTAATTAATCTTACATTAAAATTTAGCTAAACATAGACATTTAATTTACTTTATTTTGACATTTAATTTTAAATAATTCTCCAAGTAATGTCCATTTGTAACTATAAGGAGCTGGTGGAACCAGTGCCGGATTTACGGTCTTAGGGGGGTCTTTATTTTATTTTTATTTTTTTTTTTTTTAGCTGACGAGCTTATGTTCCGCAGACGAACTTAGCAGTCCACGTATTTTTTTACAGGCACCAAAAGATTAACTTGATGTTAGTCAATCACTCTTTTGCATGCTACCTCCTGAACTAAACATTTTATATATATAAGTTTTTAAAAAAGGTTCTACAAATTAATAAAATTCAATAAAAAGTGATAGTTTTATCGGCCTATTTATTTTTTTTTTATTACAAATCAGTGTTATATTATTAATATATTAATAATATTATTGTTTTTTTTTTTTTTTAAAAAGTTTAAAAATAATGAAATGAAAAAGGAATTTAAATTATAGTCTTTGAATAATTAACCTCGAGTGAGAAGTGGCAGCACTGGAACACGATTTGTTTTGGTTTGAGTTTGTTGACGGTTCATCCTAAACAAACTCTTTTACCTAAGCTTCAATTTTTATATAAATATTGTATGCAACATTTTAATATCAGATCAATTATTTCTACTTTGCAAGTAATGGATTCTAATTTTTCGAGATCTGTATCCAGCGTAGAAAGAAAAGAATAAAATAAAATAAAATAACATATAATTGTTGAATATATTATTATAATCTGACGCCATTGGAGGGGTGTCAGGTTTATACAGGTGTTTTCAGCCAGTAATGTCGAGGCTACACACTCCACTTAATAAGCGAGTTCAAAATAGATTTTATTTTTATTTTATTTTTATGACAAGAGTAAGATCTTATTTAATTTTTTGTTTTTTAATTTACAAACAAATAAAATGTAATACTACATGGAGGGGAGGCTCCTGACTGAGCAATATACATAAAATATTATTTATTTATTTTTAATATGAGTGAGTTCAAAAGTTATTTTTTTAACAAACATGCAATCATTATTTATTAAAAATATAACGGAGGGTTCAATTGTTTAAACGCCTCTAATTTTTCAATATGCAAGATATTTCTTGTCTTATTATATAAGGGACTAATACACATGCGTTGGATACACTAAAGAAAGTGCAAACATCGGGGAGAAAAACTTTATTGTTTGCCTATAATTGAGAGAGTCATGGGAGCTGCCTATAACTCAGTCGAGGGATCGCAAGTTCGAATACCGGTTGGGACACGAGATTTTTTATCAGAGACATTGCTACTGATTTCTGGTACTCCGACTTTAATATCGGTTAATTCTACCTGCTTTTTATATGCAATAATTATTTATTAAAAATGTAATGGAGGGTTAATTTACTTATTACTTTTCTCCACTACCTATGGTAGGAAAAGTATTGTTTTTAAATTAAGATCTGTCGACGAAGGGGGGGCCAGGTAATCGAAGTAGGGAACTCACATTTGTCTACATCCTTCTCGAAGTTGTCTTGAAAATTAACCAGATTGATCATATTTATGACAGGTCTTTGTACTATTTTTTCGATTAATCCCGGGAAATGAAAGTCTTAATGACAAGTCCAGGTGTCGCCCCACGTGCAGCGCAAGCACTAAGGCCAGGGGCCTGGCGGGACAGGGGACAGGGCTAGTTCCCCGGACATATCTTAGGCTAGAAACTCCCGTTCAAATTGTACCTAGTTTTAATCAGATCCGAAAGTAAACCTTTGCGTCCCATGAGACTGCATACGTTAAACTAATTGAGTAGTAATAATTTCCTTATTTATATATAAGATGGCTAATTAGAAGAGCTAGAAACTCCCGTTCAAATTGTATCTAGTTTTAATCAGATCCGAAAGTAAACCTTTGCGTCCCATGAGACTGCCTACGTTAAACTAATTGAGTAGTAATAATTTCCTTATTTATATATAAGATGGCTAATTAGAAGACTTTAAGAGGACTATATCTTTTTGATTTAAAATAATATTAATGTAATGTGTTTTTAAAATATAATGTTTATTTATACCCAACATAATCATCAATCTCTTATCTTAATACAATGTTTAAAAAGAAATAATTAAAAAAGTTATTAATAAATCCTTGATTATTTATTTTTTTATTTATATATTTATTTATTAAAGTTGGTATGCGGTCTAGGTATTGATTTGTTAAAGTTGTTACTGTTAATAAAGCATATTATTGGCTGCAAGCTCTAATCCGATATGAAATGTTACAATAATATTTACATATACCGCTAATAATAAAATAGTGATACTGTGATCATACCCAATTTAATCATCAATCTCTTATCTTAATACATTGTTCAAAAAGAAATAACTAAAAATGTTACTAATAAATCTATGTTTAATAAGAAATAATTAAAAATATTATTAATAAATCCTTGTTTATTTATTTTTTAATTAATTAATTTATTTATTTATTAAAGTTGGTATGCGGTCTAGGTATTGATTTGTTAAAGTTGTTACTGTTAATAAAGTATATTATGAAAAAATGTATTCAGAGCTGATTAGAGAGGGTCATGGGAATATCAGTTAATTCTCGGTTAAAGGAACGGATTTTCAGTTATACAGGTTTTAGGTTTATACAGGTGTTTATAGCTGATAAGGCAAGTACATGGTGGATGAGGCTCCCGTCCGTTTTTAACTTGGAACAGGTGCAAAATAAAACAGGCTAGGATCAAGGTCGACTTAATTATAGGAGTCCATTTTTTTTTTTTTATAAGAGGGATAGCAAACAGGTTTGAAATCATTAACGGACTTCCGATATGAAATTACAACCTCCCGTATATAAAATTGGGCCAGTACTGATCTGGGCTAGAAACCCCGGACATATCTGGGCTAGAATTCCCGTGTATAAAATTGGGCTAGTGCTGATCTGGGCTAGAATCCCCTGACATATCTGGGCCAGAATCCTCGTATAGAGGCTCAAAAATATAACTGGGGGCGGGGGGCGATACCTACATCGCGGGACGAGGGCGGGGGCGATATCGACATCGCGGGGCGCGGGCGGGGGGCGATACGCACATCGCGGGCGGGCCCGAGCTTGCCCTCGAGTGGCGCCGTCGTTCTGCGCATGCGCACCACGCTAAGGCTGGGCCAGTATTTTCCCGTATATAAAAATGGGCCAGTACTGGACTGGCCAGTATCACCAAAAACATACTACTAATTACAATATAATAATAATAGTTATTTATGTCACTAGGCAGCAAAATGGAATTTTGCAGACAAGTGTTTTAAGTTTTAGTTACGAGCCGAAGGCGAGGATAGGCTAAACAAATTTACTATTTTACGTAAATAGTAAAACGTTATTTACCTGCTTCGGTTACACCTAGCAGGTAATCTTTAACGAGTCAGGAATGTTTCCTTTGCTGCATAGTTACATACAATATTTTATCTACTAACGGCAGAAAAATTACACTAAAGATTTTAGTACTTCATTTAGAGGGCAATAAACTTTTCTTGTATGATGTTGCAATATTTGCAATTTCGGGTGGCGTGTTATCAAACAAGTCTTTAACGTCTTGCACAACATTATCATCCACATTTTTATTTAAACTTTAAAACCCTAATTAATAAATTTATCAAAATAATAACAGAAAACTATTTAATTATCTTTTTTTGATAGATAAAAGATTTAAAGCAATGAAAGTTGTAAAAATCGAATTGATGACTCGAAAGTTTGAGTAAGTGTAATGACTCGAAAGTTAAAACAAAACAAAGACAAAACAATCAGTATTGCCACATTTTTGTTTTTAACAGCTGTTTTTTATCTTAATTTTTAGCGGTTTTTTAAAAATTATCACTGTAAAATAATAAATTAGTTATATTATTATAATTTTTAAAGGTATTTTCAAAAAACATTCTAAATATTTAGCAGAATATATAACCTGAGATGAAGTAACTTTTTCTTAAAATTTGGCAGTCTTTAGTTATTTTACTGAATCAAGAAAAATGACATTATGCAGATTGAAAACAGTACAATGCCTAATTTTCTCACTGCCGTGAGTAGATAAAATATATTTTCAAGGGGCACCAAATTGGAATGCTCGTCGGGTTGGAATGATGTCGATGCATCGATGACAGTACTTATCGATAGAGGGGAGCTGAAAACCCCAGCTAGGTCTCTCATTAGAAAGTAAAAACTAATTACAGCTTAGAGTCTAAGTCATTTTTGTTTAATTGAATACTACCTACTTCAATTATCTTTGAATTATGTTAGAATTTTTATAAATATAACAATTGGTCCGAGATAACTCTAATTACTTAGCCCAGTGCTTTTTATTTATTATTTTTCGAGTCTTCCTAGGTACATTTAATTATAATTGAACATTTTATCAAAATGTATTATAAAATTAACTTCTTCTCGGCGGGGAATCGAACCTGGCCTCTCTCAGTCCGCGTTTAAAGCCATTTTCTTAGAAACTAGATTTTTACAGGGAAAACGACTTATATCGTTAGATTCGTATTTAAAAGAACATTTTAAATTTTTTAATCAAAATCGTCGGAACCAATTTCGAGAAATAATTTATTTCACTTATTTCAGAGTTTAAAGGCGTGGCGCCACCGAATTTCACCTCGGGGAAACGATTTTTCTGAACATGTACGCCAAATTTCGTCAAAATCGGCCCTGTAGTGCAAGCTTTTTGCGTCTGCACCAACGAAAAAATCACTTTTATCTCCAGTAGGGAAAAAAGTTATGATTTTTAAATAGTTTAGAGGGACTAAAACCGGTCTTTTCATCCCTGAACTCAAAAAGTAGGGAGAAAAAGTAAAAGTAGGGCAAAAAAGTAAAGATTGCAACTTAATTATTTAATAAATAGTAGAAAATGAATGGTAAATGTAATGAAGTTGTTGAAATCAGGTTGGCGGCACTGCGCTTTTTTGACCATGTTTATCATTGATTCACTGTTTATAACCTGCAGCTAAATAACCTTCTATTTGAGTTTAATTCTAATTCTTATTTGTTTTTAATATTGAATCTCTTATATCTGCTATTAACAGTGCTAATAATTATTGTTATTTATTAAAATAATAAATAAAAACTGTACAATGGACGAAAATGTGTAGTTTCTTCCTACTGGAGATAAAATATTGTATGTACCTCGTGAGTAAAGTGACATTATTCCCCTCGCGATAATTATCTCCCTCGGCTGGCCTCGGGAATTAATGAGTCTAATTCCCTCGGCTTCACCTCTGGACTTAGAGACCATGGTTCCTTCGGCTTCGCCTCAAGAACCAACTTTTTCGCTCAGGGAATAATGGCTTACTTTACTCCCTAGGTGCATAAATAACTATTTTGGACTCATAGGACCTCAAACGTATAAATCCATCACAATATCAAAATCGAAATTTCGCGCCATCACAATACATTCTCTTTATATGAGAAAGTAAAAAGATTGATTTAAGATATTACATAAAAATGAATTTATACTTGGTTCCTCTGTATATTAAGACTTAGGACAGCTCCTGCGTTCAACCTAAACCTATAACCTTCAAATCAACCTTGTGAAACATTTTTCAAACTAAGTTTGAGTAGTGATAATCATAAAGACTTGTTATCGTACTCCCTCTAAAGCAGTCAAGCATTATTTATCGGCTAACCTATTTTTAAACTTGATTAGCTACTACATATTGATAATGACTTGTCTTTTCTACTTGATTAGAAAACCATAAAACACTTTAGAAAGACATTAAGTGCATCAAAGACAATATTAAGTGCATACAATCAAATAACTGCAGTCTTAAATAACTACAAGTCCATTAAGTTTTAATAGATTAACTATAAACAGAGGTTCATCTTTAGAACTTGCTGGATAATTAACTCAAAAAGTAAACTTGACTCACTGTTAATTTACTGATGATCCTGTTAATGCTGAATTTAATAATTTAGGTTCTGTGATAAGTGAAAGAATCGAAACTCATAAAAAAAAAAAAGATTAATAGAAAGAATGCCAAACGACCACCAAAGGACGCTTATACGGTTTCTTAGCACGCTCGCCTCTGTTATCTAGAAAAGAGTGAATTAGGTACAAGTTATCATATTTATTGTGGAGTTGAAAACTTCACACTAACCAAAGACCAAAGCAGATGAGAATAACATCTGGAATGATTACAAATGATCCCGATGGCATAATTTACAGTATTAAATAATTTGGGAGTGGAAAATTCGCAGCAAAATTTTTGGAGCCGTGTAGGAAAAGAAGAATTTGATTGTAGCCCGCAGCAGACACTATAATATTCTGGAGGATCAGATGATTTCTCGGAAATTAAGAGAAAGCATCTATATGGCGGGAACATTGTAGAGCGCATGATTAATGACAACCCACTTAAAGAAAACATATGCAAAGGAAGCCCTGAGAGAAGAAGAAAAAGGATGAGTAGGCTAAAGGATGGGTAGGTACACAATGTTAGTCCAAGAATATGATGGCTTGACTATGTAGAAGAAGACATAAAGGGTAATAAGCAGACCAAGAATAAGATGGCTAGACAATGTAGAAGAAGGCTTAAGGGCGAAGAAGCTGAGGTAGACCAAGGATAGGGTGGCTAGACAATGTAAAAGAAGACTTAAGGGTATGAATAAGCAGAGGTAGACCAAGAATAAGACGGCTTGACTAAATAGAAGAAGACAAAAAGGGTGAAGAAGAGGTAGACCGCAAGAATAAGATAGCTTAACTATATAGAAGAAAACATAAAAGGTGAAGAAGCAGAGGTAGAACAAGAAAAAGACGGATTGACTTTGCAGAAGAAGGCATAAAGAGTGAAGAAGCGGAGGTAGAAAAAGATTTAAATGGCTAGACTGTGTAGAAGAAGACATAAATGGTGAAGAAGCAGAGGTAGACCAAGATTAAAACGGCTTGACTAAATAGAAGAAGACATAAAGGGTGCAGAAGCAGAGGTAGAACAAGAATAAGATGGCTAGACTATGTAGAAAGACATAAAGGGTGATTAAACAGAGGTAGACCAAGAATACGATGGCTAGACAATGTAGAAAAAGACATAAAGATTGAAGAAGCAGAGGTAGACATGAATTAAATGACTAGACATTGTAGGAGAAGACCTTGTAAAAAGATGATGACGGCAGAATAAAATGCGCAGATATAATCGAGAAATATTTTGAAACTATAGTTCCAGAGTTATAGAGCCATAAAGTAAATTTGTAAATGGGGCATAAATTAATTAACAAATAAATTAATTGTATACAATATAATCGATAATTATGTTAAATAATTCTAATTATAATCATTACATATCTCTTTAAAACAATATATTAAGCTCGTTAATCTCTTTACTGACACATTATCTTTATCAGTTTCAACTTGACGTAATTAATTAGCGTTAATGCTTTTATTTTTAACTAGTTTTGTAAGCAGAAAAATATATACACTGAGTATTTCGATGAAATTTCGCATTTATTTTCAGACAGACAATACCCTGTGTTACTTATACATTTTATGTTTACAAAATTAAGTAAAATTAAAACTATTATATGCATGGCTAATTAATTACGCCAAGTCAAAGCTGGTAATATAAGTAGCAGTGGGTATGATTTTTCTGAATATAAATGCCAAAATTCCTCCAAATCGGCCCAGTAGATAAGGCTCTATTTTTAAACAAACACCTTTTTGACTCAGGTGACTTCGAAACGTGTAAACCCATTTTTACCATTAGAAAAATCTATTCTTATCCATCAAAATCGAACTTTGGCGTAATCTATTATTTATCTATGTAAATACTACGCATATGAGAAATTAAAATAGACTGTCAATTGGTGTGGCACATAGCTTCCACGCATCCTATCACGTACTTTATTGATTTTATACTTTTACAAGCCATAATTGTCTAATTTGTTTAATTGTTTCCCCCGTTTGTTTAATATTACAAAATTGTTTTGATTTTTACATTAATCTATAAATATATATATATATAACTAAGAGTGACAGTGACTGACTGATCAAACATTCTCCTACTTCCCATTGACATAGAGATTTGAAATTTGGTACATATATAAAGTGTACCATAAATAGAAAAGTGCGGTCATTTTGATTTCGATATATGTCCGCCATATTGAATTATAGCCGCCATAAGGATTTATTCATGACTAATTCTCCTACTTCCCATTGACATAGAGGTTTGAAATTTGGTACATTTTGCGTTCGATATATGGCCACCATATTGAATTATAGCCGCCATCTTGGAATTATTCACATTCTATTATCTCAGCTTCCAGTGGACCTAGAGATCTAAAATTTGGTACATAGACTTGTGGTAGCTAAAAAAGAAAATTAAAGGTACTTTCACTTCAACATATGGTGGCCATATTGAATTATAACCACCATATTCGATTTATTAATTTTCTATTATCTCAGCTTCCAGTGGACCTAGAGATCTAAAATTTGGTACATAGACTTGTGGTAGCTAAAGAAGAAAATTAAAGATACTTTCACTTCAACATATGACCATCATCTTGGATTTAATCAGATACTATTATCTTAGCTTCCAGTGGATTTAAAGATCTTAAATTTGTTACATAGACTTATTGTAACTAAAATTAAAAATTGAATGTAGAATAAAATAGAATAATTGAAAATGCATAAAAAAATAATATAACCTACTTTTACTAAAATAAGAAATTTTGTAACAATAAAGATATATTAATTATATTGTTTTAATTATTATTTACACACAGCGCCAACTTCTAGACGGGTAAGGTGCGCGAAGCGCACCGATCCGGCTAGTAAAATATAAATTTAGCAAAAGTTGAAGAGCGCAGACGGTTGAAATAAATCCGAGGCTATCTGCGGGCTTCTTTCGACCAACCATCCAAATTTCATACAAATCAAATCAGTACTTTTGAAGATATAGGTGTAAATAAATGTATGTTTGTGTGCACGTTGAAGAAAAACAAATAGTCGCACAGGGTTTAAACTTATATAGGACCAACAATAAGCTAATTATGACCTACCATACAAAATTCATTAAAATCGGACGAGCAGTTGTAAGATTGTTGGTTAGCAAAAATTAAGTGCCAGTTATTTATCACGCTTTAGTTGAATCCATCGTCAGCTACGGTATAATTGGGTGGGGTTTTGCGAACCCGACACATTTACATTCGTTAGAAATAGCAGAGAAAGCAGTAATTAAAACTATTCTTAAAAAACCTAGACCATATTCTACTGAGCAGCTTTTTAAAGATTTTTCTGTTCTTACTATTAAACAGTTATTTACGAAACAAATTCTACTAAAATATTCTTTTTGAAAAAAAATATTATATTTATCATGATCGGAACACGAGAAATAAAATTAATAGAAATGTTAAAACAATTATATGTAGAACATCTATGATGCAGCGTCATGCTGCTGCAAGAGTACCTATTTTGTTTAATAAATTATCTGATCAAGTTAAAAATAACTTATATTTTAAGAATTATAAAAAGGAAATAATATTATGGTTAAACCCTCCTCCCACAAATATAAATAAATGATTGATTTTTAATTTTTTTCTTTTTAATTAATACTTATATGTATAATTAAAAATTTGATAAATTGAATTTGTTACTTAAAATATTCATCAAATTTTAAATATTTATAATTAAACTACTCGTATATAATAAGAAAATCGATTTATGTAAATAAAGAATATATAAGAGATGTATGACTCGATAGCACTCAAGCTAAAGCTTTTGGGGCTATTATAAAAAAATGTATTTATAAGTTCGAAATAAAAAAAAAAAAGTGTTTGTAATTATCCAAAATATTGTGTATCTTATATGGAAAATGTATATTCTTGTAATTTTATAAAAATAAATAAATAATAATTATTATTTATTAGACACGAAACCAAAAATGTCCCTAATGTCTGAAATGAATTTCTGTCTTGGAATTTTTGAAATCGGAGAAATATAGTTATTTATGTAACTAGGCAGCAAAATGGAATTTTACTGACGAGTGATTAGATTAGCCTCCGAGCCGAAGGCGAGGACAGGCTATGATAATTAACTGCCGAGGCGAAGAGCCGAGGCAGGTAATTTACCTATTTGACTGCCTCGGCTTCGCCTCGGCAGGCAATGAATAAACGAGGCAGAATTGTTTCCTTTGCTGCCTTGTTGCATACAATATTTTATCTACTTGCGGAAGAAAAATGAAGCTGCTAAATCTTTATTAATATAACATAGTTAATAACTATGTGTCATATTAATAAAGATAGTAACATATGTATTAACTAAAATTAATGTTCAAATAAGAAACTTGGGAATAATAACAATAAGTGAAAAGCAAACTCAATCTATAACAACAAAATACAAAACACACGTTTATAACACACATAACCTCTGAATGAATAATGCACGCAATATAAAATATTTATTTGTATTTTTACTAAAAAAATAACAAAAGTGTTAAAGATATCTTCTATTGCTTAAAAGAAAAGAAGTAACTAGGATACATCAAGAAAAGTAGCTAGTCTAATCAAGAAAGACTTCAATAATAAAAATAATATGGATGTTCAATGTTTACATGACGCTACAGTTTAGACAGTGACTCTCCTATTTTTTTTAATTAAAAATCTACTAATCATTGAACTTATTTAACAGCATTAACAAATATAAACAAATTATTTTATTATTAAAACGTTTATTTATTATTAAATGTTATTTATTTAACTATAATATATAATGTTATAAGATAGAGATAACAGTATAAACTGTTCTTGTCAAAATAAGAGGTTATGACACGCAGTGGTAAACACTGTTACTTTCTCTGCCTAGGCAGGGAAATATTTCCCTGCCAAGGCAGAGAAAGTATTTTCCTGACTGTTTTAACTACTTTCCTGCCTGTTTTTAATATTTTAATGACAAATCAGGGAAATAGTACTTTCCAGCCTAAAAGCAGTTAAGTAATGTTTAATTTTGCTGCCGCGAGTAGATAAAAATATTTTTTCCGTGGTAGGCTGTAACTTTAGAGCCTAAAAAACATAGCTAAAATCCATTTTTTCATTACGTGGACTTAAAAAATCTTTTTATTACTCCTAGCTGTAAAGAAAAAATCTTTTACGTCCTAGGCACTAAAAGATTTTTTCTTTACGGCGGGTAGTTGTCAAAACTTCCGTTAGTAGTGCTGCAGTCTTTGTAGAAATGCTTCTAGTACGATAAAAATCCGCTAGATGTCAATGCGTTTTGTTTACCTTTTCTTATAGTGTAACCTCATTTTAAGGTTTCTTTTTTTAAGTCTTAAGTATGTAATAATTTTTGTTATTATTATATATTGATTAGTGATTAATATTTAATGTTTTTTTCATTGTCTGCTACCTCGGAAAAAATAGCATATGCTACGCGACTTTGAAGTGTTTTTTCTTTACCTTGGCAATATTTACTGTCTCGCTTCGCTCGACAGTAAATGTAATTGCCGCGGTAAAGAAAAAACTCACTTCACAGCCTTGTAACATAATATACTATTCTTTCTTCAGAATGATTAAATTGCTTCCGTTACCTTCGCTAACCTTGGAAGCAAAATGTTGCCGTTAATGTAAAAGTGCGTAATTTTATTATTACATTATAATTAAACATTAAAATTCACACATTATAATTTATATATAAGTATATAAAGACACTTACAAGAATATGAAAACAGCAAAGGAAATGTCCGTAATGTTTTCTCAGCTCTTCAGTCAGCAAAATTTATATTATTTCTTCAAACTCTGTCATGTTATCAATGAATTTATAATGAATGAAAAAAAAAGAATGAAATAAAATCAATTTTTAAAATGATCAATGTGACTCATAAATTAATGAACCAAAAATAAAAAAAACCATAACACAAACTAAACAGAACTAAAAACAAAAAAACAAATCACATATGGCTTCTTAAAAACTAAATATAATCGAAACGGAAAGAAAAAGAACGATTTCAAATAAAACATTAAATTATAATAAAATAATAATGAAAAGTAATAAAAATATATAAGTATAATAAAATAAAGTATATAATTAAATAAAATATATAAATTATAATTAATTGAAAAATAAAATATAAAAATAAAGAGATAAATTAAAAAATTGGGTGTACAAACTCACTAATACTAAATATTAACTAATACTGAATTATAACTAATACTGAATAATAACTATAACTGAATAATAACTAATACTGACTAATAACTTATACTGAATAATAACTAATACTGATTAATAACTAATACTGAATAATAGCTAATACTGACTAATAACTAATACTGAATAATAACTAATACTGAATAATATCTAATACTGAAAAATAACTAATACTGAATAATAAACGATTTATAAAAGTCATTTTAAAATTTTCACGATTTTTATTGTTTTTGTGGGGTTGGAACCCCTAAATTAGTTGAGGTTTTATATTTTATTTTTTTTATTTCGCCTGAAGGTAGTGATTTTATTTGACATTTAAGTAAATTTTCAGTGAAATCAGTTTTGAAATTTAAGCTCCACATGTCTTCACAAATTACAGGTGACTGACAAAATAATTAAAAAAACAACACAATTTTAGGCTCAGGGGATCTTAAAAAGTATAAATTCGTGATCTTAACAATTGAATTTTGTATTGTTACACATTTACTAAGTAATATGAAAAAGAAAAGAAAGGAGGCAGACAGCAGACATATAAAAATTGAAGTAAATCCGTGGCCAATATAGAACAAACTGACTTGAGTTCAATGTCCAGCAGCAGGGCAGTTCATTTTTATCTCCATTCTTGGTTAGTTCAAAGTTTGATAAATAAGTAGATCGTTCCTTATATAGTTTTAAATTCTTGAGTAGTAGATTCTATCGAGGAAATAAAACAAACGCCTCACTTTAGTGTGATATTTCGATTCCTCGTTGGATGACTCTCTAGCTAAAATCATAGTTTATTTCAAATTCAAATTTACAAAAATATAACATGGATATCATTTTAATATCATTTTAATATCATGTATTGTTAATTCATAATTATTTGACTTGAATCATATATTCAATTTAATGAATGAGTTTGTTGTTTTCTATATACATATATATATATATATTGTTTTTTACACTTAAGTGAAATGTGATTAAAAATAATTGTCGTTTTAAGTGTTCAGTTGTTCATGAAAATTGTATTTAGTTAATTAATTTTATAATGTATTTATTTGACGAATCCTATGGTGAATAAAAATTTTAATATTAACGAAAATACTAATTATCAATGCGACTACACAAATTTATGAAAATTATGTGATGGGAAGATGACCTTAGAGGGTCGAAACGTCTCACAAATAAATGAAATGGAAATCAACTAGTTTTTTTTATTTTTTAAATACACCTAAAAAATCCATCAAAAAAATTTAATAAAAAATATAACTACTATACATTCGTTTCCACAATTCATTCGTTCATTCAGAAGTAGATTGTTCCTCGTAGCTTTAAATGTTTGAGTAATTTTGGCAACAATTATATTTCATTACAATTATATTTTTATAAATTATCAATATTTAAATAAACTATGATTTCAGTTTGAGAATGATCAAAGTTTTGTGATATTTATTCGTCACGTTTTCTTTAATATCTTATAAAATTAAAAAAAGTATCGTTATTTTTATCGGATCATAACGAAAAACAACAATATTTAGGGTAATTTTTAAGACTAATAATTACGATAATTCTTTATTCTCATTTATTTACATTATACGGGTATAATTTGAACCTTTTTTTTTGCAATATACAAATATTACTTAATTGTAGAAAGGGACTGAGGTGTCCATTAAACGTTAGCAACTGTCAAAATAAAAATCCAACAAAGCCCGCATCAGTCAAAGTAAAACTAAAAATTGAGACTCTTACCGGGGAAATAATAAAACCAGAATAATAGAAAAATAAATAAAAATAAAAGTAAAAAAACAGTAATATAAATATTTGGAAACCTTTTTTCCCTACTTTTTAATAAAATGGCCTAATCCGCATTACATTATTTATTTATTTATTTTTTGTCTCAAATCACACTTAATACAAATAAACGTCTTAATTGTGGATCTACCGGTGAGCGCTTCAATTGTGGATCTACCGGTGAGCGCTTCAATTGTGGATCTACCGGTACTCGCCTCCATTGTGGATTTACTGGTGTTTCGAGAAAATAATTCTTCTTCAAAGTATAATTAAAAAAACAGAACTGAATGGTGACAAGAACAACATTGTGTTCTTACAATTTGATGCCCAGAGCCTAAATTAGTCACCATTTCCACTACATTTTAGAACAAAATTAAGAAAATTCATAACCTCAAGATATTGATGATTTAAAATATATAGTATTTATAAAATACAATATGTAATCATTAAAATTAAAATAATATTATTAATTTGATTTATAAATGTAATAATTTATATTCACATAAATAAATTATTAAAATATAATCAATTGGTTATCTTTTATAAAAGTATAAACTTGGCATTTACATACTTTTATGTAGTATTGTTATGGTAATATAATAATGAATGCGGGTAATAAAAAAACTGAAGATATTCAATTTATTTTTATAGAGCAAAAAGAAAAAAAGAAAATTAAAAGTATTTCAAGTTTTTGGTTTCTTTTTTTAAATTTATTTATTGTCCATTTATAAAATTAGAATAAAGCCATAAAAATATGAAAATATAATTATTAAAAAATAATAAAAACACAAATATGTATTTAGTAGAATTATTAAAATTCTATAGGAATATCGAAATATAATTTTTTACTTTTTTTTATGGATTATTATTATTTTAAATTTAAAGTCTTATATAAATATATTTGTAAAGAAAAATGTTTTATTCTAAATAATGTTTAATTATACAGTCAAATTAAGTTGTACCCTTTTTGTAATATTGTTTCAGTTTAGAATCCATTTAGGGTAATAAAAAATCCTCCTCAGATTTTTATTTTGAGTGGCAACGTTTCGGCATTACCTGCCATTTTCAAGCCTACAAAATAATACAATTATAATTTTGTAGCTTAAAAATGGCAGGTAGTGGCCATTCCACTCAAAATAAAAATTTGAGTTTAATTATATATACATTTTTGTAGAGTTAAACTTCACTATAGTACCTCGTCATAAATGACAGGACCCATTTATAATAACGTAATACAAATAATAATAAACTACGGTTATTTTTTCTGGCTATATTATGAACACTTGCGACTTCCATGAGTTATTAACTGAACATATAACAAACAAACAAAACCAGTGGAAAACAATTATTTTTTTAAACCAATAAAACTTAAGCAATCAACACGAACTAGGACCTTGCTGTTAATTAATGAACTGTAGACATATTTTTCAATTAAACCTATGATTAAAGCTGTTTTTTTTTATTTTGATGAATAATTTTCACTTTTTATGGCTAATTACTGTCAACATAAATTGTCGAATAAATATAATTTTATAAAAAAATAACAAATAAAATATAATTACAGTTTATAAATAATACCAAATAAAAAATAAAAAAAATAATTGAAATAAAACCAATTTTATATAACAACAATATTATCACAAAATTAGCAATAGAAGCGCTAGCATAAAAAAAATAACTTTAAATAAGAAATAACAATTTGTGATTATATAATTTATACACTAGAGTAAAAATTATTGCAATAATAATATTATGTAAATAAATAATAAATAAACAAAAAATAAATTTGGTAAATAAGCAAATAAAAAATAAATAAATTAAAAAAATATTAGGAGTATTATTTAAGAATAAATATAATGATAATTATTGTAAAAGATAAACGATTTTAAGAACTCTGTGTTTATATTTGTACGTGTTTTTAGAATTTATTTTGATGAGGACTATCAGAAGGAACGTTGCAAACAGTATCGCGGCCCGGCTTGTACTGAACTACAGGGTGTTAGATACAACTCAGTAAGGAGGGGGGCGCTCTTACTGCCCCCCCTACTGCCGAGTTCTTTCTATATAGTTGCGATACTTTGCCTAGAAATTAAAGTCGGCTTCTACGCAATCTTTAACGTTCATTATCTGGTTAATTTGTAATAACTAAAACATCGCGTGTCTCTATCATTAAGTTGATTTTTGCGCATACTATGTATATTATAATTTAAAACTTATAAATTCCAGTTTGATCTCCTAGAAATTATAGAATGTCTCCTCTTTATTAATTTATTATTTACTAGCAAAACCCGGCAGACGTTGTCTTGCCTGTGTATAATAATAATTTACCTCTGTATATTTAAATATGGGTGATGTGCATGTAATCTAGAATCTATATTCGTTGTCGAATAATGAAAGATGGCATGAGATACCGTCATTTTTATTGGTATAAATAGATAATAAACTATATAAATTTTTGGAACGAAGTTCCTTATGGCCCTTTCTGGTGCCCGGGAGTGAATCCAAAAAAAAACGACCAAAATCCCATCATAAACCAAAAAACCAAGCGTCACGAAATATACCGATGACGATAACTTGAGTAAAAGATGACCGAGTGAGTTGAAATTTGGTACGAATGTTCATTTTACCAATGCCCAGGCTGAGTTAGTTGGACAACGTTATCCGCCTAAGCGTTCATGCGCAACGCTCGCGTAAACGTAATCTTCAAATTTAAAATTGGAATTTTAGGACGGGAAAAAATTCTAACTTTATCTATTTAATGAGAAAAACAACTTTTTTAAATAATGTTTTTAGTAAAATGTAACCGACACTGCTATGATGTGATAAAAATCGCTAAATTTATTAAAGTGGACCTAAACGTTTAAAAAAAAGAAAACAACGTTTTTTGTCTAAAGTACAATTGAAACAGGCATGTAAAATTCCAACCTGATACAAGCAGACATTTTTGAGTAGGGAAGAGATATATTTTTTAATATTTTAAATTAGTAGGCCGGGATAGGTAGAAAAAAGTTCTTTTCCCTCAGGCTATACATTACAAACATACTCTTTAACTATAAACTCATCATGATTAACTTTTTTCTCAATATTCAATACATATTTATTGTAAGACGCTTGCTTTAATGATACAAATAATGGTTTTTGTTTCTTTTAATTTTGTTATAACTCCGCTAGGTGCAAACAGTTCGTTACTTTTAATTTTGTCTCTTAACTCCACCATGTATAAGTAGTTAGCAATGTATACGTACTTTTCAATGTGATTTTATAATTTATATTTAATGAAAAAGGTAAAGAACTTCGTTCCTACCGCGAGTCCCGCGGCACCACATGTATTTTTTATTTTTTTATTAATAATTCACGTTATAACTTCTTATGAGTTTTAAAACGAATATGCAAAAGATAAGGATGGGAATGATGAAAAAAAAAAAAAAAAAACTAAAAACAAACTAGGTGGCCTAGAAGCGTGCGTTTGTAGAGGTGAAGGTCATCTAAGATTACTTAAGTAGCCGACAGCGTGAAGCCAAGCCTACTGAGTAAGTTTTAAGGTACCAACTTAATCAAGTTTTTTTACCTTATGCTTACCTGAGTAAAGTTGTAAGGTAGGTAAGTTTTGTTAAGTATTTCGGACAAGGTAGAGGTAAGCAGTAATTAAACCCCGGCTTGTTAGAATTAGTTCCTCTCAAAGCAACGAGATGTTCGAACCTCAGACAGTTTCTTATAGCTTTTTTTTCAAACTACTCTGCAGGTCCATCTTACAAGAAACAAAAAATGGAATTTGAAAAAAAAAAAAAAAAAAATCTAAATGCCTCAGTTCAAGATATGAGAAGTTAATTAAATATTTCTTTCAAAAAGTATTATCGCATCATGAAATCATTCTGCCATTTAAGATACATGAAGCTACTCATTGTAATATATATATATATATATATATATATATATATATATATATATATATATATATATATATATGTGTGTGTGTGTGTGTGTGTGTGTGTGTGTGAATTTATTAAAAAAAGTCACAATTAAATTTAGCAGTGTTTCTTTTTAAATTCCTTTTTCTAATTAACAAATATAAAAAGAAAATTAACATCACTATCAAGTTTTTATAATGGGTTCTTAAAATTTAGACAATTATTTAAAGCTATTTTCTTTCATTAAATGAATAAAAAAAAAAAAAAATAATTAAAGAGTAACTCAGAAACAATTCATGTTAGAAAAAAAGGTTTAATTTTTGGCTCCCAAATTCCACTTGTCCTTTTTACAGGTAACAAGATTCTAAACACGTTTTGTTACTTAGAATATATACCTTAACATCATGTTGGAACCCGCATCACAGCTAATTGCGATAATATTAAACATTCCATCGTACAGACTCCGACAAAACCTTTGTACACAGTGATAATGAATTTGAAATTCCTAAATAAAGATTTATAATTATTGGTTGTTAAAAATTCGTGAACATTTATATACATAATTTTTAATATTATCTTATAATACGATTTTTCTCAAGAAAATAACTTATACACTATTGTCAAATTTGTATTTAAATAGACTATATTTTAGAATTTTGTAATAATAATTAAATGTAATTTACACCATTTCCGAGTAAAAAAAAAAAAAAACTGTTTACTTATTTTTAGTACATATTTTAGGGTAACTTTGGAAATATATTCCAGAAACACTTGTTAATAGAAGATGAAATGTGCAAAAGTTAGGCCGAGCAACAGTGGCGTATCCAGCGGCTAGGTCTGGGGGGGCAGTTCCGGGGGCTCACCCCCGGAAAATTTTGAAAATATGACCTCTCAAACTCTCAAAACAGCTCTTTTATGCATTTCTGAGGTAAAATTAAATATTAGGTGAATGGAAAAAATATATATTAAAAAAAAAAAAAAAAAATACGGCGGTATTTTACTCCTTTGGTTCTGGGGGGGGGGGGGGGGGGGGGGGTACGTGCCCCCTGGATATGCCACTGCCGAGCCAGGCGAGAGTTGGCGGCTATACTGCCCTCGCAGGATTAGTACGCGTCTGACACCTTAGCGTAGGGTGGCCAACCATCCCATTTCTTTCTAATCCCATTTTTCCACGAACATTCCCGGTGTCCTGAACAAGTTTCCAGGGACGCGTAATGCCGCGTATTTACGTTCCGTACTGAAAACCCTTTCTTTTAGTGCATAATTTTTAAGAAATTTTAAAGATATGACAATATGTATTTGCAGTCCCTGCCCATAATCAGGCCCGTCGAGAGCCGTAGCGGGCCCCACGGCTAGACCTATATGGGCCCCCTCTTTTAACTCGTTTTTATTCGTCATTTTGGGACTTTACACTAATAACTTGTGTATTGAATTTTTCAACTTTTATAATAAGTTCTATTTTATATTTATTGTAAGTACTACATACTAATAAACTCCTACTACTGCGATAACTGCGCAGACATACTACTGATGAACCAACGTAAAACAAACTCATTTTGAAGAATACAACTATTTTACCGCAGTAATGTTAAAAAACTAATTATGACTTAAATTAATATGGGTATATGAGTCATAATTATGACCTAAAATTAGACAAAATTGTTTGAAAACATTTATAATTTCTCAGTCCTCAACTAAAACACAAATAGGAATTAAAAATGTCCTAAAACTGTAAAATGTTGTTTACGTTCATTTACGTTTTATACAATTTTATTTAATATATTACTAGGGGGCTCTGCCCCCTACTCGCTTCGCCCGTCAACCCTCGAAAAGGCCGCAGCGCAGCCGCTGCCTAGAATAGAGTAGGTTCAGTAGAATCCCCCCTTCTTTTTTTTTAGGGGGGTCTAAATTTAGGATATTTGCAAATTATCTTATCAAAGAAGAGGGGGTATAGAAATCAGTGGAAGGAATAAAATCTAGATATTCCCTCAAAGTAAAATAATTTAAATGTTTCTTGATGGTAGTTTACAAACTTATCAAATTAAAATGACACTCCGTAGCAAAGAACGGGTATCCAGCTAGTAAAAAATAAAATAATGATTTCGAAGAAAAAGTAAAACAAACAAAGAATGTAACAGAAAATAAGTGAGAAGGAAGATTAAGGGGGTGGGAATGTTACGTAGTCTATAAGATAATTCCCTCCTATAATAAAAAAATAAAAAATAAAACAAAAATCTTCACTTTTTGAATAGCTTTTAATTCTAAGGAAATAACTAAACAAAAAAACAATAGTTTGATTAAGAATTTAAATCAAATTACCTCTTGATCATACCACAATCGTTGTGTAATAAGATTGTTTATTATAACTAATCATAAATTATTCAATTTAACTTAATAGGTAAATAGAAAGAATCAATCTACCTTTACAGCTTCGCTTCGTTTTTTCAATCCATCCTATTTATATCTTCATATTCCACTATATTTTCTAAATGCTGTTATAAATATAGGTATAATTAACTTTGAAAGATATTATCGTCGATTTTACACTGAATAACGAATCGATCTATCTCCAAAGACAAGATTTCAACAGAGAACAACGAACAATGCGAATAAAATATAAACTACATACACGAAAGATGTACTTTTCGAAAGAAAAACGTATAGAAATCAAAAAGAAACATTTGAATTATAACACACATTACAAATATAAAGATCCGCTACCCGATTTAAAATACTTTTCCTTGATTAAGAATTGAATTTAAAGTAAGATTCGACTAAAATTACTGTTGACCTAATTAGAGAAGTAAAAACAATATGGCCGACGCACTAAAACTATATGGGAAACTGCCACGTCCCAGTGACTCGCCTTATTCAGGGCTACCACACTACTATCGTATCAAAATTAAATAATCTAAAATTTATTATAAAAAATTATTTAAAATAAAAATATTATAAATAATAATTATTCTTCATGGTAATATTATATTTTAATTATGTTTTTAGTTTAACCGAAACAAAATAATGTTTGTTATTTCATTTTTTAATCATTTTGTTCGCATTATTGGTTTAACCTCATTGTACTGTGGTAAGTGAAAAAATATTTTGTTTATATAAGTTTAAATTAATAAATGTTTAATAAAAAGACTTTGTTTATTAAAATAAGTTAAATCAAATGGTATTTTAAGTTGAAAGTAGAACTACAGTTTATTATGGAGGCCCTACTATTAGGGTTACCATATTTCAAATCTAAAAAAACCGGGGGAAATTTTGTAGGGGGGTCCTCCACCGGAAAATTTTGAAAAAATGAATGTAAAATGGTGAGAACTGTCGTTATCTGAGATCAAATTTTGTTATTAATTTTAATGAATTTTGTGCAATTTATTTTTTTAATAAAATGATAAATAAATGACACATTTCTTTTTAAATTGTTATTTTTTCAAAAAAATTGTACATTGACCTATATATAGCTGCTGTACATAGGTTAAGGTTATATTTGAATTAATAAGGTAATAAGGGTTACGTTTGTACACTAGTAAATTACTGAATAAAATTGTCTGAGCATTGTAAAAACGCGGTTTTGCAATTTTGGAGGGTTTTCAACCGGGGGGAAAAAACCCAATTAAAAAACGGGTGGTTTCCGGGAAAAACGGGTGATATGGTAACCCTACCTACTATACATCGCAAATAGCTACAATCGAATGTTATATTGACGCCATATTTCAATATATCCAAATAATGTGTGATTTGCGTAATTTTACACGTTTTAACGAAAATGTATTTGTTTTGGGTTTGAATTTAATTTTGTTAACCTTATTCTTTTTTTGCCCTAGAATTTTTAATCGCCGCTCCACACCGCTTTGCGGAGCGCTTATTTCTAAATAAAAACAACCCTCCTGCATATAGACCAGGTAGAGTTCCAAATCGAAATATAAAAGAGTTTAACAGACAAGATACTATCGATATATTAAGTCTTGAAAGAGGTCGATAGTGAGATAACGTGTTATTAGAAAGAGCCCCATATACTGTAGTTCAGCCGTCAAGGTATACGTTTATGTTCTATATACAAATCTTACAGTTTTGGTCCGATCTCGATGAAAATTTGCATATTTGACCATCAAAGAAAGGAGAAAATCACTGTCTACATAAAATTTAGAAATTTAAATTTTGGTATACAGGGGTATGGGGTAAACACAAGTGATGAATACGGGGTCAAAGTAATGAATACCCTTCATAATGCATATCATTGAAAAGCTCTTTAAGAGTACAGTAATTGTTGTTATGTACATTTAAGGGGGTAAAATGGAAAAATACATCTAAAAGTCAACGTATGAGTGTACGTTCTTTATACAAATCTACAGTTTTTGTCTGATCTCGATGAAAATTTTCACACTTGACCTTCAAAGCAATGGGAAGGTCACTGTCTACATGAATTTTCGAAATTTAAATTTTGGTACACAGGGGTATGGGGTACAACTCAAGTGATGAATATGGGGTGGCCATAGCTCTCCTCAGAACTTTAAGGACTTTTGACATGCTTATTTTTGAATATCAATGAACATCAATGCCAAATATCAAAATTTTCCAACTTAGTTTCGCAATGTTTCCTTTATTTAGTTTTAAACAATAAACATTTAGGTTTATACCAATAAAAATACGTTATTATACTTAAATACGTGTTTCACATTACACTTGGTTTGTGTTTGTGGTGCGGGCCCCCTTGTGGTGCCGGCCCCTAGGCCGCCTATTTTGCCTATGCCAAAATCCGGCCCTGCTTTAGCTCCTGAAGTCCGTCCACCTCCGACGCGTTGTAGGAAAACACCCGTAACACGATAGACTCTATTGTTTTAAAGATGAAGAACCGCCGGGGGGTTTAAAAATCAAATGCTTTATCTGAATCAATACCTACTCAACTTTAAATATTGCTAATGTACGTGTAAATGTTTTACGTTAAGTAAAGAAGCGATTAATTAAAATTCATTATAATGATAACAAATTGCAATAAAAAGAACAATAACTTTTGTTGTTGTCAACAATTAATTTTCAGTGTTACACAATTATTATAAGTTAAATATTGACTTTGTATAATGTGGACATTATAAAGATATGAAAGTAAACCTATAAACATAGACACAAACTGGATCTGGCTAAGCACCAATAAAATCAGAGACAATATAGTGTAGAGACACAGCTGGTGGCATATTATATCTCTATTGTTTTGTCTATTTGTATTATACTTCCCCTAACTATAAGACTTCATTCCGCCTAAAAGCTAATGTAATATAGTCATAATGTACCGTTAAATTGTCTATTATGTTTTTGCGGTCCACTATATCTTCAGCTGTGTAATATAAATGCTAAATGCTTATTTCTATTTTGAGTGGGTCGTATTTAATTATCCTTAGTTTCAAATGGAATTAACTTTCAACGAATCTGATATTGGGCGTTAAATGTTTTATCTACTGTTTGAATGCAATACAAACATAATTTCACTATTTATTTTATTTAATTGCTTGTTTAGATGCCAATGGAGGTTACGTAATTAATTTTAAAGCTATCTATCTATTTCAAGCACAAAGCACATGTATAATCTATTATCAGACTGCTGCAGAGCGATAAAGTATTATCTTAAAGTATTATCGCATCGCTCCAGTTCATACGACCTTGTGTGTGCTTTTTCCCCGCGAAATTAAAATCATTGAGAGATTAAATTCAGACTTGATTAAAAATGGATAATTATTGTACCTAATTATGAATAGAGGATTTTTTGCATGAAATAAATAGCCTTTCAACCTCCATTTGAAGGAACTTTTACCCTTAATAATAGAATGAATTGTGTAAAGTCGGAAATCATGATCATGGTATGCTGCTGCCGAGCTTACCAAAGGTAACGGAACCAATGTGATCGTTCTGAAGAACGAAACATTTTAGGTCTCAAATTTCAAAACTTCCAAGACAGAAATCCTTTTCAGACATCAGGGAACATTTTTGGTTCTGTGTCTGTCTGTCGGTCTGTCAGTCTGTCGCTCAATTTTTTTGCTGAAATTTTTTTTTGCTGAAAAGGCTCTAAAAAAGGCCCAAAATTCACCATTTTTAACCTAATTTTCTAAACAATTTCCCCCCGGACCACCTTTGGGCTTGGGTCATGTATGACAGAAGAGAGATTAGTAGGACTGGCAACTATTTCAACTGAACTGAACAGGTTAGAGAGTTATTTACATTATAGCAGTGATTAAACAATAAATTTGAGATAAATTGTGTTTTATTTGTTTGGTTCTTATATTTCCTAAAAGTGAGTGGCGCTGAATCGACAAATCGGCGTTGTCTTAGAATGATGGGGGGGGGGGGGGGGGGGGGGGCTTATAATAGTTTTGCCTAGGGCGCCAAAATCTCGCGCCGACCCTGGGCAGGTAGAGACCAGTCTTCTGGTTTGTCCGATGTAGTTTTTGCCCCAACTGCAAGAGATTTGGTCCACGTGAAGTACTACTGTCACACCTCTATATATCGCAAGGAAGAAAAGACCAACAATGTGTTAAAATATTATGTTGCGATCAACAAAACGTGTTTTAAAAGTCTCTTAATATTTTAGTTGTATTTTGTTTTTTTAAAATATATAAATATGGTTTCCATTGGGATGATTGAAGAAGTTGAAGGGTGGGGGGGGGGGGGAGAGAGGATAACATAAATAGATATTTGGTGCCAAAAACACATGACAACAAGTGTGTCTAGTTGGTTAGTTGGTATGAGGTTGTCTGTATGTCAGTACTTCTCTCTCAATATGAAACATATTGTGGTGTCTAGACCACACTTTAACACTTCTATCTAATTCAGATTTTTTTTCTTTTTTTTTAAACCAACTGTTTTTAGGGAAGATCTACCGGGAAGAAAAGAAGACTCTAGAACGGCATCACAATACATGTCAAAACCACACCTTTTTCCTCTTGCAACTCTACTCACACCATAAAACAAAAAATCCTTCACAATTATCAGCCCTATTTAAAAGTAAAAAAAAGGGGAAAAAATCATTTAAACAAAAAAGGAAATAAATAAAAACCAGAGGCAAATTCAAACCCTAAAACTTTTGTTCAAGTCGTACGAAAGAATAAAAAAAAATCATAATGATAAATACCACAACTTAGACATTTTATAAATGAAAAGTTTGAGAAAAAATCATATAATATATAAAGAGAGAGTAAATAAAAGACATCAACATTCATTTCTCCAAAAAACATTTAGTAGTCAACGTTTTTTTATTAAACTAATGGTTATATGTTTTACACTATGAAGCATATACGTATTTAAAATGCTTTTAGCAGAACTGCTGATAGTAAACAAAGACAATCTTTAAAAGTAGATCTGTAAAAAAATTAAAGGATAAACATATCTCGCCGTTTTTGTTTTTTTGTGAATTTTTTCGAATCTAGAATAGATTTCTAGTTGAAGTATATTAATATCATGTAGGTATATTTATATTTATCATTATCATTATTATTATTATCTTGGCAGGAACTTGTTTTTACTGTCTGTTTAATGATTATTTTTTTATTGCTTTGAATAGGTTTAGTGCTACAAACAAATAAAATAAAAGGAAAAAAAAGAAAAGAAGGTTGTGGAGAAGTTTAAGTGAGGGACTTGCATTTTCCAAGCGGGAAAACCTCGGTATAAAAGAAAATAAAAGAGATTTTTCAAAATGAACATCTCTCTGTTAGTTTTCTTCAGTTGAATCTGTTGGTTGAAAAGGGAAAAGTATAAAATAAAGGAACGACTGTAAGCTTTTCTATATCTCCAGTATCTTATCCAGAGATTTTCTTAATGTAATTAAAACTTGAACCCTTAGAAAATAAACTAAAGCACCTAGGAAATAATTGCTTTGTTATTTTTTTAATTTATCGTACGATTCCTGTTAAGTGTTTTGGATATAAATCTATGAATTAGAAATTGAATGTATTAATGAAAGCTAATCTGAATAGAAAATTTCTCAAAATGAATTTTTAAAAAAGCATGAATTATTAATGTTGAGCCAGTAGAGTTATTATTTATTGAAGCGAGCGTAGCGAGCTTCCTACATTCAACGAAATATGTTCCGTGTCTGTCTGTCTGTCTGTCTGTCTGTCTGTCTGTCTGTCTGTCTGTCTGTCTGTCTGTCAGTAACGTTCACGCGTGTGACGATAACTTGAGTAAAAGTTGACCGATTTTGTTGAAATTTGGTATACATGTTCCTCTTACTAATACTCAGGCTAAGTTCGTTGGACAGCGTGATCCGTCCAAGAGTTCGCGCGCAACGCTCGCGTAAACGAGGGATACAAAAATTAAATTGGAATTTCAGGACGGGAAAAGATTCTATCATCATCTATTCGATGAGACGAACATTATTTACAAATAACATTTTTTACTAAAACCAACAGCGACACCGCTATGACTTAATAAAGATCGCTAAAACTATTAAAGCGGACCTAAACGTTTATAATAGAGAAAACAACCTTTTTACCAATATCTTACGTTCTAACGTATCGATTTTAATAAAACTTCATATACACCATCTAATGCACAATTGAAACAGGTATGCAAAATTTCAACTTGATACAAGCAAAATTCTTTGCGTAGCGACGAGATACATTTATAATAATTGTTTAAAAGCTACCGCGGGTGGTGAAGATTGTTATAATCGTATAGGTTTGTTTAGGAAGTAAAGCTTTGTACCGAGTACCCCCACTCTTCCCTACACTACCCTCTTCCAGTTATCTTCAACTATGACATTCATCATGATTAATAAATTTCAATATTCAGTATTTCATTGCAATACGCTCGCTTCAATGATAGAGCCACGCGATGCCTAGTTGTAGTCGCAGTGACAATTGTCGAGATGAAGAATAGTTGAAGCGAGCGTAGCGAGCTTCCTACATTCAACGAAATATGCTCCGTGTCTGTCTGTCTGTCTGTCTGTCTGTCTGTCTGTCAGTAACGTTCACGCGTGTGACGATAACTTGAGTAAAAGTTTACCGATTTAGTTGAAATTTGGTATACATGATCCTCTTACTAATACTCAGGCTAAGTTCGTTGGACAGCGTGATCCGTCCAAGAGTTCGCGCGCAACGCTCGCGTAAACGAGAGGTTCAAAAATTAAATTGGAATTTCAGGACGGGAAAAGATTCTATCATCATCTATTCGATGAGACGAACATTTTTTTCAAATAACATTTTTTAGTAAAACCAACAGCGACACCGCTATGAATTAATAAAGATCGCTAAAACTATTAAAGCGGGCCTAAACGTTTAAAATAGAGAAAACAACCTTTTTACCGATATCTTACGTTCTAACGTAACGATTTTAATAAAACTTCATAGACACCATTTGATGCACAATTGAAACAGGCATGCAAAATTTCAATTTGATACATGCAGTAGTTTGTTTGTAGTAAAGAGATACAAATTATAAATATTGAAATGGAAATGTGTGGTTAGAGGAATAGTAAGAATGCGGGGCGGTTCCCTTACTACTAGCCGCTGTACTACTACCAGACCCATTATCTATCAACTCATCATGATTCACGATAATCTATTTTTTCAATATTCAATACAATATTTATTACTATACGCTCGCTTCAATGATAGAGCCACGCGATGCCTAGTTATTTTTGTGACTAGGCGCAAAATAGAATTGTACTGACTTACTCGTCAGAAAATATTAATTATTCGAGTCATTTATCAATCGATTTCGCTCAGCCAGTTTTGCGCCTATAAAGTTTGACTGGGACGAAAGACACACATACGAAAAAAGTTAAGGCCGGATTCGGTTTTCGGAGTGTATAAAATGAAAAAAGTATTCAACAAATTTTCAATTCTGACCAATGTACAGACAAAACTAGAATTTAATATATATAGATGAGATGAATTCTATTTTATAGTACTGAATAATGTTATATAAAATTTCTTGTTACAAAAATGTTAATTTACAAAAAAAAGTATTTTCATCGAGGCTCTCTGTCTCTGACAGAGATAGTGAAACAACCTTACTGACTTTTCAATATCTATTAATAAATTTGACAAAAGATGACCTTTTAAGAGTGGAGAGGTCTTTATTTAATGGAATAGCGGTGTTCTTATTAAACAGACCTTATCAGCCATCTGACCTCTCATGTACAAATTCATTACTCGATTTCGCTTCACTAGACGTTCGGGACACAAAAAAAATTCGCCGTAGGAGGCCAAAGCAGAGAGACGAGTGGAGTACGATCGGGCCTTACCCCACATCCACCTCTACACTATGCATTCAACCCTCTTTTGTCTATATATTTCTTTCAAGGCCTTTTCGACTATGACTATTCATAATAATAATAACCCTTAAAACATACAAATGCTTATTATTATACCAAAAATAATACAATAATTTAACATAGACCTGTATAAAATAGAAATACAAAATAGAACATAGAAATAAAATAGACATTAAATGATTTCGTTATTGTTAAATTGTTTATATATTATCACGTAAACCAAAGAGTGATTGAAATGGAATAAGTACACATATTATACACGACTAGTAATTATAATTCTAGAATGAAAAATGCAATAAATCCAAAAAAAAAAAAAAATACGAAAGTAAAATATGAATTAAATTGAAATGTAATTTTACTAAAAACAAAGCTTTGTAAATAGATAAGTTCGAGTTATAATATTTTATCGCATGATCAGTGTTTTTACTAAATTAGAAATATAGTTTTATAATAGGTATTGAGTGTCATTTTTGGTGTGACACCATGTATTTTAAGATTCCCAGTAGTTTTAAATATAAACATTACATAATTATTATTATTATTGTTAAAGACCTTTTTCTTTTATTGGTTTTAATAAATATTATTACCGGTGGTCAAATTAACCATTTAATACCAATTAATTATTTAAAAAAATATATTTTAGGATTTTCTACCAGGCATCACTGTAATAAATTTGCGTAGAAAATTATAAAATTAATACATAATCTGAGTATTAATTTAATTGAAGGCGGTTGGTTTGATTTTTGCAACATAACAATTTTTTTTAATTAAATATGTAAATAATATATAATATGTTATATAAGTAGGGTATTCAATTTATTATTTATTATATTCATAAACATTATATTAATAATTAATAATTGACAATATGAAATATGTATTAATAATAATATAGGGCATAAAATGGAATGTGCTTTAAAGTATGTATCTAATAAAAGCGAACTAATTATTATTAATTTCGTAAAAGATAAATTAGTTAAACACAATGTAATTTACAAATGATTGCATAAGAATTCTTTTAACCTATTATCTTGTTAAACAAAATATGTACGAGTAAAGGGGGTTAAAAGAGTGCATGTTCAAAGTTGTAGAGGTTAACTACTGTAGAGTGTACCCGATGATTCCCGAGTGAGATTCGACTTTCTTCGGCGACTTTTTTTTGTGTCCCGAACGCCATTTCGCTTCGGGGTATGATTTTATTGAACATTTACGCCAATTTTAATAGAAACCGACACAGTATAGTTTAGAAGTCACGTGTCTGCACAGGGACAGACAAAAACGACGGACTTTTTTTTAAAGTAAGAAACACACATCACTAATTTAAGATTTTAGTTGGCTTTTTAACGCTGACGTAGACGTAGACACTGACCATAATAACTAAACTGAAGCTTTAACATTAACAGAGACATACAAATTAATTTATATTTTGTATTTTTATAATTGTTCAATCACATTTCACTTGGTTTTACATAAGCTTTGTTGTTCAAAGCTATAAAATAAATCAAATGAAAATACATGAATGAAGTTTTTCTCTTTAATCTGTAAGTACAATAATGAAAGTTTAAATAAGTTGTCTTAATAATAAGACATAATGTACTTTATTTTATTTATGAATGAAGTACAGTGGAACATGTCTCGAATACTTTGACTGTTGCCAAAAAAACCTGACTACACGACTTAGAACCTGCAACTGTCAGGTCCTTAATGGCATAAAAAAATCCACTAACAGAATTCACGAATTAACCTCTTACTTTATTATTATTTCTTGTTTAAAGAAAACACTTTTAACTATATATTTCCTTAAGCACATCACAGATAACTATAATTGAAACCATACAGAGACACTCATTTATATAAGAGTATTATATATATAAATAAGTAAATAAATATATATATATATATATATATATATATATATATATATATATATATATATATATATATATATATATATATATATATATATAATGGAGTCCAAATGTAAATTATTATTATTATTATTAAGATATAAACTGTGATGAAAACAAACACAAATTTATAACTTAATATTTTAAATTTCAAAATATATTGTTAATAAAATATTACAGTGTGTTGAGTGCAATAGCGTAAGCCTCTATGATCAGAGTCTAGAAAGTTTGATGTTTCGGATTTGGCCCTATATTTATGACTTGTTTCTAACTCATTTCAGGGATTATTATAAATAATAGGTTACTAGTTAGTTGCTAATGAGAGGTAATTAATTGCTAATGATATGTCATTAGTTAGTTACTAATGATTGGTAATTTGTTAGTTGCAAATGAGAGATAATTAGTTGCTAATGATGAGCATTGGTTAGTTGCTAATGATAGGTCATTAGTTAGTTGCTAATGATAGGTCATTAGTTGTTGCTAATGATAGGTAAATAGTTAGCTGCTAATGATAGGTCATTGGTTAGTTTCTAATGATAGGTAAATAGTTCGTTACTGATGATAGAATTGCTAGTTGCTATTGATAGTTCATTAGTTAGTTACCAATGATAGGTCAATGGTAAGTTGCTAATGACTCATATTATAAACTCCCATAAAACTTCAGTTTCTCATGAAAATTTCAAAGGGAATATGCACCATAAAAAAATTGCTGTATTGTAATGAACTGTCGTTTAACATTAAAAACTAAATTAAATACATTATTTTTTAATGGAAGCTAGGGTCTACAGATGCACTGTAAAAGATGCTCGAAGAATTGAACTACGAACTACGCCGGTCTGCCTGTGTTCTTAGCTATTAATCAACTGATATATTAAGTATTATCAGTTATAATCGACCAAAACTTGAAGTGGAAACCTCACATTCAATATTAGCGAATTTTCAAAGAAAATTACGCTATTGCAATGGCTTCAAAATTTTTGTAATGCGAATTTTTGAAAAATTTTTCCATGGAAATCCGTTTTAGACCATTCTCAATCGATTCCTAAAATTTAACACTTTTTTTTATGTATGTATGTATATATGTATATATGTGTCACTCCAGACGATATCTCCCCTTAGAATGCACTTAAAAATTTCAAACAAATTTTAAAATGTCAATAATATCAAAAGAAAGGATGAGTTCGTTGGCCAGAATTTTTGGAGTCCATTTAGGGGTCAAATTTTGACCATATAGGGTCAAAAAACGTGTTTTTTCCATTTTACCCCCCTTTTATGTGAAAATATGATAAAAGTGTAAATAACAACAATTACTGTACTCTTAAAGAGCTTTCCAACGACATGCATCTTGAAGGGTAAATACTATTTTGACTTTTGTACCCCGTACCCCTGTGTACCAATTTTTTTTTTCACCCGAGCAAATTCTAAACCAAAATTTTCCTATATTATCATAAGCCAATAAAACGCAGATTTCTTTGAAAATTCGCTCATTAAGTCATGGTGCATGACTGGACTTTTTTTTTGTTTATGACTTAGGAAAGTGTCTTAAGATCAAAAATTTGTTTTTGATATTGTCAGTTTACAAAAATATATAATTTTTGGTTATAAGCTTGGATAGGGTGAGGGTAGGCGAGTTTGAAGTGGGTGGGAAAAGTGTCCCCCCCATCTATCTCGCCTATGTGAAGTACAAAACATCTGAAAAAATTATTTTAGTTTTTATTGACAAAATATATATATTTTTTTTTTTTTTTATAATTATGGTCTTTTCGATGTATTTATATGTTTGTAGACCGGTTCAGTGGCAAAAAATATGACTTTATCATAAGTTTGTTTATGTGTTTCGAGAATATCAGACCCATAGGATAGTTCAAAGTAAGCTTTTTAGCATTTTAAAAAACATCATCAATAGGGTACTACTTGAACTATACAGTGTGGCCTACGGACCCTCGCTGTGTGCTCACTAGCACACACTTGACCTGTTTATTTAGTTTTATTTTCTGAAAAAGTAAATTTCGCAAACTAATGTGCGTAAGTTTTATAAATACGCTAGCTTAGTTGGATTTTTACTATTTTATGTAAACCAGTAATTGTGATGTAAACTCTAATTGCTTATAGCAATATACCAGGGAAAATATTTTGGGGAAAAAAATACGTGTGGTGTCGCGGGACACCCGGTAGGAACGAAGTTCCTTACATTTTTCATTAAATATAAATTATAAAATCACACTGCTAGGTACGTATACAATGCTAACTACTTATACATGGCGGAGTAAGAAAAGAGACAACATTTAAAGTAACGAACTGTTTGTACCTAGCAGAGTTAAGGCAAAATTAAAAGAAAATCATTATTTTTGTATAATTAAAGCAAGCGTCTTAGTATAAATATATATTGAATATAAGAAAAAAGTTGATCATGATGAGTTTATAGTGAAAGAGTATGTTTGTTAAAGGAGTTTGGATTGAAATAGGACTGTTTTCTATTTCTACCTACCCGGCCAATTAATTTAAAATATTATAAAATATATCTCTTCCCAACTCTGCAGCTTCTGCTTGTATCAGGGTGAAATTTTACATGATTATATTTTATTTATTTACAAAACAAAGTGACATTTTTGACATATAACAAAAATAATCATAACAAGACAAGTAACAGGCTTTCTTAATAACACTTTTTCCCGTCTTTTAAAGCTTACATTTACGTGAGCGTTGCGTGTGAACGCTTGGGCGGATAACCAAATTTAATGTAACTCGGTGAGCTTTTACTCAAGTTATCGTCATCTGTAGATTTCGTGACGGATTTTGCGTGACGGTGATTTTGTGACGGTGATTTTGGTCGTTTTTTTCGGATTCACGCCCGGGCTCCAGAACGAGCCATAAGGAACTTCGTTCCAAAAATTATCTTTAAATTATTAATTATCTTTAAATTATTAATTTTCTTTTTTTATCTTGTTTATGCAAATTTTAATAGAAACCCTCTCTCTCTCTCTCTCTCTCTAAATACAAAACCCTTGGTCAATGGAACAGTCTAGATATATATAACCGAAGTATGAAACCAAAGTCTAGTTAAAGCTATAATTGAAAGAAATAATTAAGTGCGATTTAATTGGCTGCTCGTGAGTTGTACTGCTGCAGTCCTTATCTGGAACTAGGGCTGCTCTCCGGGGATATCAGATCAGACCAATTAAACCAAGACCTGTATCTCTCCGGGGTTCAGGATTCATGTAATCGTAGATTTTAGTAAATTCCAACATGATATCATGGGATGCTATCACAGGATATCAAATTAGCGGCTAGTGTCAGTATAGAAGGGCTTAGAAATCCGGCGGGTGAAGATGTTATCAGTGAAATCCTATCAACTCCATCTATATACGTTTCATCAGATTCACTCTGGATTAGTTAGAATTCATCAAATCATCTTTCCACTTCATCTCATTTCCACCAATCAATACCTAATAAATCGTCAATGATTACACTTTCTTGTGTCGCGAAAGCTATTTTCTTTTTTTTTCTTTTTTATATTTGTTGTTTAAAAAGTATTGTGCGTTGACATGGAAGCAGATGAAAACTAGATTTAAGTTTTTTTTTGATATTTCTTGTTGTCATTTTCATTTTGTATAAAAACGAAAAAAGGAGATATAAGAGCCTATATAAAAGATAAGATCTATATAAGAGCCTATAAGCTATATAAGAGCTATATAAGCCTATATAAGAGCCTATATGAAATTAAGCCCGTGCCAACGGCTTAATTTTAAATTTAGAAAGAAAGTAAAATTAAGCAAATTAATTTAGATATCTATTTAGATAAGTTATTATATCTCTTTGAACACCAACAAATCAAAACTTCTTCCTCATTCTTTCTTATAAAAGAAAGAATGAGGTTATTTTAGCAATACTGTTAAGCCTGTGTGGGGCAACGGGCTTAATTTTAAATTTGGAAAAAAAAAAAAAATAAAATAAATAAGTAAACTAATTTAGATAAGTTGTTACATCTATTATAGAGAGAAAACCTCTCTCCCCCCCTCACTCCCTCCCTCTCTCCCTCTCGCTCTCTCTCTCTCTCTCTCTCTCTCTCTCTCTCTCTCTCTCTCTCTCTCTCTCTCTCTCTCTCTCTCTCTCTCTCTCTCTCTCCCTCCCTCCCTCCCTCCCCCTTCCTCCCTCCCTCCCCCTCCCTCCCTCTCGCCTTCTCTCTCTCTCTCTCTCTCACTCTCTCTCTCTCTCACTCTCTCTCTCTCTCTCTCTCTCTCTCCCTCCCTCCCGCTCACCCCCTCTTTATCTCTCTCTCCCTCCCTCCATCCCTCCCCCCCTCCCTCCCTTCTCTCTTTCTCTCCCTCTCTCTCTCTTTCCCTCCCTCCCGCTCACCCCCTCTTTATCTCTCTCTCCCTCCCTCCATCCCTCCCCCCTCCCTCCCTTCTCTCTCTCTCTCTCTCTCTCTCTCTCTCTCTCTCTCTCTCTCTCTCTCTCTCTCTCTCTCTCTCTCCTTCTCTTTCTCTCTCTCTCACTCTCTCTCTCTCTCTCTCTCTCTCTCTCTCTCTATTTCTCTCTCTCTCTCACTCTCTCTCTCTCTCTCTCTCTCTCTCTCTCTCTATGAAGGTTGACAATGCTCCAAGGAAAAATTGGCAATGACCTGTGTAATTCTCTTCTTAAACTCGTCTACGCTAATGACCAGGCGTTCAGCATAAACTATTTTCTTTATAATTAAATGATGTGGCCACTTTTAAAAGTGGCCACATGTGAAACCAAGACTATTATTTGTAACGCAGAGTTTTTGCTTTATACTTTAATCCCTGAAATTTTTAAACCAACACAAGAAAACTTTATTTTATTAATTAAGTTGGTCTGTTTCTTTAGCTTTGCATTACACAAAGTACCAATCTTCGACTAATCAATGAAAACTTTACAACACGACATTAACTTATATGTAAAATCCCTCTAAATTAAGTTCTAAAATTTAATAGTTTTTTTGTTTTTATTATAGTCAGTATTGGTTTTTACCAACCACGTAAAAACTTACTGCCAAATGAATTAGCTAACCCTTAAATTTCATGATTATGTTAAACCAGCTACACATGCATGCACTGATGATGATGTTAAACATTCTATCATTGTACGTAATTTATTAATCCATTATCCTTTTTTCTTATAAGGGTCTCAACATTAAATTGATACTTTAATTCCAGTAAATCAAGATAATTATGACGTTATAAAAACGGGGGAAACAATTAAACAAAATAGACAATAATGGCTTGTAAAAGCATAAAATCAATTAAGTACGTGATTGGATACGACGAAGCTATATGCACACCAAACCAATTATTGGCAGTACATGTTTTCTCGCTGTGCAGCAGTCATAAGTAGAGGATGCACCCAGTAAGTTCTGAAAAGTTTGCTTTGCACCCGTCTATACCAATGTAAAGGAAGTGGAACGCGCGTGGATCCATGATGGCGAATGTGTGCTGACTGGTCGGTGCAGTCGAGTTGCGCCTGTGCCGTGGCTCAGTAATCAAATATACGTTAAACATCGAATGAATCACGTATTTGATATAACCGTATACGTGAAAATATCTAATCGAATACACGTCCTCTGAACCTGGCCTTAAGGTGTTTTAAAAAAAATTATACATAAATATTAATTGAAAAAGTTAATAATAAGTTTATATCGATTAATAAATTTCTAGACAGAGGTGGCAATTTATAAGTTTTAAACATTTCCCCGGTTATTACAAGTAAACTATATGAATGAGTGCGCACTAGAAATGTAAAAAAATATTCTGGTAAAATAAAAAAACAAAACATAAATAAACTCAAAACTAATTAAAGAAAGGCCAATTACAATTGTAACAGATTTAAAGGAATGCAGAAATACTTTGAACCTAAAAATATAAAAATAGCAAATGAATATTGGAAAGTCCCGGTTCCACACAAGAATAAAGGTAGAGCAAACGAAATAAAAATAAATTCAATTTTATATTCGACTAAAAATAAAATTGAGTCAAGCGAAAAATTCTAAAAAAAAGTCTAGAATTTTTTACTTTTCTTTAATTATATTATTTTATTCTACCCTAAACTTTATTCTTTAATAAATTGAATTTATTGTCCAATACTATGTATGGTAAAAGTAAAGTGACCTAAAAGCTAAAATGTTTGTCCGCATGAATATGCAATTAAGAATTAATTGTTGTTTTAAAAAGCAATTGTTATTAGTTTATAGATTTTTAAATTTTTATGTTAGATTCATAATTAAAGTCACAATTCTCAAGAATAGCCAAATACATACTAGTCTAGCATCTAGCGGCGAAAAGGATAACTAAACATGTTTAAAAGTAAGCTTAGTTGATTACCCGCTAGAATGCGACGCTTGTTCTAACAAATGAAACCTGTTGCATACATTTGTACAATACTCTACACTTAAACCTTATTATACAATTATTAAATTTAAAGTATTATCATCAAAAAAGCCTTCAGTTAATTATATATGTATGGTACATAGGTTTAGTGTTGTAAATATTGTAGCTGTAATCTCAAAATAATTATTATTTGCCTTTATATTATAAAAAAATGATATCGCTGTGACATCTATAGGATAAAAGCAAAACTAAAGCCTAAAAATAAGCTTAGACGGTTGGCTACTAGAATGCGACACCAGTATCAAAAATTAGATTTCCTACTTGTAATAATAAAGAATAATATAAAGCCTTTATTAGATTCTTACAGCTTAAAATTAAATTAGAAATGCTATTCTTAGGTGATAATAAAATTAAACAAAAACTCTTAGTGTAACATTAATAGGGTAAATAAAAAATCGGTCCGAGATAACTCAGACAACAAGTCAACTCATATACAAGTGTAATTACTTAGTCCAGTGCAGTGGCGTAGCTAAGGCATTGGGGGGCCCCATCAACATTGGTACATTGGATATGAGGATCTATCCTTTTTTTTTGCAAGGGTAGAGCCCGAATTATAATAAAATCATTACTGGATTAGGTAGGTTGATTTATTTTTTAACGAGCTTAATTTTATAATTAGAAAAAAGTAATAAGTAAATTGATTTATATATCTTGTTATATCTATTTAAAGACCAGCAAATCAAAACAAACATTTATTTTTATTGGTATAAATGTGGTTGCGCTATCTTAGCAATAACAAATCATTTCGAGGTGCGTCGTCGCCGTGAATCGATTATATAAATTATTCTAGTTAAACCATCTTTCTCATGTCCCGAAATATGTTTCCAAAATACAAAATAATGTTTGCTATAATTCGAAAATTTTATACATAGTTATTCAATAATATTATACTTATATATTTTACCAAAATAATAAAACAAAACTTATGACTGACCTAAAATATGATGTGTAGACTGTTGATGGCGTGATGATGATGATAAGGTCCTGATGAGGACTTCTTCTGTTGACTTGATCATCTTACTTGGATTTTCTGATGCAGCTTCCAAGCATCCCAAAGCTATCGAAAAAGAGATTGAACAAAATAAATTAGTAAAACCAATTACTTAAATAGAAAAATTAAAGTAATTTACAACATATCTGAATATAAATTCTTTAGTAAATTATGTATCCTAATCAATAATACAGTTTTTTTTTTTGTAATTTAAAAAATTACATTTAAGGAGACAATAACAAGAGGCATATTGTTTAATTCATTAATAAATATGTTTTCTAATAACATAAACACTGCATGAGGTAACATTATAGTAACATGTAACATAATATATTACAATGTTAAAAAATGAATACTGCACTGTTCCTACTTTGAAATACGGCTCTAATATTCTACAACAAATATTCCCAAGAACTTTAGCTTAATAATCTCTTACAACTCTAACTAAACGTTTTCATACCCGAGTACATAATTACTCTGTCAAGTTATTTCAATTTTTTTGTTCTTTATGGGTTATTTTGGTTGCATTTAATTATAACTAAGCTTAAAAATATCTTACAGCTCGAATAAAACTTTTTTATTTACGAGTGCATAATTACTCCGTCCAGTTTTTCCATTTTTTTTTTTGTTCTTCACGGATTTTCTTGATTACATTTAATTAATTATAGAATATTTTATTAAAATATTCAATAATACATTTTTTCTCCCTAGCAGAGAATCGAACCCGAACTTTCTCGTTTTAAGGCCCCCATACAAGGTTAAACATTTTGCGCAAACATAGTAGCCCAGTCGACAAGTACATTTTACCTTGCAAAAGGTCATAAAAACTTTTTTCTTTTTTTTATTGTATGAACCTAGACATTAGTAAAAACCCCAAGTTTTCGACCTCATAGACCCTGTGCCAACCCAGAGGGGGGCCAAAATACACGAAATTTTAGTGTTTCTTTTAGTTTTTTCTTTAAAACTCTTTACCTACATGTACTGAAAAAAAAATTATCGTATCTTTCTTGTAGAGCACTAAATTTGCAACAATTTTTATAAACCACATTTTTTTATAAACCCTATACTTTCCTAAATATAGATCTTCAAAGATGCAATATTTTTTTTAAATATAAAAAATTACATCTCTTCTGAGGACGAAAAGGGTCTACTTGTGTTATCCCACCCCTCCCAGTTAGATATTTTGGGTATATTCTACCTATGGAAGTACAAATAACCACCACTAACTACAACTACTAACCAATACTAACCGCCACCTACCTACAATAAACTTAATTTTTCGGGATTTTTTGTTTATCCTTTCTTGTAGAGCATTAAATTGGGAACAATTTTTATATTTCACATTTGTTTCTAAACCCTACACCTCAAAATCCACTGTTTTTAGAAGACATAATTCAACGATTTTTTCGGCAGCTCCCTCAAATTTAAAGCAATAGTTAAAACAATTATTATGACTTGGCCTCAGGGTATGATTTTTCTGAACATGTGTCTCAAATGTCATCTAATTGATATAAAAGTTTTCCAATTAGTGTGGCAAATAGCTTCCTTACGTCCTATTTCGTGTACTTTAATGATTTTATGTTTTTACAACCTATTATTGTCAAAATTATTTAAATTTCCCCCTATTTTTTAAATCAATTAAAATTGCTTTGACTTTTTACATGAATTAAAGTATCAATTTATCACAATTTAAAAAGGGCAGACGGTTAAAATTAATCTGGTGCTATCTGCGGGCTACTATCGACAAACCATCTAAATTTCATAAAAATCAGATAAGGTCTTTTGAAGCTATAGGCGTAAATAAATGTGTATTTGTGCACATGTGGATGAGAAACAAATAGATGCAGAAGGTTGAAACTTATATGGGACCAACAATGAGCAAATTATGATTTACCATACAAATTTGATTAACATCGTACGAGTAGTTATTATTTTATGTTTATTAGCAAAAATTAAACGGCAGACAAATAGACAGGAAAAAAGGTTCCGTAATGTCTGAAACGGATTTCTGTCTTGGTATTTTTTAAATACCAGGCACTCAAAAAAATGTTTGTTCTTGAGAACGATCACATGGCTTGTGTCACCTTCGGTAAGCTCGCAAGTAAAACAGATCACAGAATACACCGGACATTTTTGAAGAACCACTTTTTTAAAACTTCATCGAAATCGAAATCGGCTCTGTAGTTTAGGCTCAATGCTTCTGTAAAGACAGACATTTTTCAAAAAATATTTAACCTAACTTTAACGGGTAAATCCATCATAAAATTAATTTTTATTTTGGATTTAAAATTAATACTTTATCTGAATTTTTCTGAGTTTTTTATAATATACATATTTGAACGTTTATAATGAATTAAGTTGTAAACCTAACTAAATAAAAAGAAAAAGTGTTATTGGCATACTTAGTATGCCAATAACACTAATTTTATTATACTTATGCCCAATCGGTTATAATTGTTTGTTTTATACATATTGGTAAAATAAATCGTTGGCCGTATATTAATGAACAAATTCTCTTAAACAAAGAGACGAACCAGACATTACAAAGAGTAGTTACATTATGATTTCACAAAGCAAAGAGCTGCAGAACCGCAAGAGAAATACCCCTGTTTTAACAACAATATTTATTAATATTATAAACCAAATAAAGTTATTTTTTGTTTGGATAATTTATAAAAAGTATTTGGTCCTTACTCACTCGTATACTTAGAATTATACCGTGCACATAAGTTAACCATTCATCTGATTTAGACGAAATGATATGACATACATATTCAGAATAAACAGGTCAAGTGTGTGCTAGTGAGCACATAGCGAGGGTCCGTAGGCAACACTGTATAGTTTAAGTAGTACCCTATTGATGGTGTTTTTTAAAATGCTAAAAAGCTTACTTTGAACTATCCTATGGGCTGATATTCTCAAAACACATAAACAAACTTCCGATAAAGTATTTTTTTGCTACTGAACCGGACTACAACCATATAAATACATCGAAAAGACCATAATTATAAAAAAGCGTACTTTCTCAATAACAAATAAAATAATATTTTTTTCGAAATTTCCAAAAAGTGGTACTTTTGGTCGAAGAATGTTCAGAAATTTTTTAAGATTTTTGCACTTCACATAAGCGAGATAGAGGGGGGGGGGGACACGTTTCACACCCGCTTCAAACTCGCCTACGCTCGCCCTATCAAAGTTATAACCAAATAATTATATATTTTTGTAATCAGCTCGACGTACCCTTTCATGATACCCCTCACGGTGTCGAAAAAAAAAAAAAAAAAAAAAAATGTTAACCCTTTAGTTTTTTTACCCTAATTTTTTTGATTTTTTTTTTTTTTAAGTCGCTATATTTTTAAAATATGTGAGCAGGTACAAGACACATAAATGCCAAATTTCAAAGTGATCGAACGAAAGGTGTAGCCGTGAGAGCACGCGAGAGGACGGACGGACAGACACACGCAGGAAAATATAAGGGTCCTTGGTTTTGCCTACGGACCCTAATATTAAATGTAAACAGATTGAGATGGCGGTTTGACATTTTGCTAGTTATTGAACGTCTGTAGAACATTTGTTTTTTGTTTTTCCAAGAGTCCTATTTTTTCTTTGAGTAAGTCTTTCGCCTTTTGGTTCATTAGAAGAATCATAAATAATGTTTAGTTAAATATTTTTATTTGAAAACTTCATATTATTCTGAATAAAAAATGTTCTGTACAGAACATTTGTTCAGAAAAATGTTCTGTCCTTCTGGAAAGGACGTAGCTACGCACCCAGCATGCCAATATCTTCAGTCAATAGATCAAGTAAAGGGGATTCAGACAATTTCTTTTAGGGACTAAGACCCCAGAAAAGACCGTACAAAGCCCAGACTTAGTTTGAGAAGTAAAGCTAGAGGATCTAAGTTGAGGAAAGTTGGGCTTATAAAGTTCTAAGTTACCTACCCGGGTTGTTAGATCAAGTTCTAAAGCTGCACAACTAATTAATAGCTTCAGGTATTTTAGAGTTATCTCAAAAATACAAATATCTAAGTCTCTAACAGACTTCGTAAAGAGTGACTTCAGTGAAACTAAGTTACCAAATTTAGTTTTACGTTTGTTAGTTTTTCCAGTATAAATGTCTAAATTTTGTGTAACTGTAACGAAATTAACAATATTTCCAAGCAACATTTTACTAAAACAATTAATAGAAACTAATAGAATTTTGTAAACGATAATAATTCATCTTTAACAGTATTCTCTCAGTAAAAATCAAGTCCACCAGCAATTAGTGTGGCACATAGCTACTCCACGTCCTATTATTAGACAAAATTTTCAATTTCTTGTTCTTGAGGTATTGATTATCGATGCTTCCCTAAAAAGGGATGGAGCTTTAAGCGAAAAAAGTGTCGCCAAGAACTTGGAAACTATAGTGGAATAGATTACCTTCCGCGTATGGTTATAGTTATAACTATAGAAGATGAAGAATTCGATCAGGTTATGTTATTTTTAAAACAAATTTTCTTCCACTCGCGTTTCATGTTTCTCCTTGTTTGGTTATTTTGATTTATGTATTGTTTTCCGATCCTGCATAAATAATGTTTTCATTATGTGAATCAATAACTTTAACCTGCGTTTTATAAAAAGAAATCTGTATATACAGCTTTGATTTTAACATTAATACTTCGCAATTTACATTTCAGACTCAAAACCAGCAGAAGGCTTTTTTAAACGTAGTTCCTATCTAGTTAAAATTCATCTTATTTGCGCTTAGTTATAAGATAAAGTATTACATATTTATAATTTTATAAATATGTATAATATTTACGTTCAACTTTTTAAAATTGTATGTATTCATTTTTTTTATATTCACCAAAATTTTTTTGAAAAAGTAAACTATGACAATTTTGTAGAATAAAATATTATTCTGCAATAGAACCCGTTTCCAAATTAATTAATAATTATTATTCGGTTATTAAAAACTATTCTAATGATTAAATTTTAATAATATATTAAAGTAAAACTGTAACTTAAAATAAAAATCCTTAAAACAAGAAAATATTTAAAAAACACTTTTATTTTTTAAAAAAACTTGTGATTTAAAAATATTATTTTGTAACCTTTCATTCAAAATAAACAATGGATAACATTCGAGAAGAAATTCGTCCCACTAAAAAGTTCTGAGCATGCGCAGTCGTAATTTTATTTTTAGCAATATACATATTATTGCTCCATACCTATTTTATAGATCCTTGACCTAAATGGATTGATAACTTTACTTACTTCTATTCCTCTTCTTCATCATCTTTTTTTAAGGGGGGACACGCGTCAGTCAGTAAAACATACTCGAGTGGAGGGGAGTAGTTCAGTGTAAAACAAGACCTTGAAGAGGGCACACGCACCTCTGTCTCTACCTTAACTAATATACATCGCTTCTCACACAAACTATTTTTATTTAATTCCTCCTTCGCTAGCTCCCTTTTAGGTGGGACCCCTTGCCCTTCTTGCTTACTCATTCCAATCTAACCGTTCACTTCACTGTCATTGTTATTTATCTGCATTATTTTATATTTAGTATAATATTTATAATTCAATAAAGAATATCCGGACTAACTCCTTCAGAGTTCAGAGTATTTCCGTGCTTCGGTCTCAAAATCAGTAAATCTAGGGAAAAAATCCCTATCTGGAATAACTAAACAAAATAAATAAATCAAAATTACAATGGGCACCTGCGAAAGTAATTTTGAATAATTTTAGAGTCTACATTTAAAGCCGCTGTTGAGCAAAAAAAATAAATACTAATAATAATAAATAATACTAATAATAGGTATACAAAAGCATTTGCGAATCGTCAACCTTTAATACAGAATTTTGAAAGAAAGCTTAGTAGTCAATTATTTTATTGAAGGACCTCGTATGCATCGAATTCTATCAAAATGATGTTGAGCCCTTCAAAAAAATGAATGAAGCTAAAGGTACAAAGATATTTTATTATTTATATACTCGTAAACTAATTTGTTTCTATACACATTTTGTAATTTATTGTTTCAAAACTTGCATGGACTTCAAGTATGTATATATAATATACAATTCAAAAATAATGTTTAGAAAAGAGACAAGGTTAACATAAATATAACATTGTTTGTTTGAAAAATGAGGAACGAAATGCGGACGAGACAAGCAAAATGATATTGGAGAGATAAGGTTTGCAAATCAACATTGGGGTTTGGGGTATACTGAGTGTTTATAAAATTAGAGAGAGATAGAAAGAAATAAAGGAATAAGTTGCAAGTCAGTACGTCTGAGCTCGAGCTATCTTGTAGGAGGGAGGTAGTTGTGGGAGACCTCCCTCCCCTCCCACCGTCAGCGTGTGCGTCCTTCCTTCCCTTGTATTAGTAAGTGACGTCATATCCCCTCCCCTTTATTCTACAAATTAATAATCTAAGAACCTAAATAGCGCCTACAATTTTATTCTAAATCGCTTCAAATTTGGGGAAACATCTCATTGACACAAGGAGAAGAGATGCCCTTTTTTAGTTTTTTCCATATGAAGAGTAAACAAGGGTTTCTAAGCATGATATCAAAAATCTAAAAACAGGCATCTCTTTGAAATGGTCTGTAGAGTATCTGTACAAAATTTCAGCTTTCTAAGTTTAATAGGGAAGGCGTCAGTTAGGTTTAAAAAATTTAATATGGGTTGTCCAGCCTTAATGCCCAAACTAAAGTCGGGCAAAACTACTATCACTTTAACATGTGCTGCGGAATTGCTTACTTAAATTTTGATAATAATTAGGTCTTTGGCTTTTTTTTTGAGGGGGGGGGGAGTGGAACGTGACTCCCTTTGCTCCCCCCCCCCCCCCTGGATGCGCCACTGGATGTTATGAGTTTCAATATCAAGAATTATAAGAGAAAGTGTCCGATTTATCGGAACGATTTTTTTTCTATTAGTTTTATATAGACAATGAAAAATGTATAAGAACGGCACTTGATTGAAACAATTTATCGCTCTCTGAGCAGACATGGACAAGAACAAGTAGATAAAATAAGAAATATATGTTTTCAGGGTTTTGTCGCCTCAACGAGTAGGATTTAGATTATTGACAGCAATAAAAGATTTGACAGTTGGGAAAGATTTCTATCTTTCATTTCAAGTAACAAGAGACTATTCTGTCTGTCACTTTATCCAACCACCAAATAACAACCTACCTTGTGCTTATTGTTTTTTTTTTTTTGTTCTTCCTAGTTGTGTAACACACATAGCTTCACTGGTTGTGATACTTTTTACACGTTTTTATTAGCTTAAAATGATTGTCAGAGATAAATCTTTAAATCTTAATTTAAACCACTTCCCGACTATAAAGCTGGGGAACTTGTTAATTAGAAGCCCTCCATTAAAGTAAGAGGTGGCTAGGGGTGGTTAGAGATGGTTAGAGGTGATTAGAGGTGGGTAGTGGTGGTTAGGGTGGTTGGAGGTAGTTGGAGGTGATTGGAGGTGGTTAGAGGTGGTTGGAGGTGGTTAAAGATGGTTAGAGGTGATTGGAGGTGGTTAGAGATGGTTAGAGGTGATTAGACGTGGTTAGTGGTGGTTAGAGGTGGTTGGATGTAGTTGGAAGTGATTGGAGGTGGTTAGAGGGGGGTTAAGATGGTTAGAGGTGGTTAGAGATGGTTAGAGGTGATTAGAGGTGGTTAGATGTAGTTGGAGGTGGTTAGAGGTGGTTGGAGGTGGGTAGAGGTGGTTAGAGATGGTTGGAGGTGGGTAGAGGTGTTTAGTGGTGGTTAGAGGTAGTTTGAGGTGATTGGAGGTGATTAGAGGTGGTTGGAGGTGGGTAGAGGTGGTTAGAGAGGTGATCTCTATATAACCGCCTGTAACTTTTTGGGAGGGCACCTAATTAACAAGTACCTAAAGCTGAATATATTAATAATGTGTGTATTATAATTGCCCAAAGTAAACTGATAATCAACATAATTTCACACAGTTATTAACAAATTCACACATTACATGCCGCCAAAATGGCGGCCATTTTGGACCCTCCCCCCTTTCTAAAAAAAAAAGTACTCCCGCTACACCATGAGGAAAGGTCATTCAATGAGGAAAAAATACTTAAATATACATAATCTCTATGGGCCAATGATATTTCCTGGATAATATGAATTTGTGGGTAATATGAATTTGTATGACCCAAGAAACCATTTCAGTAGCTTGCTGACAAGTACTTGACGGGATTTTTTTACCAAAATCAGTTTTATTTTCATAAATATCTCTTAAACTAGAATTTCCCCGGGAAAACAAATTATAAGGCTAAATTCTGTCTATAATTTTCGAAACAGTTTAATAGTTATTTGTGCAACTAGTGCGCAAAGTGGCACTTTGCTGCACTCGAGAGAAATATTTACGCACGAGCCGCAGGTGAGGGCGGAAAGGTTTCTCGAGTGCAGCGTGTAGCAGACACTTTAAGCTCGAAATGCACATTAAATGTTTCCTACAATTAGTTTTTAATCTCTAAATAAAGGAAGGCGAGGATAGGCTAAAACAAATTTACTGCTGAGGCAAAGCCGAGGCAGGAAATTTAGTATTTTACTGACTAGGCGAAGCCGAGTCAGGAAAACGTTAATTACCTGCTGAAGTGTAACCGAAGCAGGTAATCATTAAACGATTCAGGAATGTTTCCTTTGCTGCATAGTAACATACAATATTTTATCTACTAACGGCAGAAAAATTACACTAAAGATTTTAGTACCTGATTTTGAGGGCAATAAACTTTCCTTGGTTGATGCTGCAATTTCGGGTGGCGTGTTGTCAACAAACAAGTCTTCAACGCCATGCACAACATTATCATCCATATTTTTATTTAAACTTCAAAAACCTAATTAACAAATTTATCAAAATAATAATAACAGAAAACTATTAAATTATTTTCATATTTTATTGATAGATTAAAGATTAAAAGCAATGAAAGTTGTAAAAATTGATTACTCAAAAGTTTGAGTAAGTGTGATGACTCAAAAGTTATAACAAAACAAAGGTAAAACGATCAGTGTTGCCACTTTCTTTTTATTAAAAGCAGTTTTTTATCTCAATTTTTAGCGAATATTTAATAAACAATCACTGTAAAATAATAAAATTTATTTGATTACATTAATTTTTAAAAGTATTTTCAAAAAACATTTAAATATTTAGCAGAATATTATGCTTAAATATACAAAAATGAACAATGTGGGAGAGTTCATAACCTGCGATGTAGTAACTTTTTCATAAAATTTGGCAGCCTGTTGTTATTTTTCTGACACTTTGAACTTTTGCTGACACTTTATTATTTTGCTGCGTGTTTTTTTTGACATGTTACAAAAGAATCAAGAAAAATTACATTTTTCAGATTGAAAATAGTACAACAATGCCTAATTTTGCTGCCGTGAGTAGATAAAGTAAATTATTCGATTCCAAATTTTTCTTTTATATTATACTATATGTATTTGTTTACTTTATTTTAGGTTGAAGATCTTTAAAAAAATCAGTTGGAGTTGAAAGATGAGAATTTTATCAAATGAAACGTCGCTGTTAGCTTTGATGTGCAGCTTGTATGTGGATAAGAGATTGTCTCCTGTGCTTTTAGTTTAAAGTAAAGACTTGTCACAAGCTTTTCACATCTTAAAGAGGCGGAGGATGCTTGGCTTCATAACTGAGTTACATTGAACGCCCGAGATGTTTGCCTACGCGTACAGAATATCTTCAAGTGTTATTCTCCAGAATGTTATTTTAAGGTGTTTTATACGTAGAACATACGTGGGGCAATAGCATCGAGTGTTTTCATACTCAAGGCTTCACCTCCAGACTTAAAAACGTTTTATTTCTTGACGTTTTTCCTTCGCGAGTGAAATACAAGATAAAACTAACTTACCCCCCACATGAGTTATAATGCTAAAGTTTCAACAATGATTTATGAATATTTATTATCACAAGATATAAGAACTTAAACAATACACCTAGTGAAAGAAGTGTCACTAGAAGAATTAAAATTCAAAATTTCTATTGAAAAACAAAATAACATAAAATAGAAAAGTGTGTAAATATTCATCAAATTGGGAGCAAACTGTAGATATGTATAAAAGACATACCCTCATACAGACACTTCATATATAGAAGATATAGCTATATTTTTCCATTTTACCCCCTCCTAAATGAAAAACCTAATGATAAAACTGTATATAACATCAATTACTTTACTCTTAAAGAGCTTTTCAACGATATGCATCATAAAGGGTATTCATTCCTTCGACCCCGTATTTATTACTTGTACCCCGTTCCCTGGGTACCAAAATTTTAATTTCGTAATCTCATGTAAGCAGTGATTTCTTCTTCCTTGTTTTGAAAGTCGAGTGTGCAAATTTTTATCGAGATATAGTCCTGATATTATTCCTATAGAAGTATAGTTGGCTTTGAAAACAAAACTATTTAGGCATTTCATTTAATTGCTAGGCCTACATGATAATAGGAATCACATAGCATGAGCCCCGCGCGGAGTAAAGGCTAGTAATCAATCAAATGAAAAATACAAAGCATCAACTACCTAATCTGTATCAGGCAGTCTCTACCAATTAAGGATAAATTGTTCGTATACACACACAAATTATTTAAAAATAGCATAATTGAATTTCAAATATTATAAAATTATATGCCATTAATTCTTTAATAATGAAGAATATTACAAGCTAACAATAATATGCATGCAAAAAATGAGTCCGAAAAAAAGTTTTCCCGCCCCCTAAATTTTGGAATTTGGGCGGGCGCCCATGAACTTCACTTGCTTACTGCTACTAATATGACATCATACTGCTTGCCACTTAAAATATACTTGATCACCACATCCGGGCTTACAAATTTAAAATTAGCTAACATTATTTTTTATTATTATTCATATTATTACGAATATTATTTTTTAATATTTCAATAATAAATATTGTCTTTCCTGTCACCCTCTCTCGATGGGGCTCTGAACATTGATGACAAAAGCCATAATGAAGCTGTTTAATGTGTATTTCAGTTTCGCTTTGTTAATGTAATGTACCATCCTTCATTGTAGCAATATTTATTGTTTGAATACATTTTTAGTATCTATTTTGGAGAATTAAATAAACAGGTCAAGTGTGTGCTAGTCAGCACACAGCGAGGGTCCGTAGGCCACACTATATAGTGTTTAACTGTAAAGTGTATAAACAGTGTTTTTTTAAAATGCTAAAATGCTTACTTTGAACCATTCAAAGGGTCTGATATTCTCAAAACACACTCTGATAAAGTATTTTTTTTGCCACTGAACCGGACTACAACCATATAAATATATCGAAAAGACCATAATTATAAAAAAGCGTACTTTCTCAATAACAAATAAAATAATATTTTTTTCGAAATTTCCAAAAAGTGGTATCTTTACTTTTGGTCGAAGAATGTTCAGGAATTTTTTCAGATTTTTTGCACTTCACATAAGCAAGATAGAGGGGGGGGGGGGGGGGGGGCACGTTTCAAACTCGCCTATGCTCGCCCTATCAAAGTTATAATTAAGAAAAGAATTATATATTTTTGTAATCAGCTCGACGTACCCTTTGATATGATACCCCTCACGGTGTCGAAAAAAAAAAAAAAAAAATTAACCCTTAAGTTTTTTTACCCTAGTTTTTTTGAAAAATATTTTTTTAAGTCGCTATATTTTTAAAATATGTGGGCAGGTACAAGACACATACAAGCCATATTTGAAAGTGATCGGACGAAAGGTGTAGCCGTGAGAGCACGCGAGAGGACGGACGGACAGACACACGCAGGAAAATATAAGGGTCCTTGGTTTTGCCTACAGACCCTAAAAAACCTCTAAATAGTAAAAGCTAAATATTATGTAGGCCTAGTAGAAAATACATCCATGGGCGTTCCGTAATTTGCTGTTTTAATAATAAAGGCTATTTAGTTGTCTCTATTCGTGGTCACTCGAAAGCTTACTAATTATTTTTTAATATTTATTATCACATTTTTTGGGGGGCTCAGCCCCCCTAGACTCAACATTGGGGGTGCTCGAGCCCCTAGGAGTCGGCGTCGGTGTGTATTAGTTGAATAATTGTTGCCTTTTTAGTGTGACCCAGAGCTGATAGAAAACAAAAAAACAGTTTTTTAAAAAACTCTGAAAAACTTTGAGCCCACTTATCGATATCGATGACCCGATGGGAGAAATGCGTACAAAGTTAAGAAAAGTTGGCGCTTTTAATAAGCTTTAAAACGATACTAAATACTTCAAAATATTCCAACTCTAAGGGGGTGAACATTCCATCGTTGTAGAAAGAAACATGTCGTGCTTGCAGCTGGTGAAGGGCAAAGAAACGTGACATTATCACCTGTGGCATCTTTGACAAAAAGATGCCGAATGTGCATTGTTCAAGGTGGCGGCCATTAAATTGAAATTTTAGTTCTGGCTGAAATGAAGAAGGTGATACGGTCGAAATCGCTTGGCGGTACAATTTTGCATGATTTAAACCAGGGGTTCCCAACGGGGTCCAGATGGACCCCTTGGGGGTCTATGGAAATTTAAAAGGGGTCTGTAGTATTCCAGGGATCTATTGGGGGTCTTTGATAAATTTAAAATGTTTGAATATTGATTATTTCAAGAATCTAAAAGAAAAATTTTCGTATCGTTCTACAACGAAAATTAAATAATTTCTTAAGCCGTCAACTTCAGTAAATAATGCTGGTGGATTTAAAGCCTCTTACAATATTTCTTTGTTAATTGCAAAAGCCGGATATCCACACCCACTGGTGAAAAATTAATATCGCCCACCAGCAATAAAAAAGGTAATAAAAACTGTTATGAAAATTAAACCTGGAACAGTTTTAAAAAGTATTCCGCGCTGTAATTACTCCATACAACGTCGTATGAATGAAATGTCAGATGATACTAAAAAAAATCCTAGATTTGTGAATTGAAAATTAGTACATTTTTTGTGCAGTTTGATGAATCCACTTTTTGTAGAAAAAGCAGTTTGATGTTATACCTATGTTCGATATTACAAATCCAGATTTAGATTAAATTACAGAAGAATTTCTTTCAGCGTAGTGTTACAAATGTACACTACAGGTGAACATAATATTTGTTTTGCATTTTTTTTTTAAATTTACATTGAACACTTAAAACAATGAAAATAGATATGTTATGTTTTCTATAGTGACTATACAATGATAGGTAATTTCAGGCCAAATGTTAAAAAAAAAAATAAAATCAATATACCTATCACACGATGACCACATTAAAAAAAATCTAACTATTGTCCAATTACAGTATCTATATATATCTGAAATCAAGTTTATATCTGTTATCTGAAATCTTATAAAAGCCAATTTATTCTAAATTTTTGTCCAAGTTCTTAGCACCATGGTTATCTTTTAGGATTTTTAAGTGCCATATTTAAAATTCTGCTAACGTTTTATGCAGTATATTACTACGTTCACACATCGTTTTGAAAGCGTTTCGGATCCAATTCGTTTTCAAAACGATACGCGTTCGTACAACAAAAAATACAGGTGATCGAAATATTTGTTTTCGAAATCTCGTAACGGTGACGTCACGAGTAAAACCTTCTTTCATGTTACCCAATATGTCCGCGAATTTTTACATTTTATTTACAAGTTATTAAAAGTTTTTACAGGTTCTTTATAGTATTAAATTTTGTTTAAAAACGTTTTTGCAGTTAAAAAAAAAGAAACGGAAGCTCACGAAAACAAAGAACTTAAAAAGTGGAAAAGAGTAAAATAACCTGAAACCTCGATCCCCTCCACGACCTGTTCACACGAGCGTTTTGAATTCGATCCCCCGTTCCGATCACGTATTTTTGGTGGATCGGATCTAAACCGATACGATCCGTCGATCTCCGTTCGTACAGCGTTTTGAACTAGCGGATCGTTTTCAAAACCGTTTCCAAAACGATGTGTGAACGTAGTATATTAATGGCAAAATGCAGGGGGTCGATGAAGAAAATCATTTTTTTTAAAGGGGTCGATGAAGGAAAAAGGTTGGGAACCCCTGATTTAAACAATTGAGAGAGTATATTCCTTTGTTAATACAGTAAATTTTTATGATTTAAGCATTTGATAAGTTATATATGTATGATAATATGTTCATAGGAGATTTAATATCCCTTTATCAAAAAACTAGGTTGGAGTGAGGCCCCGCCATCTTTTCTATAAACCACCTCATATTCTTCGATTTTTACCAATTACTTAATGCTCATTAATAAGTAAGTATTATAAATACCTTTTATTTGTGTAGGTAATAAAGTTGGTTGAAGGGTAGGAAGAGAAACAAGAAAAAAAATGCACGCACGGACCGGGTTGTAATGGCGAACTGAAGGAGATGGAACTTCTTGGTCTTGGAGAATGTCAGTAAGCTTGTCTATCCCCTCTATTACAATACCTTGACTTCCACCACCCTTTTCCCTTTATAAAACAACATCTCTCGATTAGACACTCAACAATTTTAACTTCCCGTTTCTCTTTACATGAATCTAAGTTTTTTGCGACAACTGAATTTTATTCCTACTTCACCACATTAGACTAATACTTTATAATTAGGTACATCAAACACAAATAGCTTCATCTAGTTACACTGCGTTCCAAATTACAATAACTATAAATAAAAATGGACTGCGTTCCGAAAAAAAAACTATCATTAAATAGTAATTAAATTACTATAAATTATGAATTTATGTACTTTTTTTCGTTTGTAAGATTTTTCTAATTTATTTATTGTAATTTAATAATTTTTATTAATATAAAATTATAAAACCTCAACAATTTGGAAAATTATTCGAAAAGTCGTTATAAAGTCATGAAAAATCTATATAATAATTATTAGCTTAAATAATTATAAAATATGCATTTTTGGATAAATTTATGAATAAAATAATTTAATTAGAGTGTTTAAATATTTATGAAATAGTCTTTATATTTTTATTTACCAATTAAAAATTCTAGTTGCAAGTTCGACTCTAACTTGACGAGTTACAGACGCCTAACAAATTGCCACGTATTAAATGTAGACGCCATTTTAGATCTTTGTTGATATCTTTTACGCTTAAATTAGTTTATTTCTTAATTTAAATGACTATATTGACTATTTAAACGTACATGGATGAATCATTAGATTTGGATGAGAAAGGTAAGAATAAAATTATTCATTTCTACTTGACAACTTTATTGTAATGAACAAAATGATATCGGCCTACTTCATGACCTACTTCATGACCTACTTTTGTATTCATATGTCGAGTTTTTATTTCATCTCAAATATGTTTAAAACTTATAACTCTTTGTCTAATAATCAGTTAACAAAGAATTAATTCTTCAAAAAATAATATTTTTAAGAATTATAAAAGTAACACGCTCGCTAACCCCTTTTGACTCTTTTTTTTTTAAAAAATGTAAGCTTTCAAAGATGTTTTGAGTCACTTTCTTGCATAAAATATGGACCTTTTTGTAAGACCTTTCAAAATTTGGGAGCTAAAATGAATTAAAGAAATGTTTATGTGTATGAAGTTAGCCCCCCATTTTTTAATTTTTAATATTTTTTTAATTGTTTCAAGTTGTTCTATATTGTTCCAAAGTTATAAGACCAAAAACCAAAAAACACGTCAAAAAAACGTTTTTTTTTGTGGCCCCCATTATTTTAAAAATCCCATTTTTTTGCTGTTCTGGATTGTTCTAGGTATTCTAAACGTTGTTCCGAAATATGAATTCTCTAAAAAAAAAATGTTTACCTTGATTTAGTCCCCCAAACCAAAATTTAGTGGCCCCCATTTTTTGAAAAATTTATATTATATGCATATTGCATATATATAATAATAAAATTATTAATAGATTTAGATAATATTATAGTATAAATTTAGAATAATGATCTTGTTTATTGTGGGGGGGGGGGGAGGGGGGCTAGGTAAATTTTGTAAGCTATTGGGGGGCGGACATCTTAGTTACGCCACTGGATTAAAGTTTAATTATTTTGGATTTTTCTTCCGTGGGCATTTTTTCCTGGTTTTTTTTTTCCGTCTACCATTTTTCTCTGTCTATCTCCCGTTGTTAATAGTAATTATAATTTGATTTAAATTAAAATTTAAACTTCCCGTAGTAGAATACTACAAAAAACTAAAACATGAAGTTATATAAATTGTGTAGTTAGAATTATATTTCTTTATTAAACGAATTAAATTAACTCTTTGAATGGCAGTCTAGGTAAAACCTAGAGGTTTTGAGGACAATTCTGGTTTTCAACCACACAGCAGCACATCTTTCCTAGAATTGAGAAGAAAGATAATCGAACTAATATACATATATATAAAAAAACTATTTTTAACAAAGCTGATACACTTTCTTAAAACTGGTTTACAGTTAGTTTTATTTGTATTTTTTTTTCACAACAATTTACCAAAACATCCCATTTAACGAAACTGTACTTAGAAATCAAATTAAAAAACACAAAACAAAAAGACAGGTGGTTCTAAATACAGAGTATACGTTTCCGAGAAAATCTAAAACTTTTGAATACTATGTAACTCAATATTCAAGAAAAAAGGTTTTCTGGTTATTTAATTCAACAAAGAACAAGGTTTCCTGGAAATATAATGGGTTATATTATATAACATAACATATATTTTCTTATTATTATCTATTTGTTTGCTTGTTAATAATTTCTTCTCCTCTCTTTTTATTTATGTACATAACAAAAGCTATGGAGGTCGTTTTAAAAAAAAAGTTACACTTTAATTCTAAGCAAACCTATATGCCCAAAATTAATTTTCCAGTTCTTGATCTAGCTAGTGCTTTATTGAAGCTGAGCATCTATACAACAAGAATATAACTATTTTATCGTACCAACTCTAGAAAAACACGAAATTTGCCACGATAGTTATACCCAGAAACAAGATAGATGTCACATTAGTTACCCAGTGTACTACGTGTCACGATAGTTACTAAAAAAAATTAAATTTAAATAGGTTTTTTTGAAAAAATAAAAAAAAAACTCCTTCCTCTAGCTAGAGTCTAGAGACTTGTGTGTACAATGACTTATTTAGGAAAAAAATATATGAGAAATTATTTTATTTATCAATTTAAGAACCCTAATAGTCAATCAACCCTAATAGTAACAACTGGGGGCTGGGCCATTTCTTTTTTGTTGACATGCCAAACTTGCCCTTCTGCGGGAACATTGAAAAGAGATAGATAAAGTTTTGATTTTCACAGGATCGTTTAATTAAATTATTTCAAAAACAGTGGTACACGTGGCCACCGATAAGAGTGGGCCGATAGGGGTGGCCACCGCCCCAAACATATCGCTCTGCGAGGACGTTGAAAAGAAAACGGCCCACCCGTATCGGTGGCCACCTTTACCACTGTTTTTGAAATAATTTAATTAAACGATCCTGTGAAAATCAAAACTTTATCTATCTCTTTTCAATGTTCCCGCAGAAGGGCAAGCTTGGCATGTCAACAAAAAAGAAATGGCCCAGCGCCCAGTTGCCATATACCCAATTCATCGGTGGACACGGCATAAATAAGCGATTCCATAAGGTAAGAAAACTTTATCAATCAGCGACTCACTTCTTATGGTGGCCTGTGGACTATAAAATGTGTGTTAAATACAATTATTAACATATAATAAGTTTATATTTAGAATATTCCAATATAGAGTATATTTATGTGTATTTCTGTGTTTTTATGTATGTATATATATAAAATATTTATATATATATAATGTTTTTAAGATTATTTTCTTATATTTTTATGAATATAATGTTAGTTCAAGATGTAGTTATATTAAAGAAGAGATAGGTTACATTTATTTTATTAATGAATTGAAATTTGTAATATTTTTCATGAAATTGGATTTAGATGTAATTTTTATTATACAAATCTTTTTGAGTATAATGCGAGAAAGAAAATGACTCACATTATTCAAGCACTCCAAAAGAGCTAAAATAACGCTGTATCTTAAGTCTCTAACTTTAAGATTCGGGAAAAAACACGATTTCAAGTAAATTATCGAAACTATAAGTGACAAAGTTACCATGGGTGGATTGACAAAGATGTCAAAAAGGAAAAATCGGTCACAGACAACTCAGACATACTTTCTCATATAAGAGTTCATAATTACTTGCCCAGTTTTTTTTTCCATTTATTAGTTTTCGCAAGTACATTTCATTAATATTCAACATTTCATCGATATTTATCATAAATATAACTTCCCCTCGGCGGGGGAACTTCCCGGGAAAACGGCTTATACCGTTAGATTTGAGTTTAAATAGACTACTTTTAAAAAATTGTTTAATCAAAATAGTCGGAACCGTTTTAAATAAATATTTGTTTTAAGGTTTTTCAGAATTTTTGGGGGTATGGCCCCAAATTTGGAGTTAAAATTAATTTCTTGATTTCGCCCCTTAGTATGATTTTTCTGAACGTGTATGCCAAATTTTATTAGAACCAACATATCTCATAATGTTGGTTCACAAAAATTGAACGGCAGACCGACACGGAACCAAAAAGTTACCTGATGTCTAAAATGGATTTCTTGGAATTTTTGAAATCTGAGACCTAAAAATGTTTCGTTCTTCGGAACGATCACATAGCTTCTGTTAACTTCGGTAAGCTCGGAAGCAAAAATAAGTTGTTATTATTTTATTATTTAGCTTATTATTAAACATAGCTTGGACACAAGATTTGAGACATGTAGGGCAGCTCTAAGCTCCAACTCTTTCAGTATCCTTTGATCCACGAATTCCTTCTGTCAAAACTCCTTAGTAAAATAAACAATTCTTCTATATGTAAAATAAACAATTCTCCTTCTATATGTGTGTCAATGCTTACCCTACACGAAGATGCTTAAGGTTGCTGTAAAGCAGGGTTTCCCAACGGGGTCCAGGTGGACCCCTTGGGGTCTATGGAAATTTAAAAGGGGTCTATAGAATTCCAGGGGTCTATTGTTGTTCGTTGATATATTTAAAAGATTAGAATATTGATTATTTCAAGAATCCAAAAGAAAAATTTGCGTATCTTTCTAAAGCGTAAATTAAATAATTTCTTAAGCTATTAACTTCTGTAAATAATTAATGCTGGTGGATTAGAAGCCTCTTACAATATTTCTTTGTTAATTGCAAAAGCCGGATATCCACATACCACTGGCGAAAAAATAATATCGCTCACCAGCAAAAAAAGAGGTAATAAAAAGTGTTATGAAAATAAGCCCTGAACCAGTTTTAAAAAGTATTCGGCACAATAATTACTTCATACAACGGCGTAGGGATGAAATGTCAGAAGATACTAAAAATCATAAATTTGTAAATTGCAAAATAATAATTTTTTTTGTGCAATTGGATGAATCCACTTTTTGACGAAAGAACAGTATTTTGATGTCACATGTTAGATATTATTGCTCCAGATTAAGAGAAATGACATGAAGAATTTCTTTCAGCGAACTGTTACTAATGTAAGGTGAACATATTTCTTTTGAAAAAATGAAAATTTACACTGAAAACTTAGAACAATTAAAAGAAAATATGTTATGTTAGCTATAGTGACTACACGATGATAGGTAATTTCTGGCTGAATATTTTTTTAAAACAATCTATATCATACAATGACAACATTAATAAAAATCGAACTATTGTCCAATTAGGGTAACAACTTTTTGTCCAAGTTAGCACTAATAGTTATCTTTAAGATTTTTAAGTGCAATTATTAGTATTCTGCTGCTGTTGTATGCTGTATATTAACTGAAAAATGCTAGGGGGTCGATGAAGAAATTAATTTGGGATCCCCTGCTGTAAAGCGTTAAGAATCTGATACGTCTTGCTCCTACATGGTCCGTATTCCGACATAAAAGTCCAATAATCCTTATTCTGTTATAATTATAATTTGCTCCAACTCAAATACTTTTAATGGTCTAAGAGATGTTCCTATCTCCAAGTCGTCTATATATATATATATGTTATATTATTTAGACTCCCCTCCATTTTAGTATTTTTTAGGGTCCGTAGGCAAAACCCAGGACCCTTATATTTTCCTGCGTGTGTCTGTCCGTCCGTCCTGTCGCCTGCTCTCATGGCTACACTTTTCGTCCGATCACTTTGTAATATGGCATGTATGTATCTTGTACCTGCTCACATATTTTAAAAATATAGTGACTTAAAAAAAATATTTTTCAAAACAATTAGGGTAAAAAAACTTAAGGGTTATAATTTTTTTTATTTTTTTTTCGAATAAATTGTTCGGGTATCATATGAAAGGGTACGTCGAGCTGATTACAAAAATATATAATTCTTTGGTTATAACTTTGATAGGGCGAGCGAAAGCAAGTTTGAAGTGGGTGTGAAACGTATCCCCCCCCCCCTCTATCTCGCTTATGTGAAGTGCAAAAAATCTGAAAAAAAAATCCTGAACATTCTTTGACCAAAAGTAAAGATACCACTTTTTGGGAATTTCGAAAAAAATATTATTTTATTTTTTATTGACAAAATACGTTTTTTTTTATAATTATGGCCTTTTTGATGTATTTACATGGTTGTAGTCCGGTTCAGTGGCAAAAAAAATATTTTATCAGAGTGTATTTTGAGAATATCAGACCCTTAGAATGGTTCAAAGTAAGCTTTTTAGCATTTTTAAAAAAACACTGTATACACTTTACAGTTAAACACTATATAGTGTGGCCTACGGACCCTCGCTGTGTGCTGACTAGCACACACTTGACCTGTTTATTATTGTTATATAAAATGTTAGTGAAATATAAATAGTTCCGAATTTATTTACTTCATACAAATGACAACCATCTAGAGTGCTGATCTTATACCTATAAAATGACAAAACTTTGAACAACGGATCTCACCAACACCGAATCTAAACCGTGTCCATCGATATGGCCCCGTGTAGGGGAGGGTAAGAGAAGAAAAATAAGTACAAGTAATGAAGTACAGATGTAGAAAAAATAAACCGATATCTAGTACACAAGTGTAGACACACCTGGTTGTCATTCGTCAATTAATTTATTTCTTTGTTTACATATGCTTTTTAGCTGTCATTCAATGTTTACCTCTTAATAAAAAATTAACTTTGAAACCCGTCATAATGAAGATAATGGAAAAAATATAGGATACGTCAAAAAAAATAAAATAACTTGCGGATTTTTTCCGCGAACTAACTTTCCATACAGCAAAATTTGCTGAAAACGAATTAATATCTGCTGAAAGATGGCTATAAGTATTAAAATAATGCTTGTCATCGTGTTCTGAGCTATTCTAAAAGTTTCAAGTGCCTAAGCTATTTGGGAAGTTAGTTAAAAATCGATTGCCAGATTTGTACCGGACAAACAAACAAGAAAGTAAGCTAATAATAATTTCAAGATAAAAAGAACTTTTTATATACTAAATACTAAGTTTTAAAATTTTCTGTTGAATCGTATGTAATGTTAATAATATAATTGTTATTGTTATATAATATATAATTTTAGTGAAAAAAAAAATAGTTCCGCATTTATTTACATCACATAAATTACAACCATCTAGAGAGCTGATCTTAAACCTATAAAAGGACAAATCTTTGTACAACGGATATCCTCAACACCAAATCTAAAGCGTGCCATCGATATATTTGAAATGATATAAATAATATAATTGATAAATAATATAATCGATATTTCCTGTTTTGCTGTCATTCAATGTTTATCTATCACTAATTTGAGACCCGTCAAAATGAAGATTGCCTAAATATTGGATATGGCAAAACAAATAAAATAACTTGCGGATTTTTTCCGAACTAACTTTCAGTACAGCAAAATTTGCTGAAAACCAATTAAATTCTGCTGAAAGATGGCTGAAAGTATTAAAATAATGAATTGTCATCGTGTTCTGAGCTATGCTAAAAGTTTCAAAAGTCTAGCTGTTTGGGAAGTTAGTTAGAAATCGATTGCCAGATTTGTACCGGACAAACAAACAAACAAACAAACAAACAAGAAAGCAAGCTAATAAAAAACGTAGTAAAAATGGAAAAAACTGGACCAAGTAACTTTTGTATATAAAAAAGTTTAGTACTATCGCGCTGTTTTTGAGTCGTATAGCGAATTGGTGTGCAAAACGCTAAACTTTTGGTATACATCTTCTAGCTCTGATAGTTTGAACCTGGTAGGTACACGTTCTGTTTATTACAGGATGAGAGGGCATCCATTACATCACTCATCCCCTTGTTGTGACGACCACTGTAAAGCGGCCCATACACTACACGTGCATTGCATGGCGTCCAAACACGCTGTGGCAAAAATGGACGAAACGTGCTAGTGTGTGGAGGTCTCCGTGGATAGCACGACCTACAATTAGTGGCGCGATGAAAAATCAAGACGAGTTTGATTTTCGGCGCGCCATGCCCTCCGGCGCCGTCCCAACATGCTAGTGTGAGGGCTAGTCTCGCCCAAGTGCTGAGACTGCAACATCTTTTGAGGTTATATTTCGTTGACTAGAGGTCGACCAAGAAGTCATGAACACGGGAGAAACGGAAAGCTTAACTTCGTTTAAAATCGGAACTTCCGAGTAGTGCCGAAGTCAGTACAGTCGGGTGCTAAGACAATAACCATTCCTACTTTGTATGACATGCCCAGTTATGTCAAATATCACGAATAACAACAGGAAGGTTTCCAATCTGTTAGGTTTCCTGTTTTGTTTGTTTTTATACAGCACGAACTATAGTCACAACTGTTTTAAATCCAAATCAAACTCAGAAATAAAATAAGGAAGAAAAAAAATAGATTAAGGAAAAAGAATATCGATTTAAATTTAAAGAATATTATTATAAATAATCAATAAATAATAATATAAAGATATTATCGTATATTATTAGTGATTTCTTATCAGGTAGGTACAGTGTTGCCTATTGCAAAAAATATAGAAGTTATCAAAAATACAATTATTAATAACAGAAGAACAACACTGTGTTTTTTGACCGTGGTCTATTATATCAAAAACTGACTGTACATGACGACACTTGCGCCCTCCTCTCTCATTTCCATGACTTCTTGGTCGACCTCTAGTAGCAAGAGATTCTTGCTTGTATTTGTTAACAATAAGTGATACATCAGTTTTTCTGACTCCCAATTTCTTGCCGTTGTTTATTGACGCTTATAGAAATCACCATTGTTTGTGGCGAGTTAAGTACAAGGTTATCTTTCTTCTTCAACCAATTTTTAGTCCAAATTTTCCTCCTCTCCCGTTTCTCCTTGCATATCTTAATGTATCGCGCCAATAACAAAACTGCTTAAGCTTTATTTTCCGTTACTACAGGCATAACTGGTCGTGTACACTAAAAGATCACAGTGTGAACACCAACTTCTAGCACATCATAAAGCAAACTGCAATTACAGTGTGAGGCGCACGGCGTGCCAAAATAAAAAATGGCACGGCGTGCAATGCACGTGTAGTGTATGGGGTGCTTAAAACATATCTAACCTGCCTGGAATTCGAACCATCGACCCCTTGACTACACAGAACTCACTTCTATGCCTAGAATTTATATATGTTTATAACTAATATTTACTTCCTTTTCAATCCTTTCTAAAGTTTCATATTCAGCAAAACATCAGAATATCTCAAATACAAGAGATTGTCCAGTTTAAATAAGGTCATAAAACAAACATTTAATGATCCTTTTTTTTATTTAAAGATTGAATTACGTTGTTTGATTAAAATAAAAGCATAAACAATATGACTTTTAAACTTTAAAACTTATCGCTGTTGTTCATCTCTTTAAAGTTTTCATGAAAGTTCTTACAATTTGTTCAAGGGGGGGGGGGGGGGGGTAAATATTGTTAAAAGTAATAATAAACAGAAAATAATCTAAATAATAGCACAAAGAAGAAAAAGAAGTTGAAAGTTGTTACAACTTTATTAACGACTTACTTGATATAAAAGACAGAGCGAAGGGAAAAGCGGGCATTTTCTTCAGTTTTCCTTCAGCTAGGGGGTTAAAGAAGATCCTGAGCTTTCTAAAATCCATCTTCTTCAAACCGATTTTTTCTGTTTAGTCCTATCTCGAAGGTCAGTTGCTTCTTCTCAGCTTTGAATTTATCCGAAAATGCAGAATAAAAAAAAACTTTTTCTATTCTTGCTTTTGGTTTTTCATTATCTATTTCCGTTTTTTTTTTTTTTTTTTTTTTGTTTATTGGCAAATAGCGTTTTGTGTATCTTTTCTTTTTAAGTTATATGAAGAAAATAGGAAACAATTCCCATTAAATTTTACTTTTAATTAATCTTAGTGGAAAGAAAGTTTAAAACAAAAACTGTCAATTGACAGCTAATTTTTAATCTGGCAAATGATTTTTCCAGTAGAGATTTGTTTTGTTGATTTTCCTGAAACTGAACTTACATTATTATTACTTTCAATATCAATATTAATTCAAATTAAACACATATATAGTATATTAAATTTAATAAGAAATATTAATTTAAGTGACATCAATTGTAATCGATTAAATATTAATAATCAATAGAAATAATGTAACAATAAAATTAAACCTAATAAAATACAAGATAATAAAAAAAAAACGAATAAATGTAGTTTCAGAATTTATATTTTCTGCTTTTATCTGGGTAGAAATATAAAGCTGACTCTAAATTTCAATATGACCATCTTGTATTTTGATAATAATTGTGGTAAAACATTAAAATATTGTATAATTGTATGTATTCAATTTATAAAGAATTTGATTGTACCCTTAACTGTACCCTCATTGCCTAAATCAAAAATTAATTTAGAAAAGTAATGTATTATTGGCACTTCATAATAATTAAAACAGATTAATAAAAAATTAGAAATTAATAAGTTACGTTGTAAACAGAATAAAAATAACTACAAAGTATTTATAGGACAAACACATTGCAACATAACAAAGCAACTCAACAGAATTCATGCAACAGTTAAAAGCAATCTGGATAATTATAAACACATAAATATTACATATATATAAAATTTAATGTACATTTTAAAATTTATTCCATTCTCCACTTTTGGAGAAATACCTAAAGTGATATTATCCCCTTCACACACAAAAATGTGATGTAAATTAGTCCCTAAGTTTTTTTAACTAAATATCCCTTAGTAAAATTATTTATTTAAAAAACAAATTATGTGTGAGTGGTAAACAATAAATATAGGCTGGATGACGCCTAGTAAATATATTAACCAAGTAAATGTTTGCCACGTGGCACCTAATGAATAAATTAACTAAGTAAATGTTTGCCACGTGGCACCTAATGAATAAATTAACTAAGTAAATGTTTGCCACGTGGCACCTAATGAATAAATTAACTAAGTAAATGTTTGCCACGTGGCACCTAGTAAATAAATTAATTAAGTAAATGTTTGCCATGTGGCACCTAGTAAATAAATTAACTAAGTAAATATTTGCCATGTGGCACCTAGTAAATAAATTAATCAAGTAAATGTTTGCCACGTGGCACCTAGTAAATAAATTAATCAAGTAAATGTTTGCCACGAGGCACCTAGTAAATAAATTATCCAAGTATATATTTGCCATGTGGCACCTAGTAAATAAATTAATCAAGTAAATGTTTGCTACGTGGCACCTTGTAAATAAATTAACCAAGTAAATTTGTAGCGCAAATAAATGCGAGGATGATATATTATTATATTTGTTTAAACTAATATTAATATTTCTCTATTAGGAGAAAAAGCCATTTCATTAACAGGAATCTATTTATAAACTTTTTAAAGGTATTTACTAGGTATAGAAATGTTAACAGGTAACGTCACATGCGTGTTTGAAACACGCATGTGACGTTCTGAAACGTTACCTCGTTGCCTTCGAGGCGTGTAAAAATACGTAAGAAAATATAATGGAAAGAGTTGAGAGAGATGTTGAAATGTTTGGTAGGGAGATGTGATTTCCCTTATTCTAAATTGTTGTATACTTATATTAAATTATGATTTGTCTAAAAACTGTTAATTACTTTAGCAGTTAATTATTTTAATTTAAAAAAATATGCAAACATAAAAATGTAAATAAAATAAAGGCGTGTTTGATTTGTAGCGGACTCACTGCTGTAGAAAGTGGATATTTCCTTCTGCAGGTTTTCCTTGAGCGGTAGATGCTGGTTCTTCTCTAGATCGTACGATCCGTAGTGGATTTCATGCTGCTTCAGGAATACTACCAGAGTCTCCATCATCAGCTTACAGGTATGCTTACCTGCTATCGCTTTACACCCATCTTTGTCGTAAACTAGCATCACGTGACTCCAGTCGTATCTAAAATCAAGATTACCTCATTGGAAAATTTATCTGCGAAATCAGAGAGAAGTAGATAATAATATGAATAGTAGTTTATCGATTCATTGATATTATAATGTATGAGGATCGCTTTCTATTAGAGCAAACTTCAGATCAAAAAACTGTTATAGTCTAAGATCCGCTATAAGAAATATAATATACCCTCGTCTGTTATGTAATGATAATAAAGAATATATGATAGAGAATTTATAGATTGATACATCGCAAATAGGTTGCCTAGCTAAATCAAGTAAATCAAGTAATAAAACGTTTACTTAACTTCCCCTTACTTCAACTTCCCTGATGTGTTATTTATGAAAATCAAACATTAGCTGAGAGAATTCACCCATTTTATTCCCAATCCAACCGTATTAGGTTGCCTTATCAAAAAGTTGGTTGAATCTATGGTTGCCTAGATTTTAGATCTAAAATTTAGAATTTAAGGCAACCTAATACTGTTGGATTGGAATAAAATTACCTTTCATTTGATATATAATTCGATATTATAACTGATGATGGTATGTTAATTACGATTACTCACCTGTTTATACCTGACAACTCCATTGTTGGCCTGAGGGGAAAGTAGGTAACCCTTATTTTTTAATTCCTTGAGGTGAATTCTCTCAGCTAATCTTCGATTTTCATAAATAGCACATCAGGGAAGTTGAAGTAAGGGGAAGTTAAGTAAACATTTTATTATTTAACATCATCGGTACGCGATTTAGCTAGGCAACCTATTTGTGATGTATCAATCAATAAATGCTCTACAATCATATATTCTTTATTATCATTAAATAACAGATGAGGGTATATATTTCTTATACCGGATCTTAGACTATTATAACTCATTCCCGTAGCTGCCTTATACAGTAAAATGCCAGATATAAATAAATATAGGCTCGGCAGAGTAAAGCCCCTATTTAAGGCTGAGTTTAAATAGGCTCTTAACTGGTTATAGAAACAAAACCTTTTGACTTCGTCAAATTTTTCATAACTTAAATTGTGGAAAAAGATAACGAATATGATAACAGATGAATAAACTATGTTCCTTCCGAGCTTACCGAAGGCAACAGAAGCTATGTGATCGTTCTGAAGAACGATTCCATGACAGAAATCAGTTTCAGACATCAGGGTACATTTTTGGTTCAGTGTACGTCTGTCTGTCGCTCAATTTTTGCGAACCAACATCTTAAAACTATTCGTCTGATTTCAATGACCGAATTTGGATTTGGATAGTATAGGTCATAATTAACCCTTTGGTGGTCCCGTTTAAGTTTTAACCTTCTGCGCCTTGTTTCACTTCCACATGCGCACAAACATACATTTATTTACAACTGTATCTGATTTTTAGGAAATTTATATGGTTTGTAGAAAATTATCCCAGATTAATTTCAACTGTTTGCGCTCTTTGAATATTGCTAAATTGGTACTTTAATTTAGGTCAAAAATTAAATCAATTTTGACAGATTTAAAGACAAAAAAACGTTGTATAAGCATAAAATCATCAAAGTGTATGAAATAGGTCGCGAGAAAACTAACTGCCACAAAAATTGGCTGACAATTTAAAAAAATATTTATTCTGCACTTAGGAGCAGCATTTTCTTCTTTGTACTTTGACTTTGATTACTGAGATTTTACTAATTTAAAACCGTAGTTGCAACTTATTAGATCTTTTGAAAATAGTCTGCCAATTAGTGTGGCACATGGCTTCCTCCCATTCTATCACGTATTTTATTTATGTTATGCTATTAAAACCCATTCTGCCCCCACAAATAAAAACGCAGTATTTAAAAAAAAAATTGCGTATAGAGTTTTATATGTCGTTGAACTCGTCTTGACAAGCCCTATCATATTCACTTAGTATAACCATAGTATCTTTACTCGAATATATATTTTTCATTTTCAAAAGTGCAGTATCAAAATTATTATCAGATAGATTCCTTAAGAAAAGCACAGTATGTTAACTTTGTTTAGGAAAAATGCAGTATGAGGCATTTGTTTACAGTGTTTCTTCCAAGCACTTTCTTTTGCATTTTCTTGCTAGCTGCTGCATTTTCTTTAAGCAAAGCGTGTCTTTTTAACCTATTTAACTGTAACCATTTGTTTATTCATTAGTAGATTTGACGGGGATTTTGAGGTATTTAGATAACATTATGATATAATTAGGTACTGAGTAAATCATAACGCACATCTAAGGAATAATCAGTGTATTGTCTGACCACAAGAATAATTACAATTTTTTAACAAAAAAAAAAAATTGGAGGATTACTGGGGTCAGGTACATGGTATACATTAGAAATAACTTACATTTTTTGATAAAAAATTATAATTTTTTTTGTGGTCAGGCAATACACTGATTATTCCTTAGATGTGCGTTATTATTTACTCGGTACCTAATAATACATTATGTTATCTGCTAATTGTTGTGATTTCTGCTTTGAGTGGCTTGTTTCTTTTTAATTTTATAATTTTTATCTGCAAAGTGTAATATGTATATTTATAGCTATTATTTAATGGTTAGAAGTAGGGCAAAACGGATTATTAACCTTGTGAAAGAACGTTTTAATAATTGTGGCAGAGAGGCTTTGGCAAATTCAAATCTTACCGAAAATTATTCGGAGGAGCTAGAAGTTGTTATCTGGTGATAGAGAGGCATTGTCAACTAATGATGACAATAATATTTAAGTTTTCTTGAAAATGTTGTGTTTGTAGAAAACTAATCATTGGATATTGCTAATATTCAGCTAGGAAAGACTTTTATTTTGAACTTTCCGTTACTTTTACTGATAACCCATGTGTTCATAGTAGGGTGGAGCGCGGCAGACGAGTGAATTTGAAAAGGGGATTGCTCCCTTCCTATTGGTCCTAGACGGTTGAGAGTAGGGTCGTTTGAAAGAGGGGGACGGGAAGTTTATGTTCCACGTGGGTTCAGTCGCTATAATGGAGTGGTCCGTTCAAACTTTTTGCAAGACAGATTTCCCGAGCGTCTCATCTCTTTAAGAGGCGATTTAAACTGGCCAGCAAGATCTTGTGATTTTTTTCTGTAGGGATACCTTAAATCTTTGGTGTACAGCGATCGTCCCAGAACCCTGGAAGCCCTCAAGAACAACATTCGAGCCAAAATTCCTGTGGAAATGCTCGAAAGAGTGCACAAAAACTTCGAAAAAAAGGCTTAATCAGTGTTTGGAGTGTGAGGGGAACCACTTATCCGATACTTTGTTTAAATCTAGGCAAATTTAAATTTCCCATGTTATTGAAAATATTATTTTGTAACATTCTGTGGTTTATTACATTTTCAAATTCATACGTCTCCGTGCTCCACTCTGTATAACTAGTGTAACTACTACTTCCTCTAGTACTATTGCTGAAGATGCTGAGGGTGATCAAAGTAATGTTCTGTGAATAATTCTGGTTTTTATGAGAACAGTTGGGGCCGGTGTAGCCGAGAGGTTAGCGCCCTCGACTCTGAAATCAAGGTCTAAACCCGGCTGTGAGTTCGAATCCCAGAGGGTCTCGATCTCATCGAGCAGATGAGTAAAGTGGCCGGATAACCCCCCGTCCCCCCTCCTGTAATGACCTGTAAGCAGTCGAACGGGACTAAAACCACAAAATAAATAAATAAATTAATAATTCTGGTTTTGATGAGAACAGTGAAGCAGGTATTTATCAGTTTACTGTTATTAATATAGTTAATAGTACTTCAGATGCTCAAAATCCTAAGGGTGATAATGTTCCTGTGAACTCTGCTTTGCATGAGAACTGTGAAGTAGTTCGTAATCTTGACACTTGCACGGCGTTGTTGAACCATGCAATGAAGTCTGCAAATTGAAGTGCTAAAGTGAGTTGATTACTAAAGTGTTGAAATAAGGTTGAAATGAAATTAATAGTCAGTTTTGGAACATGTTTTGGTTAGATAGAAGAGCTTTTGTCCTGACAATGTGTGAAAGGCTGGATATAAGGAAAAAGACAACAATTGAGAGTGGGGTCCGTAGTAAAAAACTAAAAACATTCACAAATCTCACCACTTCATGACCAACGGGGAAAAAGTTTACAAGCCAACTTCATTTTCAAAGAGGAAATTACTAAACACATAAAATCTTTAAATCCAGACACGTGGAAAGTACACGGATGGAAGTGCAGCACTTGTAGCAAGAAGTCATTACAAGCAACAGAGTGAAAACCCTCTCCCAAAATACACTTTATGATGTCTTGATATGCAAAAGACAGTATTCACAGCTGATATGCAAAAGATTATTATGTTGTCCCGAGTGAATTCATTTAAAAAAGTTATTTTACTAAGAGGCTCTTTGCATATAATGAAACTTACGTGCCATTTGCTGTAGTGTGGCATGAAGCAATTTCTGGCCGAAACAAAACATACTTGATAAGCACATTTTATGCATTTTTATAAAGCAAAAGGGACATTAAAAACATAATTATCTAGTTGGACAACTGTTCCAGCAAGAGCAAAAACTGGTGTTTTTATTCGTTTTTAGTTTTAATAATCAATTCTGAAGTAATTGATGTACAGCCGATCACCATTAACTATTTTGAAGTTGGTCATACATTTATGAGTGCCGACAGTTTCCATCATAACGTTGAAACATCTCTCTCATTGGCAGAGAAAGACATACGATGTCCAGGACTTGGTCGACGCTGTGAAATCTTCAAGGAAAGAAGTTGACGTAAAAGTCATGGGACCCACTGATTTCCTTGATTGGAAATATTTCACCTCTAACATAATAAAGACCCAGACAGAACTTACATGAAAGATATTACCCAAATAACAGCAGTTCGTGGAGAATACAGTTTGAATTGCAAGATTATTTAATGGCAAAAGCTATGAAGAAAAAAAGAAGTGATTTTTCCACCGCCTCCTTTGTTACTTTCTCCACGTGGATTTTAATAGTTTTTTTTATAACATTTTTATATTTTTTTAGTACTTTTGGTATTTTATGTCATTACAAAATAAAGCATTATTACTTCATTTTTTTTCAATATTAAAACGTTTTAACTATTAAAACACTTGTTATACAGCATTTTTATTAAGAATAAACCTGTTAAATTGCTATGCCAAATGCTTAGCAAAAACGCAGTAAATGCCAAATTTTATTATTCAATTCATATAATGGGTTAATTTAAGTTCTCTTAGAAAAATAAATAACATTTTACAGTGGTATTGAAGAGCCACCTTAGTAAAGTAAGCGCTGCTTTACTCAGCTTCTAGGTTTCATCTGATACTGCGTTGTTGCTTGTGGGGGCAGCATTATCGTCTAATTTATTTAAATGTCCCCCGCTTTTTGGAACGAAGTTCCTTATGGCACGTTCTGGAGCCCGGGAGTGATTCCGAAAAAAACAACCAAAATCACCGTCACAAAATAACCTTCACAAAATTACCGTCACGCAAAATCCGTCACGAAATCTACAAATGACGATAACTTGAGTAAAAGCTCACCGATTTATATGAAATTTGGTACACATGTTCATTTTACCAATGCCCAGGCTGAGTTCGTCGGAAAACGATATCCGCCTAAGCGTTCACGCGCAACGCTCGCTTAAACGTAAGCTTTAAAAGACGGGGAAAAGTGTTATTAAGGAAGCCTGTTACTTGACTTGTTTTGATTATTTTTGTTATATATGTCAAAAATATCACTTTGTTTTGTAAATAAATAAAATATAATCATGTAAAATTTCACCTTTATACGAGCAAAAGCTGTAGAGTAGGGAAGAAATATATTTTATGTTTTAAATAATTGGCTGGGTAGGTAGAAAACAGTCCTATTTCAATCCAAACTCCTTTAACCAACATACTCATTCACTATTAACTCATCATTATCAACTTTTTTCTTATATTTAATATATATTTATAGTAACGCTTTCTTTAATTATACAAATAATGATTTTCATTTAATTTTGCCTTAACTCTGCCAGGTACAAACAGTTCGTTACTTTTAATTTTGTCTCTTTTCTAACTCCACCATGTAATAGTAGTTAGCAATGTATACGTACTTAGCAGTGTGATTTTATAATTTATATTTAATGATAAATGTAAGGAACTTCGTTCCTACCGGGTGTCCCGCGACACCACACGTATTTTTTTTCTTTTTATATTGGTCAAAATTCTTTTATTTTGGTTCTTTCAGATGGATAAAAGTATTCATTTAGCAAAATTTAGAAGCGAAGACGGTTGAAATTAATCTGGGAAGTTTAAACTTCTCGGCTATCTGCGAGATACTTTAGGAAAACTATTCTAAGTTTTTTGCAATCTTCTAAACCACTTTTCTAAATAATATTTTTTGATAGCATCAAAAATAAGGGTAGCTTACATTTAATGAATTTTTAAAGTTTTCAAAAACTAAAAATGTTACCATTTTTAGAGGTTTAAATTAAAAATAAGCAGGATTTATTTTGATGATTTTTTTTGAAAATCCTAAAATATGAAAATGATTTCCTTTGGATTCTTTGTCTCATATCACACTTTATGTATTAATAAAGATAATTCCTATTTCAACCAAGGGATGCGATATGATATCTCTGCTTTTCCAGTAAATTTCATTTTAAAACTGTTTCTTTATTAGAATTTGAATGCAATTAATAATTTGGGATTTTGGCATATTATATTATCCAATAGGAGGGGTTTTAAAAATAAGGGGGGGGGGGGGAGGGATTTAGGGAACTCTGTATCAACAAGATATTCTCACTCAGTAAAAAAACTTTAATGTTCCTTGAAGGTAATTTATAAACCAAATAAATTAAAAATTACAGACTCCATAGCAAAGCACGTGAATCCATCTAGTTTTAATACTAAAAGAAATTGCTTAAATATAAATTTATCAAAGCTAAGATTAAGATTTTAGAATTAAGTTGAATTAAAATTAAATTGTTTTTAATGAGTTAAGTTAAGACTTAACTTTGTAGGTACTAAAGTAGAGACAAGTTTTTGAATTCGCTTCACTTTAATCAAAGAGTTATCAGGTGGTTTGTCTTTGTGAATCTCTTACTTTGTACTTAAACCTGGATTACTTTAGTTGTGCTTAGTTATGATTTAAATCGGCTTTGAGTTCTACTTTAGATTTGAAAGTACTTAAAGCCAAAACAACTAAAAAAAAAAAACTATTTATAAGTTAAAAAAATATGCTACAAATTTAAGGATACACTTTTTTTTCGAGATATTTAATTAAACATTTAAGTAAAGATATTTTAGTAAAGTAAAGTATAAAAAAGTGATGAGTCTGTGTAAAAAAACACTTTTCAATGCCCAGCAGGGTCAAATTATTTTTATGCATAATTTGTTTTATAATAAATTAACTAACTTAAATATTTTAAAATTTTGATTTTTTGTAGAGAAATTGTTTCAGTTAGAAACATTTTTGTTGGATTTTTAATCCAAAATCAAAATTTATTTTAACAAATTAATATTATCAATAAAAGTTTTTTAGTGGTAGCTACAATATTAACTGGGAAGTAATATACTATTCGTTTTGAATTTATCTCTTTTATTATTAAATTAATAAAAAAAAAAAAAAAAAAAAAATACTTTTTAGTGATAATATAATAATCTTTAGTGGTGAGATAACATTGATTTCTATGGAATTGGTTCAGTAATTTAGACTGCGTCCGTTTCTGTTGACCACATACTGTACCTACATAACGTGTAAGTGCAGTGAAACCCCCCAAAAAAGAAATGTAAGTGTCAACGCAATACTTTCTCCCTAGAATATGCATATGAGATAGTTTACAGTATTTGGTGAAGTTTAGATAACTGACCAATAACTAATTTATTTACTTTTCGTTTAAGTAATTCGGTTACCTATTGTTGATTGGTTCTTAATCAATTACCTACTATAAATTTATAATAGTCACTATTCCACTAACATTATATGTACAGGGTGACTGGCGTTATATGTGAAAAAATGAAGTAGGTTGTTCTACGTCTTATGGGCTACAAAAAACGCACAAAATCACCGTCACGCAAAATCCGTCACGAAATCTACCGATGACAATAACTTGAGTAAAAGATCACCCAGTTAGTTGAAATTTGGTACACATGTTCATTTTACCAATGCCCAGGCTAAGTTCGTTGGACAAAGTTATCCGCCCAAGCGTTCACGCGCAACGCTCGCGTACACGTAAGCTTCAAATTTAAAATTCGGATTTTTTGGACGGGAAAAAATTCTATCATCATCTATTTAATGAGACAAACAACTTTTGTAAATATTTTTTTTTAGTAAAACGAATACCGACACTGCTATGAAGTGATAAAGATCGCTAAATTTATTAAAGTGGATCTAAACGTTTTAAATAAAGAAAACAACGTTTTTACCGATATCTTACGTTCTAACGGGTCAGTTTTCGTTTAAATAGTATATTATGTTACAAGGCTGTGAAGTGAGTTTTTTCTTTACCGCGGCAATTACATTTACTGTCGAGCGAAGCGAGACAGTAAATATTGCCAAGGTAAAGAAAAAACACTTCACAGTCGCGTAGCATATGCTATTTTTTCTGAGGTAGCAGACAATGAAAAAACATTAAATATTAATCACTAATCAATATATAATAATAACAAATATTAGTACATACTTAAGACTTAAAAAAAGAAACCTTAAAATGAGGTTACACTATAAGAAAAGATAAATAAAACGCATTGACATCTAGCGGATTTTTATCGTACTAGAAGCATTTCTACAAAGACTGCAGCACTACTAACGGAAGTTTTGACAACTACCCGCCGTAAAGAAGAAATCTTTTAGTGCCTAGGACGTAAAAGATTTTTTCTTTACAGCTAGGAGTAATGAAAAGATTTTTTAAGTCCACGTAATGAAAAAATGGATTTTAGCTTTGTTTTTTAGGCTCTAAAGTTACTATTTCACAGCCTACCACGGAAAAAATTATTTTAAAAAATTGTTTGTCCCATTAAATAGATGAAGTTAGAATAATGTTTTCCCGTCCTAAAATTCCTTGGGCGGATAACGTTGCCCAACGAACTTAGCCTGGGCATTGGTGAAATGAACATGTGTACCAAATTTCAACTAACTCAGTCATCTTTTACTCAAGTTATCGTCATCGGTAGATTTCGTGACGCTTGGTTTTGTGATGGTGATTTCGGTCGTTTTTTTCGGATTCACTTCCGAGCACCAGAATGTGCCGTAAGAACTTCGTTCCAAATCTTCTACTTCTCTATCTCAAATTGGCTATATTTCAACCAAACCTGATCATCATCAGGCCTACAACATCGAAAACATTTTTCCATATAATGGTAATTTATCTTACATACATAACCGATTTGAGATAGAGAAGTAGAAGTTTTTATTGAACACCCTAGAAAGACCTATACAATATAAAAAGATCCTATATTTTGTGCAACCCTGATCCAGGACTGTGACGATATGGGCTTTGATTCATTTTTAGGGTTTCGTTGGTAAAACCAAGAAAAGAAACCCTTAATCCTTGTATAGCCCTATTCTACCCCCACTCTGTATGTAATTTTAAGTCATAAAGCTTACAAAGTAAAATGTCTGGTAGTAGTCTTTCACTCACTATGAAAGAACTAACAATTACACTGAAGATGATATAAATGTTAAAACACTTATGTTTAATTATATAAAATTGTGGTGACAATATTATTGTGTTACTTTTTATTAACGTCTCTAGTCATAATTATTATGAAGCGGTAACACAAAATCTCAATCAAAACAAACAATAATTTGTTAAATTTTTTTTTCTTCTTCAGAAGAATCACATAGCTTCCGTTACCTTCGATAAGCTCGGAAGGAAAAAAAAAAAAAATAATAATAAGCAAAGTAGCTTCCACATAATTGGACAGATGGTCACAGTGGATTTGAAAATTTTGTTGTTTGGGCCTGTTTCGATTCTCAGTGGAGTTACATTTATTTTTATTCAATAATAATTCCGAGTAGAGGGCTACAATGAAATAGGGTGGAAATTTCATTAAAATCAGACAATTAGTTTTAAAGGTATAATTTCATTATGGCAGATGCTTCTCAAATTTTGTTGGTTTTTTAATTAAAAATAGTGATATGTAGTACATGAGGAAAAGAAAGAATGTATTGCGTTGGAGCAAAAATTCAATTTACGGATTTTGATGAATTTTTATGTTTTAAAGTCTCCTGAGTCCAATAAAAAGGTCACCGTCACAGTTGTACCAGCACGTGGAGTCTAAAGCACTGGGCCAAATTTCCATGTAATTTGGTATACATGTTTAGAATAACCATACCCCTAAATTTTAGCAATATATTTGTGGGCGCTGCTCTCTAAAAAACTTAATTTATTAGAAGAAAAAAATTGTTAAAAACGTTTTCGACGATTTTGATTTTCAAAAAAATGTAAAATGAAGGCAATTTAGATGTAAATGAAACCATATCATTCGTTTTCTTTTCAAAACACTAGTTTTTAGAGATATGGAATAGAAATGAATACGACCCAGCAAAAATCCTGTTGTCCAAACAACCGCTGGTTGAACATCATTTTAATGTTGATTTCTGTTAAAGAGGATGTAGAATTATTTCGCTATAAATTTACTAAAGAATGTTAACTTCAATACATAGAAACACAGCACTGCCGACATACAAGGTCACATTCGCTGACAGCACGGTACGGAGTGTCCCGGCCTTAACCTAAAATTTTCGGTAAAAAACACGAAGCTAGCAAAAATTATAATTTTTTTAAGTATTAATAAATGGTACTTTTTTTTACTGTAGCACCCCCCTATATCCCTTTGTGTTAATAGTTATTTAGACAAAGGAACATATTATACAGAATAGTATATTTTCCTTTGTCTAAATTACTATTAAGACAAAGGGATATTTATTCTAATGTACCTTGGGACAAAGGGATATCACACTTGGGTATATAATTGTGATCATATCCCTTAGTCTAATCAACTATTAAGATAAAGGAATATTAAATATAGAACTGCCTCAGGAGTCTTAAATTCTTGGGGAGACAAACACACAAACCTTTGAGACTTTTGTAGGGCAGACTATTGTTTAGAACCAAAGGGGGTGCTAAAGTAAATAAGTGCCTAATAAATTTACTTATCAGCCAAATTTAGAAATTTGAAAAATAAAATAAAATACGACTGACATCGTCTCTATTCTACAAATTGACAGGTTATAAATTAACTAATAAAAATAATCTTAATGAACATTTAGGTTGCTTCTCCAGTAGTGACGTATTTTTTCAAGTACATAATAAAAAAAGATTTAATGTTTAAGAAAAACATTTCCCAAGGAAAATATCAGGAGAAACTAGATAGGAGGCAGAGTTGAAACTTTCATGAAACAATGATGTCGCATAAAATTGAAGCCAAATATTTAAATAAGTTTTGAAACTTTTAATTAATTATTCAAAAGTTGTAATGACTTAAAGGCGTCACACACTACTTTAAAGTCAAACTCGGATAATTAAGATATTTTTAAATATTCACATTTTCCTATTAAAATTTTATTAACTATATTAAGCTGGATAGTTGAGCGTCGTTTAGCAATTCCAATTAGCTTAAAATTTTTTTAGAGGGAGATATAGCAAAGAAAAATACATTCCACCATGGCGGCGCGGCCGAAATTAATTTTTCTAACTCACTCTACGTATCCCTTTAAAAAGTAAAAGTCTATATTAATAACATTTTTGAGATAGCATCGAAATAAAAAAAAAGTCAATTAGTGTGGCACAACGCTTCCTCGCGTACTATAAACATGCTTTGCTTTCACGACCTATTATTGTTCAATTTATAAATAATTTAACATCTCTCTACTTTTTATTTTCTTGTACCACATCTTTCTACTTTTTATTTTCTTGTATCCACATCTCTCTACTTTTATTTTCTTGTATCCACATCTCTCTACTTTTTATTTTCTTGTATCCACATCTCTCTACTTTTTATTTTCTTGTATCCACATCTCTCTACTTTTTATTTTCTTGTATCCACATCTCTCTACTTTTTATTTTCTTGTATCCACATCTCTCTACTTTTTATTTTCTTGTATCCACATCTCTCTACTTTTAATTTTCTTGTATCCACATCTCTCTACTTTTTATTTTCTTGTATCCACATCTCTCTACTTTTATTTTCTTGTATCCACATCTCTCTACTTTTAATTTTCTTGTATCCACATCTCTCTACTTTTTATTTTCTTGTATCCACATCTCTCTACTTTTATTTTCTTGTATCCACATCTCTCTACTTTTATTTTCTTGTATCCACATCTCTCTACTTTTTATTTTCTTGTATCCACATCTCTCTACTTTTATTTTCTTGTATCCACATCTCTCTATTTTTATTTTCTTGTAGCCACATCTCTCTACATTTTGCAACATCTCCCAACTTCTATCCAACATCTCCCTACTTTTTACTTTCTTGTATATTTTTTGTATGTTTTACCTTCTTTTTACTTTACTTGTATACTTTCTTGTATGTATTTACTTTTCTTTTATAATATGCAGTATATACAAAAAGAAAGTATTGTGTGTAAGTATCCACTGTAAGTAGACACAAGTATCTAAAGTGTTGGGATGCGCGAAAATTCGATTTTAGGATTTCCTGAAAAAACATGTCTGTCTTCTGTCTATCATCTGTCTGTCATCTGTGTGTCATCTGTCTGTCATCTGTCTGTCATCTGTCTGTCATCTGCCAGTCGTCTGTCTGTCCATCTGTCTGTCATCTGTCTGTCATCTGCCAGTCGTCTGTCTGTCCATCTGTCTGTCGTCTGTCTGTCATCTGCCTGTCGTCTGTCTGTCCATCTGTCTGTCATCTGTCTGTCGTCTGTCTGTCATCTGCCTGTCGTCTGTCTGTCGTCTGTCTGTCGTCTGTCTGTCGTCTGTCTGTCGTCTGTTTGTCTTCTGTCTATCATCTGTCTGTCATCTGTCTGTCGTCTGTCTGTCATCTGTCTGTCATCTGTCTGTCATCTGTCTGTCATCTGTCTGTCATCTGCCAGTCGTCTGTCTGTCCATCTGTCTGTCGTCTGTCTGTCATCTGCCTGTCGTCTGTCTGTCCATCTGTCTGTCATCTGTCTGTCGTCTGTCTCTCATCTGCCTGTCGTCTGTCTGTCATCTGTCTGTCATCTGTCTGTCGTCTGTCTGTCATCTGTCTGTCATCTGTCTGTCATCTGTCTGTCATCTGTTTGTCATCTGTCTGTCGTCTGTCTGTCATCTGTCTGTCGTCTGTCTATCGTCTGTCTGTAATCTGTCTGTCGTCTGTCTGTTGTCTGTCTGTCGTATGTCTGTCGTATGTCTGTCGTCTGTCTGCCATCTGTCTGTAATCTGTCTGTCGTCTGTCTGTTGTCTGTCTGTCGTCTGTCTGTCATCTGTTTGTCGTCTGTCTGTCGTCTGTCTGTCATCTGTCTGTCGTCTGTCTGTCATCTGTCTGTCGTCTGTCTGTCGTCTGTCTGTAATCTGTCTGTCGTCTGTCTGTCGTCTGTCTGCAATCTGTCTGTCGTCTGTCTGTCGTCTGTCTGTCGTCTGTCTGTCGTCTGTCTGTCATCTGTCTGTCGTCTGTCTGTCATCTGCCGGTCGTCTGTCTGTCATCTGTTTGTCATCTGTCTGTCGTCTGTCTGTCATCTGTCTGTCGTCTGTCTTTCCATCTGTCCATCTGTCTGTCGTCTGCCGTCTGTGCATATGCGAGGAGCCAGAACTACTGGACCAAAATCAGGCATTCATGTTCAGAAAAATCAAACCCCGAGGTAAAATCAGCAATAGTATATACAAAGAAAAATTATTGTGATGCGAGAAACTTGTTTTTTAATGGATTTACACGTTTAAAGGTTCCCAAGTAACCCTCCTAAAGGAGTCCAATCATATGTTGTTTTTTTTTGTTTTTTTAAAAATTCTGTCTGTCGTCAGTAGCCTGTGCAAACGTGTGGAGCCTAAACGGCTGGGCCGAATAAAGTGAAATTTGGCACACAGGCTCAGAAAAATGATAAGCACTTACTTTCGCATGAGATCGACAATGAAATTAGCCATAGGCGCGAAGCTGAAGTGTCCCATTCTGAGCAGTAACTGATATTCCGAGTCCGGTTGGGTTTTATTCTTAGAGAAGTCGTAAGTGAGAGCGCCAGTGGTTAGCATTGGTGTCTTCCAGAATCTCAGCATCCTCGCCACTGCAGCTACAAACACAAATCAAACTTTATTATTAATATACTTCCCTGCTAAGCGATAAAATCATATATAATATTTTGGCTGCAAATAAGGTTAAGTCATATTACAGGCGTTAGGAGGTAGATTTGGTATTTTTAATGGTCCCGAAATCGTATTTCCATTCAATACAATAAATTTGATTTATTTACCCTCTTTTATTTAACTGCACTTGCCTCCAACCTAAATTTGACCTTTTTGTAACCTAAATTTGACCTCTTGTTCCAGACTACCTAAAACGCTGAAACTTGCATAGATTGCGTATGACAATACAATTATCAGTAAATAATTAATTAATTTAGTTAAAATTTCTATTGAAATTATTGAATTAAGAAAATATATAAAATAGTGTCATCATTTTTTTCAAATGGTTGTTTTCTACTAAGATTTAATTAGCTTATTCTTCGATGTGTAAGTAGTTTATTTTATTTTCATCAATTAAAATAATATTTAATACATGCATTACATAATATTTACATTGCATTTTAGTTTTTTCACAATTTTGAACCTCTTTCTAAATAATATTTATCTCCAGTAGGGAGAAAAAGTTATGATTTTGAATTAGTTTAGAGGGACTAAAGTAAGTCTTTTCATCCCTGAACTCAATAAGTAGGGAGAAAAAGTAAAAGTAGGGTGAAAAAGTAAAGTAGGGCAAAAAAGTTAAGATTAAAACTTAATTATTTTATAAATAGTGGAAAGTGAATAGCTAATGTAATAAAGTTGTTGAAATCAGGTTGATGAAACTGCTTTTTTAACATGTTTATCTTTGTTTATAACCTGTATCTAAATAACCTTCTATTTGAGTATAATTCCAATTCTTATTTGTTTTTAATATTGAATCTCTTATATTAGGCACCTGAAAATAGTAAAAAAATGGCCAAACCTTGAAGTAATTAGAACAATAGAACAAAGATGAAACCAACGGCATTCGTTTTAGAAAAGTATCTTAAACAACATATCAAAAGTCTGCTAAAATATAATTGGTCGAAATACGCAATTGTTCCAAAATGGCGGCCGAATATGTCACTTTACGGTTAATTATTTAAATTCTGACTTCCCTTTCACACTTGGCGAAATTTTACCTAGTATCATTATTGTTCCCCTCAAAATTACCTTTCCGATGATACTAAATATGACCAGATGTGACTAATGGAAGGGGAACTAAGAAATCGTAAAGGGAATGTTAATACTGCGCGGGGACTGAGATTTCGACCCCCGCGTCACACGCGCTTAACCTCACGCCTTTAATATTCAACCAAAAGCCATGCAAATTTTTTTGCGTATAGTTTAAGAAATCCTAGAGGGTTTTTAGATTTTGATTTTTCGTATCACTTTTACTTTCAATAAAAATAATTAGGAATAAAAAAAAAAAACATTACACAGAATGTAATAGAATATAATAAAGCTATATCACTCACTGACTCACTCATTATAATTCTAAGGCACTTCTAACTTTTGAAGGAAACTTTTGTATATGGGTAGAGTTAATTGTACAAATAAAGGAAATAATCCGAGATAATTTTAAATTAAACAGTTTCAGAGACGAAATACATAAAAAGAATCTTATGCACGGCGGTAACTAATACATTCACCTTAAGCATTATTTATGTTTACACAAAAAAAAAAAAAAATAAAAAAAAAAATAAATAAGAGATTTTCGTATTAGATTTGATGTGCAAAATAAAATAAAAAAGATTTATGGTATTTACTCTAAAGGCATCACGGTTATATCTGAAAGTAGCTCGCATGTCTAGCTAGAATTGAAGTACTGCAACTTTATAGCCGTCTAGATTTCACAGTCGTAAAAAAAAACCACCTTTCAATCCTGTTATAAAATTCTTCCTCCTGGATTAGGGAATTTTCCACTTTTATTTTTTCCGAAAATCTATTGCACTTAAGATGAAACAACTCTATTTAAGAAGAAAAATTAGTTTTAAGCTTAAATGAAGTCGTAAAAATCTGTTTTCTTTCAGGGAATTGGAAAAACATCGGTAATAACTAAAAGCTGTAATAGCGAAAGACTATAGAGGCACTTTGAAATATGTTCGAAAAAAGCCGCTAATAAATGGCATCCTTGTTTGTTCCAGTTTAAAATTAAGAGAACATAAACATGATTGATATCTTGCTTAGTGGGAAAAATTAAAGATAAATTGGAAATAGTTGCAGCAAGGTTATGGTCAAAAAGGAAATACAATAAATTTATGGGATACAATGCAAACCAAGTATTCTCATATACATCATTGCTTCAGTTCATTTTGTTAGTTGTTTCGAATTTTAACAGTTTCATTTATTAAAAATAATGAACATTTTATCAAAATTTATTGTACAAATAATTCCTACCTTATGGTAAATGAAACCCAACTTCTCGCCTGTTGAAATTAAATTTATATTTATCAATATCTCGGAAATTACGGATTTTCCTAGGGGAAATCTAGTTTATATTTAACTATACTTATATTATGGTTAAATTTGTTCTCAAAATAATCTAAATCGCTTTCGGGAAGTTATTTCAGAGTTTTTAGAGCTCCCAAATTTAGCTAAAAAATGTATCATTAAATTCTGAAAGTAGTTTCGTCTCCACTTGTCTGAAGTGTTTACCGACATTTTTTTTTTTTTTTTTTTTTTTTTAAATAGGGTACAGGGTACCTCGGAACTTTTCCTCACTTCAGAGGCCATTAAAGTGCCTCTAGAGGAAGCAGCATTGGACGTGGTCAGTACTTGGATGGGTGACTGTTCTGAACAAACCTTATTTATTATCATTCTTCAAAAAAATCGGTCCGAGACAACTCAGACAAACTTTCTCAAATATAAGTTCATAATTACTTAGCCCAGTGTTTCCATTTATTAGTTTTCAAATGTACATTTAAATATTATTGAAAATTTCATCAAAATTTATCATAAAAATAACTTAAATATCATAAATAATACACTAATTACATAATGCCTTTGATAATTAAAAATGTATATAAACCTCTCTCTGTATTTATTGCAGAGTAAAAAATCGGTCCGAGACAACTCAGACAAACTTTCTCATATACAAGTTCATAATTACTTAGCCAATGTTTTCCATTTATTAGTTTTTGTAAGTGCGTTTAATTATTATTGAAAATTATATCAAAATTTACCATAAAAATAACTTCTCCAGGGTGGGGAATCGAACCCGGGCTCTCTCCATCCGCGTTTTAAGCTAATTTCTCAGGAACTAGATTTTTCCCGGGAAAACGGCTTATATCGTTGGATTCGTATTCAAATGGACTACATTTTAGAATTTTTTAATCAAAATCGTCGGAACCGTTTTCGAGAAATAATTTTTTTTCAGGTTTTTTCAGAGTTTTTGGGGGGAATCGCCCCCAAAATTAGAGCTAAAATTCATTTCTCGATTTCGCCTCGGGGTATGATTTTTCTGAACATGTATGCCAAATTTCGTCAAAATCGGCCCAGTAGTTTAGGCTCCAGGTGTCTGCACAGACGACAGACGACAGACGACAGACAGACATTTTTTAAAAACCACTTTTTTGGACTCAGGGGACCTCAAAAAGTGTAAATCCATCAAAATCTCAAAATCGAATTTTCGCGCCATCACAATACTTTCTCTTTATATGAGAAAGTAAAAAAAAACAAGACTGGTTTAGTATACTCACCTATATTTCAACAAAAACAACAATAAACATATTTCTTCTTTTACTTTCAGCGAAGTTTACTAAAAATTCCGCCCTATGAATAGGTATTAATATTAATATTGATCGAAAATTTAGGAAATAAGAATGTTTTTCCTGAAGTCCGAATAGTTTAATATCGGTTTTATTCTAACTTATGGAACCTCAAAGAAAAAAGATTTTTTGATTTTTTCTTAGAAATAACATTTGTATACATTGTTTAACATGTAATTTGAGGGAATAAAAATTAAAATTACACTTTTCTTATGGGGAATTTTGTCAGCTTTACAACGAAATCAAAAATTTTGTTCTAGCTTTTATACTTTTGGAGCAATTAGTGTTTTTATGAGCAAAGACATGTGATCTCAAAAAAAAACATAAAATTTGAACTTATGGGAGAACGGTTAATATTTGACCCATAGTTTATATAGTGTTTTTTGTTGCCCCTGAGGCGTAGAACAACGCACTTCATTTTTTCACATATAACGCCAGTCACCCTGTATATTTATAATCTGCATTATAATTATCAGTAGCTTTCATTTGGTACTTCACTCAAAATTTTAAAAAAAAATTAAAAAATGGCTTACTTCGTATGCGTGCACACAAAATATGCAATTTATAAAAAGTGTGAATATTTTTCGGGCACTTTTTTTCCGCCTTATCACAAGGTATTACATGAAGTATTTCATAGATTTAGGATTAGCTAGATAGGCTGGTTGGGGGGAGGGAAATTATGTTGGGGTGAAATTATAGAGCTAAAAACGTAATATTGGCGGTAAAATTAATAATACTTATAAAATGTTATATATTTTTGTAATATTCTCTTCAGAAAATTAAAAAAAAAAAATAAAAAAAAAAAAAAATGTTGAGCTTTACACATTTTTCGGAATTACGCATGCGAATTTTACATCTTTAACTTGTCAATATTTTTCCTTTGTGTGGGTTAAAAAGTCCACCAGTATTTCTGGTTTCACATCTTTAGTGTGAACGGTTCCGGGGATATGACCCAAAGTACGACGGACAGACAGACACATCACCCTCGGCATAAGAGTTTCGAGGATAATCTACGAAACTCTAAAAGCAAAATATCAACGTAAAGCATAGACACGGTAGCATTAAACAATTTCAAAATAATTCAAACCAACACGTTACTTAATTATTTATTAATAAAAAGAAGATATTGTTTTTTTTAAAAAAAAAATTTATTAATATAATTGAAATAGTTGACAGGGAAGTGAAATAAAAGTTATTAAAAAAGATCTAAAATGAATTTGGCTCCAACCCTATCTATAACAAACTGTGATTTAAGTTTATGGTTTCAATATAAAATAGCCAAATTTAATCTGTTCAATTTAAGTTCTGCATATTCATTCTCTAGTTTGATTCGGTGATTTTATCTATTGCAACGTCTATTTAAATTGTTTCCAGTTTCAGTTAAATTGATTAAAAGAGAAAAACAGAAGTCATTTCACGAGTGGAAAATGCGACAAAGGAAACTGCTTGTTGATTATTTGAAGGAAAATTAAATTTTCCTTTCTTAAGAATCACCGGTGTGAAAACTCCTCTAATTGATTATTTCTAAATCTATTTCATCTGGATACATACAGACAGACCAAGCACTTTATTTCAACCCTGTTTGATTAAACCAAATATTTTGCTTTGATAAAACTCCTCGTCAACAATCAACAGGTTGATCAGAATTGGATAGAAACAATGTAAACAATGCATGTAACAATAGGAAGGTTCTAAGTTTAAAGTTTAACATACGAGTATAAATGCAATCCCAAGTAGAATTTGGACGAATCCAAAAGGTTTAGTCCCACGAGTCAGTAATATAAAAACCATTAACTAATCTCTTATTCTTTTTCTCTTGGGATGTTTTTTACTCTGTAACAAATACAGAGAGAGGTTTATATACATTTTTAATTATCAAAGGCATTATGTAATTAGTGTACATGTTTTAACATTCCAAATTTATTCTGGACACTAAACCGTATTAAATAATAATATTAGGGCGCCAGTGGGGTGTAATTTTTTCCATGAAATTTATCTTCAATATCACCATTTAAAAGTAAATGAGCATCTAAGTTTTACCTTATTAAGCAGATATAAAAATAGTCTGTTAATTAGTGGGGCCCATAGCTCCCTCGCGTCCTATTTCGTATACTAATGATTTTATGCTGCTTACAACTTATTATTGTCGAATTCATTTAATTTTCCCTCTGATATTTAAATCAGACAAAATTGTTTTTGATTTTTTTACTTGAATTTAAATTTAGCATAATTTAAAGAGTGCAGACGGTTGAAAATAATCTGGTGCTATCTGGGGTCTATTTGTAACAAACCATCCAAATTTCATAAAAATCAGATGAGTACTTTCGAAGGTATCTATACCTTCGAAAGTACTCATCTGATTTTTATTAAATTTGGATGGTTTGTTACGTCTATAGGTGTAAATAAATGTATGTTTGTGCGCAAGTAGAAAAGAAGCAAATGGGCGCAACAATGGGTTAACTAATAATCTACCTATTAAATTGTTATCAATATAGGACAAGTAGTTTGTAAGATAATATATTGGTTCGCAAAAATTGAGCGACAGGGACAGACCGTCAAACCAACAGACAGACCGACCGACAAAGACGGAATCAAAAATGTTCCCTGATGTCTGAAACGGATTTCAGTCTTGGTATTTTTAAAATCGTAGACATAAAATATTTTTGTTCTTCAGAACGATCACATAGGTGCGTTCGGAAACACTAACCGGTCAACCTCTCGGTTTACCGGCGGTTTGTTGTGGTTAGTGTCATGGCGGCTTGAAATAATATTTGTTTCCGAACGGGATGGTTGAAGGCAGCGGTCGACCAAAAAGGTTATAAACAAAGAGAGGTTACAAATATAAATTCGTTTTTGTTTGGTGTGAGATAGAAGTGAAGCTGTGACGATTCCTCAAGTGAATAAACTATTGCAGCGGCACCCCTTTTGGTTAAATCTGTATATAGCTATCATCCCTTTCCTTTTTCCTTCTACTAAAAACTCAGATTACATGACGTTCAGCAGCATCTTCCTCCTGAAACATTGTACTTCACTGTTTACATCGATAATATCAACTCTTCTGTATACAAATGGTACATTTATAATCTCTTAAATGTATAAAATATGCAAATGAACAGTTTAACAAATGTATATAATCTCTCATGTATATATCAAGCATCATTATGCCACTAAGCGATCCTCGACCGCACAGTCTCATTCAACTCAGGCAGGGGTTCTATTTGAGATTGTCTAAAATAAAAACTATATCGGTATCCATAAAATGTTGAAAACTAGGATTGGTAACAAAGTAAATAACTATTAGGACAAAGGTAGGTATATTTAGTCTATAATGTAATGTGGTACAAAGGAATATCACACTTTTCGTCTTTCAGTTTTGATATATTGTTATTATTAGTCACAAAATTACCCACCAAATTCATTTCAATTTTAAAATAAAAATTGGGTACGGGGTACCTCGGAACTTTTCCTCACTTAAGAGGCCTGCTGCTGCGCAGCAGGAGGAAGCAGCATTGGACGTGGTCAGTAATTGGATGGGTGACCGTTCTGAACTAACTGATTTATTATCATTCTTAAAAGAAACCTTATTTTTAATACCTATATTTTATTTAATTATTTGAAGTTTGGCGGTATTTTGACAGATGTAAACAAACTTTGACGTCATCAAAATTATTGCACTAATAAATAATTATATTCACTTATAACTTTTAAACTAATTAATGGAATTTCATCTTTTTTTTATATTTGTTCCTTAATTTTTTCCGGTTCCAACGATATGCTATATGTCAAAAACCTATTTATACTTTCAGTATTATTAACCGTCAAAGTTTAAAAATTCAAAAATTTATAACTTCAAAGTGGCGGCCAAAATCAAAATGAAATTTAGTGGGCTTGTTTGTCATACAGAAAGGTACATTCGAGCCAAATTTCAACTCAATCAGGACCTTTTCGATTTATTACGATTTTTTTAAATTTTTGCTGAGACAGCAAACTGGGTTCAAGATGGCGGAAAAAGTTGATTTTCCGGGCGGCACAACTACAGGTTAGGACTGATTTTTCTGCCAAGTTTCAACTCTCTAGGTTAAATATCTTGGGCGCTACGATGATAACACACAAACACACATACATACGTCATGCTGAAAACCACTCAGGAGGTCTTAAAAACACCTAAAACGGATAATTCCGTTGAAATCTCGAAAAAAAAAATTTTGGTGAAAACAATACTTTTCCTACTATTAGTAGTGAGGAAAAGTAAAATGGTGAATAACAAAGTAAAAGAGTTCCGATAAAGGTCCATGTTTCACAAAAACTAGATATAAAAAAGAATTTTAAAGATTAGCAAAAAAAAGACGACAATAGGTTTGTTCCAACCAAGCACTGTACCGTCCGCGGGATCGTCACCGGCATGCGCAGTAGATAAAAGCCGTTCCAAGCCGACTTGTGACAGTGTTTCGTACCGTACACGAAACTGTTCCAACCCCGGCAGGGATCGTTTGCGAACCGTTCACTGTACGATCCCAACGATCCTCTAACAATACCATGTATACTGGTTTGTATGACATGCGCAGTTATGTCAATAATTACAAATATCAACAGGAAGGTTTCCTTAATGTTTTTAATACAGTTCGAATTACAGTCCTAAACTCGTTCCAACCTGACATGATTTTATTACATTACAAAGTTTGCACATGCGTATAAAACCTGTCCTAAACGATTCCCCAACGATCCGCGGGACAATACAAAGGACGGTACAAATGGCGGGGTTGGAACAAACCTAATGTATTCAATGTTTATAAAACGAAATAAAATGTTTATAAAAGAACAATGTCATTTCGCCAAAGAAGGTAACATTATGGTTACTAACCGGACTAACCGTATTTTGATTTCGGTTGAAGCGGTCGACCGCTAAAACGACCAGTGGTTTACGAACGCGGTCGGTTGTTTAGGTTGGTGTTTCCGGACACACCGGTTACTTCTCGGTCTACCTGGTTAGTGTTTCCGAACGCACCCATAGACTCCGTTATCTTCGGTAAGCTCGGAAGCAAAATCAGAATCCAAGAGAGGCTATTTTTAAACGGCTGTGCAACTCTAAAGTACTATATTATATTACAAAATATCCATATAAGTAATTGTAACTAAATAATAATATTTGATCAATCTGGTCAGTCGCTAGTCCAAATATAATCTTAGAGTAATTATACAAGCACCTTGTAATTATTTAATTAATAAAAACAGTTTTTTGACGAAAAAGTTCGTTGTATTGACTGAGATTTTGTGGTAATCAAACATAATGAGTCGTTTATATCACTTGTTGAAATAAATGAAAACACTGCACTTGTAGGATATAAGTTTATTGGTCTACCACAATATTTTAATTTAAAACAAATCAGACCGGTTTCAGCCTCTTAAACAGCGCCGGCGCTACGCACAGGCGGGGCAGGCGGCCGCCTGTGGCGGCCAAACTCAGGGGGCGGCCGATGACGCCCTCAGTTTGTTTTATTATATAAATTAAAAAACAAAATCTATAGTAGCGAAACGATAATAAATGTGCGTGAGGTACTAAGTAGGTAGTTAGAGATGGAACCCTAGTAATAACACCCCTAGACAATACCTTATCAGGTGCTGTTTTAGTTAAGTAGCCGAGCTAATCGCATTTCGGGTTGATTCTTGGTTACACCGGTCTTATTTTTTATTATTCATAAAAAACTATCGGCTGTCTTTGATATTATATGAGTACATATATACATTTATCTATGTATTTATCTTTCTTTCTCTCGTTTAACCCTCCAAGTCTTTTCCATTACACCTCATATCTTTTTTTTATTTATTCACTTAACTCTTTTCTTACCCCTTTATTGCTGTTATATTTTCTACCCTTCCCTTAATTTGTTAATTGTTATATGTACTCGTATCTCTCCTAATCATAATAAAATAAAAATCGGACCCAGTCAAATCGGACGAACTTTTTCATATACGAGTTCATAATTACTAAGCCCAGTGTTTTCGATTTATTAGTTTTAGTTGGTACATTTAATTATTATTCAACATTTTCGTCAAAATTTAAAAAAAACTTCTCCTTGGCTCGGCAGGGAATCGATCTCTCCCTCCGAGTTTTAAGCTATTTTCTTAGGAATTAGACTTTTCCAGGTTAAACGGCTTATATCGTTAGATTCGTATTTAAATGGACTATAATATGTTATAGAATTTTTTAATCAAAATCGTTGGAACCGTTTTTGAGAAATAATTTTTTTTAACGTTTTTTCAGAGTTTTTAGGGGGTAGCGGCTCCAAAATTGAAGCAAAAATTAATTTGGGGTATGATTTTGCTGAACATGTATGCCAAATTTTGTCAAAATTAGCCCATCAGTAGTTTAGGCTCCAGGCGTCTGCACAGACGACAGACAGACATTTTTTAAAAACCGCTTATTTGGACTCAACCTCAAAACGTGTAAATTCATCAAAATCTCAAGATTGAATTTTTGCTCCATCACAAATATTTTTACTTTCTTTTTATATGAGAAAGGAGAAAGTAAAAATATAAAGCTCAGTTCTGCACTGTTACCCCCCTTATAAAAAAACAGAGGGGAGTAACAATCTAAAGAAGGTGTACGGAATGTTCTTCTTTGGACTGTTACTCCCTTATAAAAAAATGGGATATTCCTTGGTCCGAAACTATATTGGACTAAACATCTCTTTTTCTTAATAGTTATTTAGTCAGTCATTTTTATTCTAATGCAACATAGGGGAGTAACAATCTAAAGAAGTACCCTTCCTCTAATATTGAGTTTTTAAAAATAGCCTACTTTACTTTATTACTCAAAAACTATCATAGATAATAATAGTGACATGCACTATTTTAAAAAGCAGTAAGGATATATAAAATAGACTTATACCTCAAGAACCAGAAAGGAGAGACTGTCCGAATTTAACAAACGTTGGCTTATTTGAAAAAATTTACTTTTTAATCTAATCTAAAATAAAAAATAAAGTATCAGAGGAGGCGTGTTTCATTATGATTCACTATAGAATGTCCACTAAGGATAATATTAAAAACATGGCTATATAGAAAATTTCAGGGCCCCAGAAAAAAACTAATTTATGTATGAACACATAAATGCAGGAAAGCCCCAAAAAATCACCCTTCTCCCACTCCCCCCCCCCCCCCCCCCGGTAAAAAAAATCCCATTCCAATGGGGCGGCCAAAAACCGTCTTGCCTGTGGCGGCCAAAAGTGTAGCACCGGCGCTGCTCTTAAATACTAAATATAAAAGTTTATAAAAATAAAACAAATATTTATTTGTTTTATTATGTTTTACAAATATATTATTTGTTTTATTTTTATAAACTTTTATATTTAGTATTTAAGAGGCTGAAACCGGTCTGATTTGTTTTAAATTAAAATATTGTGGTAGACCAATAAACTTATATTCTACAAGTGCAGTGTTTTCATTTATTTCAACAAGTGATATAAACGACTCATTAAGTTTTTTGACGGCTAACACAATTGAATTTTTGTCTAATGGGTCAATTTATTGTGGAGGTGGGGATGAAGCTAAACACCCTATTCTTGCGCCAAGCTAACAATGGTTCTGGTCTATTATAATGTCCTTCTAGTATCCCAGATACATCCAACTCACCTCTTTCATCTGTTTTATAATTCAGTCAGATTTAAACTTCCAAACCTCACCTGCGGTCCCCTTTCACTGTTCATCCCGATTATAGACTTCCTTCTTTTAGTTTTTCAAGTAAACTTCAAACTAGTCTTTAGAAAAATAAATCTCTTCAAATATAGACGATAAACATACTTTTTTAAAAAAAAAAAACTCGTAAGTTGTATATAATTAATTGGTGTTTTCCATTTTTTAGTAGTTTAAAGTCTTCAACGTTATTTTTAATTATTATTGAATATTTATTAAGATTTACCATAGAAATTACTCTTCCCCGGTTGGGAATCGACCCAGACCTCACACTCTTTGCATTTATAGTGTATAGCTATTTTCTCAGGAAATGTATTTTCTTGGGAAAACGACTTAAATGGTTAGAGTCTTACGAAAATTAATGGAGATGGGGTGAGGAAAAGACATATACTTCCACCAATAGGAGCGTAGCGTAGAAGAACTGGCCGCTTTCTATTACCAAATTATTGAAATAGACATTAATATGCAACATTCGTATTATTTATTGTTTCCACTTTGGATACATTTTTCTAATTGATTGCTAAGAGCACTGTGAATACATTTTTGATATTGTTTGCTAAGAGCACCGTGGAGACATTTTGTTATTGCTAGGTATAGCACTATGTGTGATACCTTTCTATAACATAAATAATTCCTTCGAATTTTAACTTAATATCTGCCGCCATTTTGAAATTACATTGTAAGGAAAAGTTCCGCGACTTTGCTTAATTATTTTAAAATTATATTTTTTTAAACAAATGTACTCTTTGATAGCTTTCTGATTGAATATTTGGCAGTTGGTCTTATATTGATTAATCGATGCCGCCTGTAAATATATACACGATTGTCTGTTTTAAATGCTTGTATTAAAAGTTGTTTGATGGCGCTATGGCAAGCTCGAGCCATCTATAGGTTATGGCGCCACGGAGTAATATTTATTTTTACTGTCATTATGATCGTTCTATGGCCCGGTTGATCTCTTTTTCTTTGTCATTTGTGGCTGTTGCGCAGTATGTAAAACCAACTGAGTTCAACAGAGACTCAGTTATCGTAAGTCCCTTGATTTTCCAAAAGCCTCTTTTATAACTCCCCAAGCGATTCCAACTCGATTTAAACGACCCAAGAGCAACTCAATTAAAGGACCCTAACAGGAAAGGTCTTTTTAGATGCATTAATCAATTGAAAACCCCTTTGGTGGTCGCAGTGTCGAGAAATTTCCCAACAACCGCATAAACCCAATTTGTTACATTTTGGTAACGTTTCGTCGATTCCCCACGAAGTTACAGGCTAATTTGAGAAATGCGGTTTCGAGGAACGCTGCAAAACACTGAATTGAGAACCTGTAAAAGGGTTGTTTGGATAGTGAAACATCTAACTGCTCTATCAAACCTTTGCCTCAAATTAAGTATCGGTGAGCACTCTGCTTCGTTCCTCTTTGAAACTAAACAACAACTTTTAAATATTTAATTACATCGTTACTGACTTAAATTCAAGTTAAATAGTAAAAGGATGCTTTGGAAAATCTTTAATTGCGATCACACGGAATTTTAAAGTTATAAATACATATGTATAACTTGGAGCTTTTGTTAACTATTAATATATTCTACTATTTTATTCGTGTTCTAATTTAGTAGGCTTAATGCTTGTGGTTAGGGAAATATAAATTTATAAATTAGTTCTGTTTGTTGCTTCTACTCGTAGATATTCTACATAAGATTTAATGGAACTATCAGGGGAGCCAGCGTGGCCGAGGGGCTCTAGACGCTCTCCAAGCCATCAACAAATCGAGTTGACTCGAGGTCGTGAGTTCGATCCCGTGCCATGATACTCTGAATTGCATCTATGAATCGCGGACAGATCAGGGCGAAGGCCACCCTTATGGGGCACTCTTACCCCACTCTGATACGGGTCCGATCCGTGTCATGATGATGTGATTTGTATCGATGGTTCGAGGACGGAGCAGGGTGAGGGACTCCCCCTAGGGGGAACTCGTCCCCCACGCTTTGACGCACGATTATAAATATAGCTTACTAATGACCACACCATACTCGCTTCAGCGGTACAATGTACAAATGTATGATGTGTGATGTAGCTGGAACTCTTCACCAAGGGGCCTTAAATGGGCCTAAAAGATGGCCTGATCGCAAGGTTCGAACAAGTGGTCTGTCCTACCCGTTCTAGTAGGGAAGTACTAGATTACTACTACTAATACTACTAATGGAACTAAATATTCGTCATGGCATGTTCGTCATTAATGTTACAAAAGGCTCTATCAAAGGACGAATCTCAACTAATCATGCTTCTTCTAATCATGGCTTCTTCAAAATCCATTAAAAAGCATTTTCCGGGAATACTTTTCCTCTATTTTTTTCTTCAACAAACGTTGTTAAACTTAAACACCTTTTTAAATTGTATATTTTATTAATTTTTTTTTTATGGATTTTTTAGGTGTATTTAAAAACTAAAAAAATTTCCATTTCTTTTATTTGTGAGACGTTTCGACCCTCTAAGGTCATCTTCCCATCACATAATTTTAATAAATTTGTGTAGTCGCATTGAAATTTTAATAATTAGTATTTTCGTTAATATTAAAAATTTTATTCTCCATAGGATTCGTCAAATAAATACATTATAAAATTAATTAACTAAATACAATTTTCATGAACAACTGAACACTTAAAACGACAATTATTTTGCACAATTATTTTTGATCACATTTCACTTAAGTGTAAAAAACAATATATATATATATATATATATATATATATATATATATATATATATATATATATATATATATATATGTATATAGTAAACAACAAACTCATTCATTAAATTGAATATATGATTCAAGTCAAATAATTATGAATTAACAATACATGATATTAAAATGATATGATTAATTAAATTATATAACTGAATTATCATTTTAATATCATGTATTGTTAATTCATAATTATTTGACTTAAATCATATATTCAATTTAATGAATGAGTTTGTTGTTTACTATATACATATATATATATATTGTTTTTTACACTTAAGTGAAATGTGATCAAAAATAATTGTGTAAAATAATTGTCGTTTTAAGTGTTCAGTTGTTCGTGAAAATTGTATTTAGTTAATTAATTTTATAATGTATTTATTTGACGAATCCTATGGAGAATAAAATTTTTAATATTAACGAAAATACTAATTATTAAAATTTCAATGCGACTACACAAATTTATGAAAATTAAGTGATGGGAAGATGACCTTAGAGGGTCGACACGTCTCACAAATAAAAGAAATGGAAATCAACTAGTTTTTTTTAAATACACCTAAAAAATCCATAAAAAAAAATTTAGTAAAATATACTTTACCTCTCCAAAAAAAAAAAAAAAAAAAGAAAAATGCATGGACTCGAGATTCGATCTTTTTAAAGCAGCTATGCCCTTGGAAGGTATGGAAGAAGATTTAATTGACCTGAACTTTAGATCCCTGCTCCAGGTAAAGGGATTTTTAACAACTTTATTGTCAAAAAATATAGAACCAAATTTTATATATATATATATATATATATATATATATATATATATATATATATATATATATATATATATATATATATATATATATATATATATATATATATATATATATATCAGCAATGTAATACCGTGTTTATGCACACTGCAATAGGCTACACAACTTGTGAGAGACCCCAAGGGATGTGCCACGCAAGCGTGACCCATAGGAACTGTTCCAACATCAGACATTGCGTCATTAAGATGTTGCCTCGGCATTACGCCATGTCCTGCATCGTTTCGTCGCGTCCGACTCGTCAGGGGCCCGACGATGCCCACCCAACTCTGGACCTTTACTAAATCAAGAAGATCAGATATAGGACTTATCAGAGACGAGCGTGCTCTCATACCGCCATTCTTGCTTGGCTAGCAAAACACACGAAAAAACGACGAAACGATGCAGGACATGGCGTAATGCCGAGGCAACATCTTAATGACGCAATGTCTGATGTTGGAACAGTTCCTATGGGTCACGCTTGCGTGGCACATCCCTTGGTGTCTCTCACAAGTTGTGTAGCCTATTGCAGTGTGCATAAACACGGTATTACATTGCTGATGTGTTTTGCTAGCCAAGCAAGAATGGCGGTATGAGAGCACGCTCGTCTCTGATAAGTCCTATATCTGATCTTCTTGATTTAGTATAGGGCCAGAGTTGGGTGGGCATCGTCGGGTCCCTGACGAGTCGGACACGACGAAACGATGCAGGACATGGCGTAATGCCGAGGCAACATCTTAATGACGCAATGTCTGATGTTGGAACAGTTCCTATGGGTCACGCTTGCGTGGCACATCCCTTGGTGTCTCTCACAAGTTGTGTAATATATATATATATATATATATATATATATATATATATATATATATATATATATATATATATATATATAAATATATATATATATATATATATCACAAACTATTATTAATCTGTAAGACTCATGCAATTTTTAGGGTTTTGTAGATACTTCTCAAAACCCTTATGCCGAGTGTGATGTGTCCGTCGCTCTTTGCTGAAGAGTAGGATACAAATATATAAATATGCATTTTAAATTTTAAATCCCTTATTGGCTTTATAAGTCAAAATATAAGAAAAAGATCTTAATAATTCCTGGTTATACCCTTATGGTTGGGCGATGAAAATTTCCTGAAAAAATGTAATTTATCTTGCCGTTATTACCGATACAAAACATTGTGACCCCCCGGGGGACCGAACCAGGCATCCTTGAGGTCGGAGTGGGTTAACCTGCGCGAACGTGATAACATCTTTTTAAATAACTGCCGAATATCTTTAAAAAATACCACTATTTTATTACTACATTTAAGTCTAAATCTGTGTTAATTTATTAAAATTAGTTTAATCTCGATGGTGAAGTGTAAAAAGCCGATATGAATAAAAAATAAAAACATTATATAATGTCGGAAAAATCGCGAGTTCTTGGTTTTTTCCCCCTCTCTAAAGAATATTAATTATAAAGCATTTCATTTAAAGCTAACCTTTCGAAAGAAAAAATCTTTAATAAAAAAGAAATGGGAAAAAAAGGAAAAGAAATAGAAAAGGCGAATTGAAGCTGTGGAACAAAATAGATGGTCAAGTGTTCAGAAATGGAGTCCACAGAATATGACCCGAAAGATTTTATCAAAAGCCTTAAGAAAAGCTTGGAGACGATAACGAACGATGTAAAAACCATTAAAGAAGACTACAAAAAAATCGATAGAAAATTATCTGAACATGAAACGTTGTTATAGAAAATTTAGAACTCCAAAAAGACGTTACTGCCAATATAAAGGAAATGCTGAAGTTAGATACTACAGATCAGAAGCTATTGAACGAAAACAAAGGGATTAAATCGAAAATCAACCTGATGGTCTCAGAATAAGTAACGTACCTTACAATGAGAATGAAAACCTTAATGCGATCATGGAAGAGATTTGTACGAGTCTGGAATACCAGCAAGGGACTAATCAAATGGACTTCTACAGAGTATCTAAAAACTGTCCTCCGAAGGACATACAGGTATAGATGCTACTCAACCAATTTACATAGTTAAAAATATGTCACCAACCTTTGCTGAACTATTTAAAAAAGTAAGGATATTGAAAAAGAACAACCTAATCGATACAGCTATATTCAGAAGAAGCAGACTGTTTGTAAAAAAAAAATAAAATAAAATAAATAAATAAATACGGAGGCCATAGCAGTAAATACAGAAGAAGCCCATGAGAAACCCAAGAATGTCTTATAGGAGCAGGGGTTATCAGCAGCGGTCTAAATCCATCAGAAATAGAGATTATATAAGATATTTCTGATATTCCGATGCCCAAAAGCTCTAAAAGAAAAGGAAGAGGAGAACGCCAGGACTGAACAAGCTGGACCACTTCTTTTAGAAGATAAGAAAAGAGTCAGCAAATGACATAAAATTATAAAATCGTCTGAAAACGCCCACCAAGATCCATCGCTATAAACCCTGTTCCTATTAGCTGTTATAAGAATTACAACCTTGCTGCTTCCTACGCATGCTAAATTAAAGAGAGAAGAAGGAGGGACGGGGGCAGGAAAATGATTACATTTAATTGTCGGACCCTACTAAGATAGTGGAAATGGAATATGCGCTGGAGGAGAAGAATCTAGACATTGTAGGACTAGCTGAGGTGAGAAGGAATTACAAATCAATAGCGGAAAGAAAAAGCGGCCTTACACTATTTCATTCTAAAGCAAGGAATGGTAATTGGCACGGGGTTCCTAGTTTCAGGGAGAATGAAAAGTAAAATTCAAGAATTTAGGCCTGTATCAGAGAGATTAGCTTCACTAGGGTGTAAAATGGGAAACAATAAGATAGGTATCATACAAGTGCATGACAGCAATTTTACACCTGCCTGGATGGCGAATTTGTGTTAATGAAAGTAACGTACCCTACCATTTTTATAATGGGTTATATGAACACTAGAGTAGGTGTCAGAAGGGGTATAGAGGATGTAATTGGCGCCCACACGGTGTCAGTAAGTGCGATGACAGAGGTGAAATGCTGTTGAACTTTATGTGTAGCAAAAGTTTTTAAATAATTAATTCTTACTTTACCGGAAGTCTAGATGAGAAGTGGACATGGTGCCCCTCCCTTGGGAATAAGAAAGGACATTCGAATCTCTGAGAGTCTGGAAGTAGAAAATAATCTATAATACAGCTCAGATCAGAGTATAGTTGTTGCGAAGTTAGCACTGGATCACCGGAATTCTTTTCAAGGAGAAAATAATTGGTAAATGCTATAACATTAAAAATGATTGCGGCCAATATCAAAAACATTTATATAGTGCTTTTGAAAACCGGAAAGTGGATCCTAAGGGGAAGTTAGAAGATATGTACAATACAATTTTAAGTAATCATTAACTAGGGAAAACAAGGAAAATAAAGTTATAGGTGAGCATAAAAGAAGTAAGAAACTCCCAGAGGAAACATTGACAATGATCGAAGAAAGGGAGAGGTTAAACAGGAAAGATAATAAAATTGAGGATGTGAAGATTAAGCACTCTGCTTTAAGAAAATAATAATGGAAGATATCATCAAGTACGAGGAGGAGATCATCGAAAGAAATATGGAGGTGAGAGGAGCAACCAAAATAACTTTAAGAGAGATGTCTGGGATAAAGAAGAGCTGGATGCACAAAATGAAGATGGAAAAAGGAACGGTTACAGACAGGGGAATTTTGGAGAAAGCTAGAGAGTATTATAAGAGGATCTACATCAGTGACTGGAAGAGTATATCAGTGGAGGTAGCTGACTCAAACATGGTCGAACCGGAGATAATGAAAGAAGAAATAGAAATATCTAGAGATTGAAAAGTAAAAAAGCTCCTGGTGAGGACAGGATCTGCAACGAACTGGTTATCCAGCCATGTCATATATATTGTTTAATAGGATCATGAAGGAAAAAATTGTACTGGAGTGCTGGAAAGTGAGTAAGATAGTACTAATACATAAGATATGGGAAGAGGATATTCTAAATAATTATAGGCCCATAAGGTTAACGTCTGTTTTCTATAAGCTATTCGCCAGAGTAATCCAGAGTAGGTAATAAGAGATATATATCTATCGCACTCTATTGAACAGGCAGGATTTAGGCCAGGCTTCTTAACTTAAGATCAGCTGAACAGGTTGAGCCAAATATTAGAGATATGCAAGGAATATAATATTCCCCTTTTGCTTTGATTCATCGATTGTAATAAAGCGTTTGATTCACTCAAACATGAAGAGATTTGGAAAGCATTATAAGAAGTAGGTGTTAAGGGTACGTATATTAAAGTCATTCAAAGTATATACGATAATGTGAGGGCTTCCATAGCTCTGGAGTAGAATGGAGAGGAGTTTGAGGTGAGACGTGGAGTCAGGCAGGGATGTCCGATGTTGGCTATATTATTTAAATGCGTTCTGGAGAAAGCATTTAGGGAACTGGACTGGGACAAACTGGGAATTAATATAAATTGCAAAAAGCTACATAACTTACGGTTCGCTGACGATATTTGACTATTTTCATATGATGAAGCTGGAATGAAGAGGATTATAATGGATTTAATGAGTGTTTGGAAGGAAAAATAAATTGGTCAAAAACAAAGATTATGTCCAATATTAACCTGAACCCGATGGAAGTGAAGGAAGGTGAAAGAACATGTTTATCTTGGACAGTTGGTTGCTTTCCAGGACACACTGTATAGTGAAGTAAATTAGAGAATAAGGCTCGGTTGGAGGAAGTTTTGGGCGTTAAAGAAAATATTCAAGGGAAAGATCTCAGCAAATATAAAAAATAAGGCTTTACAAAGCTGCGTTTTCCCCACTATACTATATGGATGTCAGTCACGGCCACTAACTCAAATCTTGGACCGCAGATAAGTCTCAGCTCAGTGTCAGGTGATAAAATCAATGCATGGAGTAAGCAGGAGAGAACAAATAAGAAATAGAAACATTATTACTAATAGTAGAATTAAAAGCCTGATGATACAGAGCCATAATTGAAAATGGAAATGGGCAGGCCATGTTTATAGAATGAATCCCGAATGATGGGAAAGTGCGATTACGGAATGGACGCCATATGGGAGTACGAGTAGTAAAGGAAGGCCAGCTAAAATATGGGAAGATGAGTAAAGGAAAATGGAAATAATGGGAAAGCTATGGCATAGGACGGCTATGGAAAGGCAAATATGGAGAAAGGCAACTACTTTGGAATTAAATTTGGATTTTTCCATTACAAGACTTAAAAAAAAAAACGACAAAAATAACTCTCTAACCCCTTAATTTGGGAGGCTCCTGCTTCAAGAAAGACGTGTCAACGGAGCTATTATTATTATACCGCCCTAAAATCCCCCCCCCCCCTACCACTATATAAAGTAAAGGCTGGTCTTAAAATTTCGAAATAATTCATGGTCATACCTTATGGTGGGGCGATGAAAATTTCCTGAAAAAATGTAATTTATATTGTCGTTATTACCGATACAAAACATTTGACCCCCCCCCCCCCCCCCGGGAGATCGAACCAGGGACCCTTGGGGTCGAGAAAAAAATCATAATTATAGAACGGGTATGCTTAATCTTCTACGAAACTCTAAAAAGTACTTTCCTGTGAATTTTGTTTAGTTGTCAAACATGTTGGCAGAACAGAATTTCCGGGGGTCCACGATTAAAAGTTTGGAACCGCTGGTCTAGAACAAGCAATAGAAGGTTCCGGTCCCCACAAGTTGGTCCATATTGCCATGTACATCAAAGCAACATCTACACCAGTGCCTCTTGTACTTTATTATAACCTAAACCACGTAAGCCTGCGCACTAAGTCTAAATCATGGTGTATCGGGGAAGCCAAGTCTATAATAGTCTAGGAAAGCAGTGTACCTTAGGCTAGGAAAGGCTGGAATTTCTGTCTGCTAGTGCTTTTCCGAACCATTAATCTATAAAACTAAGCCCTAGCATAGAGTCACACGATGATTCCGATCTTAACTCTGCAGGAGTACATTTCATACGACAATATCACTCACATAATATTATTGCGTTTTCCAATCCCAATCCTGCGCTTCCATGCATAATCACACTTTTCCGGGTTTACGGAATTAATAGGATATTACTAGAAGTTTATTAAGGATTAAAGGAATTTAGCCTGGTGTGTTGCAATAATCAAATGTAACACTGTTGTGTTAATGTTTCCATAGTAACTCGTGTAATCTATTTGAGTTTAGAGTAAGGAGAGGTGGTTAAGTTTATAAGTATAAAGACGAGTAATTGGATTAGCTTACAAGCGAGTGAGATCCTCAGCTTTTAAGTTAAAGTAAGCCACATTCTAGACTCGGATCCGACATCAAGTTTCCACTCTCAACAGAACGTTTCATTAGAATCATGCAGTGGGTTTAAGCAGTAGTCGATGTTAAAAGCTAGATAACATTACCGCACATTCTCTAACGCCCTCAAGCGTTTATAGATTTAACACTGGTCTCAAATTACATTTTAATCCAAAAGATAATTTAACCTCATTTTTAGGGTTTTGTAGATACTTCTCAAAACCCTTATGCCGAGGGTGATGTGTCCGTCTGTCCGTCGCTCTTTGGTTCATAGGGCCCGAACCCGGGACCCTTGAGATCGAAGAAAATAAATTATTATTTCATAACAGGTATGCTCAATCATCTACAAAACCCTAAAAAGTACTTGGACGCAAGTACTTCCCTGTGATTTTTATCTATATTAACATGAGATATATTTGAGTTTGATCAATCTATTGTCATTCTGATAAGATAACCTTGAACCCTCAGTGTTCATACATACTGTACTTCATAGATTCATATGTGACTTCAAATTTCCTTTAATGATTTCAACTCATAGAACTAGGGTCTGTAGATGACTGATTAATAATAATAAATATATTTATTTCCACCATCAAACATTTCTTCCAAGAATTAATTACAAAACATACACTATTTACATAAGAGTATCACATAATTTGCAAGACATTAATAATTAATGGTGACTCTGAATAGGTGTCAAATCACTTAGAGCGAGTCCCAGTGTATTTTTACTAGCTTGCTTCCTTGTTTGTTTGTTTGCTTGTCCAGTACAAATATTACAATCGATTTTTAAAAAACTTTTAGCCATCTTTCAGCAGAATTAAATTTGTTTTCAGCAAATTTTGTTGTATGGAAAGTTAATTCAGAAAAAAATCCGCAAGTTATTTTATTTGTTTTGAAATATACCATATTTACGATCTTCATTTTGACGGGTTTCAAAATTATGATTTATGACAGAAAATTTAAAAACGTAGTATATAAAAAGATATTTTTATCTTGTAATTATTTATATTTCTACCTCCTTCATGTATTTCAAATTTAATTTAAAAACTTCTTTTCAAAAAATGATAAATTTTCTAGTACCTTTAAAGTAACGAATTAAATTTTAGTCCAAGATTTATCGCACATGATGAGCGGCCCTAAAATATATTGTATTATATGATAACGATTAATGTGAAAAACTTGAGCTCATGTCGAAGAGAAACAATGGGCCCCAACAATGGACTAATAATGATGTAACACTTACATTTCACTATATTCGGACGAGCAGTCCGAAATATATAATGAATGAAAAAAATATTTCTTGATGTCTGAAACGGATTTCTGTCCAGGAATTTATGAAATCGGAGATCTAAAAATGTTTCGTTCTTCAGAAGGATCACATAACTTCCGTTACCTTTGACAGGCTTGAAAGTAAACATTCGTTCCTTAGTACCATCATTACAATTCTTCGGCCACCTTCGGTAAGCACAGAAGCAAAGCTAATGCTTTATACACATAGTTCACTTGAGAAATAAAATTAAAATAATTACTAAATTCTATTGAAATAGTATTACAATTTGTTCTATTGTTAAATTAATTAGTTAGATTGTAAATTAATTAAAATGTTAAAGTTAATTAGCAATTCATTAGTTAGAAAGCTTTGAATCGTCTAACTAAGAATAAATAGACGAAGCTTTGTCTATGTTGTGTCACGTGGGTGGAAACAAGGAACAGAGGGAAAGCTTGATATATACAATTACATTAGATTCCTACAGGTAAACTATTGAGACGCTCTATCCATGAATAAATTTACATTTCTCGTCTGTGTGAGAGTCTGTAGCCAAAAATAAGGACCTCTACACATTCTATATGTCTGTATCGCAAGTAATCGCACCTAAAGTACCTTTATCTACGATTGATACGAAATATAAACATTATATCTTTGTTTAGATGCGTAGAAAGTGATTATTTACGTACTTGTATTCATTGCGCATGCGCGTCTCATAGTTCTGAATAATTCCTCTTCTTTACCACGCTAGCGCGGTAAAGAAGAGGAATTCTTCAGCTTTACGCACGATTAGTGAGTTTGTTTACATTTAACAAAACTAATTTGGTGTACTTTTATTAAAGTAACTGTTTATATCGAGTTTTTAGTGAAAAACAATGAGTGAATCAAGTGACTTTGACGAAAATGTGGAGAATAATAATCCTCCAGGAATAATTAATTTGGCAAAAAATACAACTAATGAATTAATGCCATCTTTATCAAGAGAGAGATGCGAACTTACATACAGCAAGTTTATTTTTTTCTGTATTTATTATTTAAATCTAACAATCGTAGATAAAGTACGGTACGCAACTCGTGCGAAAACGGCATTTTGCATTGCTCGTGTGGTTTTACCACCCTCGCTATCGCTCGGGTGCAAACTCCACACTCGCTTGCAAAATGCTACTTTCCGCACTCGACGCGTAATGTACTATTACGGTTATGTTACTGCAATAACCTAAGCACAAATAATTTCAAGATAAAAAGAACTTTTTATATACTACGTTTTTAAATTTTTTTCTGTTGAATCGTATGAAATGTTGATAATATAATTGTTATTGTTATATAATATATAATGTTAGTGAAAAAAAAAAAATAGTTCCGAATTTATTTCGGAATATTTCACATAAATGACAAACATCCAGAGAGCTGATCTTAAACCTATAAAAGGATAAATCTTTGTACAACGGATCTCCCCAACACCAAATCTAAAGCATGCCATCGATATATTTGAAATAAGATAATCGATATATAATATAATCGATATTTCCTGTTTTGCTGTCATTCAATGTTTATCCATCACAAATTTGAGACCCGTCAAAATGAAGATTGCGTAAATATTGGATATGGCAAAACAAATAAAATAACTTACGGATTTTTTCCGAACTAACTTTCCGCACAGCAAAATTTGCTGAAAACTAATTAAATTCTGCTGAAAGATGGCTAAAAGTATTAAAATAATGCATTGTCATCGTGTTCTGAGCTATGCTACAAGTTTCAAATGTCTAGCTATTTGGGAAGTTAGTTAGAAATCGATTGCCAGATTTGTACCGGACAAACTAACAAACAAACAAACAAGAATGCAAGCTAATATAAACGTAGTACAAAATAATAGGGAATCCTCAAAAAAATTATCCCCAAAAAACTAGGGGTTGAAGTTTAAGGGGTTAAACATTTTTTTCACGAGTTCTGGTGGGAGTTCAATGTGGGGAGCTAAATGAAAAACAAGTACGCCCTGAGTAAAATTAGATCTATATTAGATTTCGTTTTCGTACCAATTCATTTAAAATAATAATAATATAATAATATATATTAAAATACCCCCCCCCCCCCTTCTCTATTTTTTGACAAATCAACGAAAAATGAATTATTCTTTGCTAAAATAGACAGCCAATTGGTGTGGCACGTAGCTTCCTCGCATCCTATCACGTACTTTATTGATATTATACTTTTACAAGCTATTATATTCACAATTCCATTAAAGCTATGTCAGGTGTCACTTCAATTTTAAATTTAAATCTGTAAATAACAACTTATTTTGATTAATTTGAAGAACTATGCTTAATTTTAGGGGGATTTTGATTTTGAAATTATTCTATTAATAATTGAATTAAACTTAGCAAATTCAGAACTGTCCTTTCTTAGAATAACCATCCTTTATTAATCATTATTCCAAAGTAAATTCTCTAATTTGTATTAGCAATTTAATTTTTAGATTAAATTTCCTTATTCCTTCCATAAATATATACTTTCTTATATATAATATATTAACAAATCTTAAATATAATTATTTAAAAAAGAAGTGAGGATTATATACAAACAAAATAAATCTCTGTGAATACAGACAAATTTTGTTCCGTATTTACGAATTATTGTATTGGAAAATTTATGTTAATGAAATTTCAATGGAAGACATTTAGAAATCTTCAGAAAATATTCCATTTCAATATATATTAAACATTTTATATTTTTAAAGCAAAATGGAATATTTCTTTATGATTTTCTTGATAAAAAATTACAAGAATCCCACGTTCGTGTTGGATAAAATTAGAATTATTATAGAAAGAAACAAATCATTTGAATGAATAATTATGAATTATTATAAAAAAAGAAAAAAAAACTTTTATTCTTCTTAATTTTATTTTTGATTACGAGCTTATCCATGCCATCATTCTAAAGAATGAACTATTTTATTTTTTCAAAATTAAAAAATTACGTGACAGAAATTAATTTCTTACAATCAAGAAAAATTTGGAAATTCTCATGTCTGTCTTCTATACTTTGCGAACCACCATATCTATAAAGTATTCATTCGATGTCTAAGAAATTTGGTTATTTTGCTGAAGTAGCCTATACATAATATATATATATATATATATATATATATATATATATATATTTATAGTCCTATTAACTCATAATTCAGTCTGCGCACATTAAATGTAAAATAAAAAAAAAAAAATGTGACCCTACTGGGTATTGAACAAGGTTCAAACAAACACACTTTCAATTCCTAGTTGGATGAAATGGGTTGAAATAACTTAAATTAAAGCCCGTCGCTGACTTAACATGTTTCGCTCACACGGTATTGATTTAATGGAAACTTTGAATGCAATATCTTATTTACATATTTATCTTATGTTAGACAACTATTGTCATAATTTTCTCAAATTATAACAATGAATAATTATGAGTACCATCAAATTTCATTAAAATTGGACGAGAGTAGTTTTTAAGATATGTTGGTTCGAAAAAATTGAGACGAACAGACAGACACGGAACCAAAATTGTTCCCTGAACGGGTCTCTGTCTAGGAATTTTTGAAATCAGAGACTTAAAAATGTTTCGTTCTTCGAAACAATCACATAGCTTCCATTACCTTCGTAAAGGTCGTAAGCAAAAATCTTTCTTTAGAATTGTCACAATTCTTCCTTCACTTTAGGTAAGCTTAGAAGAATAATATGCAATTAAGTTAAGACTTATTATATAAATAGAACATGTAATTCTTTAGTTATTTATAATGTAGGTTAGGAATGAAAGCGTCGGTGGAAGTAATCATAATGTTGTTAAGATGTGACTTAATGACTTCAAGACTGTACTTCTTTTATAACTTAATATTTCTTAATAAGTACTGCTAATATGCTTATAAACACCCTAAAACTGGTTTATAAAACAATCAAGTATTATTCTACAAGGAGACACATTTTTTTATAATCATTAATCATAGATTAGATAGAGTTAGATTAATAGATTGTTAATTATCAAACAACTAAATAAACAGGTCAAGTGTGAGCTAGTCAGCACACAGCGAGGGTCCGTAGGCCACACTATACAGTGTTTAACTGTTAAGTGTATAAACAGTGTTTTTTTAAAATGCTAAAAAGCTTACTTTGAACCATTATATGGGTCTGATATTCTCAAAACACACTCTGATAAAGTTTTTTTTTCCACTGAACCGGACTACAACCATATAAATACATCGAAAAGACCATAATTATAAAAAAAAGTATTTTGTCAATAAAAAATAATTTTTTTTTTTTTCGAAATTTCCAAAAAGTGGTATCTTTACTTTTGGTCGAAGAATGTTCAGGAATTTTTTCAGATTTTTTGCCACTTTTATCATTTAAAGGAAATAGAAGAAGAAACGTAGAAAATAAATTTAAGGTTTTAAGAAGACAAAATAATAAGTTGTCTCTCGGTTACAGTGCCAGCGTATCTGCGATGAAAATTATGCACTAGAGTGGAAACTCTAATCAGCTGCTATATTTCTCTTAAAACTATTTTCCGCTTTATTCTATCCTCGCTTTGAGCAAAAAACTCATATCTTTTCTTCTTTACGAATAAAAACGAATAGAAAATTGTGATCATTCCCCATTCTTGCTAAAATTACGTAATATTAATAATTTTGAAAATTTAAAGAGTGGAATTTTATTTTTAATTAAATTGCTTACAACTATATTTATGTGTTCTAAATTCTACCAAAATTTATTATTACTTATTATGAAATCGTTTAAAACTATATTTACACATAGAGAATACGGGGTGATTCGAATTTACGTTTCGACATTTTAGGTTCATATTTGGGGTTCAAACGGAAATAATAGTAATTTGTGCAACTAGTGCGCAAAGTGGCACTTTGCTGCACTCGAGAGAAATATTTACGCACGAGCCGCAGGCGAGGGCGGAAAGGTTTTTCGAGTGCAGCAAAGACACTTTAAGCTCGAGTTGCGCATTAAATTTTTCCTACAGTTAGTTTTTAATCTGTAAACCAAGAACTAAAACTTTGGTATCTGCGTTCGAATTTTTGATTGAACTTGTCTGGAAGTAAATTCAGTGTTAAATTTTTCGCTATTGTAGCCAACTTATCTGGAGTATTACTTCATTCAAAATCACATTTGTTACAACTATCCATTTCCAGATTTAACTGTTTCTAAAAGGAATAATAGTACATTACGCGTCTAGTGCGGAAAGTAGCATTTTGCATGCGAGTGTGGAGTTTTTTTGTGGAGTTTCAAAATGCCGTTTTTGCACGAGTTGCGTACCGTACTTTATCTATGATTTTTAGATTTAAATAATAAATACAGAAAAAAATAAACTTGCTGTATGTAAGTTCGTATCTCTTCTCTTGATTAAGATGGCATTCATCTTGAGTTGTATTTTTTGCCAAATTAATTATTTCTGGAGGAGTATTATTCTCCACATTTTCGTCAAAGCCACTTGATTCATTCATTGCATTTCACTAAAAACTCGATATAAACAGTTACTTTAATAAAAGAATAAAGAATAGCAAATTAGTTTTGTTAAATGTAAACAAACTCGTTAATCGTGCGTAAAGCTGAAGAATTCCTCTTCTTTACCGCGCTAGCATGGTAAAGAAGAGGAATTCTTCAGAACTATGAGACACGCATGCGCAATGAATACAAGTACGTAAATAATCACTTTCTACGCATCTAAACAGAGATATAATGTTTACATTTCGTATCAATCGTTGATAATAGTTACTACTACATTAAAAAAAATGTAGTCCATTTAAGTACGAAACTAACGATATAAGCCGATTTCCCGAAAAAATCTAGTTACTGAGAAAATTGCCTTAAAGAGAGAGGCGGGTTTGATATCCAGCCAAGGATAAGTTATTTTTATGATAAAATTTAATGAAATGTTCTATAATAATTAAATGTATCTGCGAAAACAAGAAAACTAATAAACGGAAGAGACTAGGCTAAGTAATTATTAACTTGTATATGACAAAGTTTGTCTGAGTTGTCTCGGACTGATTTATTTTTCTTTTATCGCTTCCTCTCAACTTGAGAAGTGAAATAGGAAAATAATTTTAATTCAGAAAAAGTAAAGAACTATTACTTGTTATCGCAAACAAAACTATTTGTTTTTAGGAAAAAACTTTCTCATTCTCCGTGCTTTTATCTATTTCAATTTGTTTCTACTCTTTTTTATTGTTATTGTTTCTAAGAAAGTTGTAAGGGATATATTTTTAAGTACAGATTAAGCAACAAACTCTAACTTAAAAGGAAATGCAAGTACTTATATAGGAATTGCTGTATTATCTTCCAACTTTAAACCTTGAAAAGCAACTGTAATGCTTATCTTTCAAACTACCGAAAAGTTATTTATAAACTGTACAAACAAGGATTCCCTTGCTTAGCTACGGAGTGTTTATTTTTAATATATTACTTCCGAGATTATCGAAGGTAAGCTCGGAAGCAAAAGGGGTAAAAAGGCTTGTCTTGTCTTCTGATTTCTTTAACTTCTCCTTTCGTCGTATGATAGAACGTGAGGAAGCTATGTGTCACACTAATTGGCATACTATATATATATATAAATATATATACGTATATATATATATATATATATATATATATATATATATATATATATATATATATATATATATATATATATATATATATATAATTTTTAAACTGATAAAAATCTCTGTACTATTAGATCTCATTCCAAGATTATTAAATATGCATCTTCCTACTCGATTAATTCGATGAAAATGAGAAATTCAAACATTTTTTTAAGCGAGTTATAAAAGAATAACATATTTTAAACTAAAGGCTTTATTTTAAAATAAGATGTTCCATTTATAATATTGGTATTAAGGTCTTTTTTATATTTCTTTTATAGTTGAATATATAAAATATGTTTTTATGATAGAATGTTGAAAACAGAAATGTTTTAAGGGAAATGTATGAGATAAAGACATAATATTACAGTAAGTACAATTTGAGATAACGAGCTTACTGTACGTATGTGAAAGAATAAACAGCAAAGAGATGGAAATTACTTTTCTTTATTGTTTGATCTCTAATTTGAAAATGCTTGGTTTTATTGTCTTATTGGCTTTGAATCTGCTGACCCTAGACTTTAAACGTAAAGCTCTCAGATTGTAATGAGGGTTGAGTTTTAGAACGGTACGAACGAAAAGGGCAATACCTTTCTCAATGTTTTATCTGATCAATAAATAGTACATTAATTTACAAAATAAAATCGACCAAGTATGTGCTTTCAGTACACACAAGGAATAGTATTTTTATCAAATCAAACGAATTCGTTAACCATCATATTTGTCCCAGCTGTATCAAAATGGTGGCCGTTTAAAAGTTTGCTTTGACATTTTCATGTCTTGGTTATGGCACTTAACCTCGAAAAGCGTTACTAAAAGATAGCGTTACACGAGTAGGGAAGTGTAGGAACAGGGAGTTAAGAAGATATAGGAGGTTTTCAATCGAGTCTCAGTAGGTATACCGTCTCCTACTACCACGCTTGGTAGGGCCTACCCACCCCTGCCCTCCCGATCGGCTACCTACCACGTCTCACTCTTCGCTTCTCGCTACCACTCCAGTAGTCGCTCACGAGCCCCAGCGGCGCCCCCGCCCCCCATCTACAACTTCTGTTTTACTGCTCCGATTTGCATCGGACAAACGCCATAAACATTAGAATTTTGTTCCTAATAAACTTACATGCATACAATTTATTTTTTGCATTATTATTTTATATTTTTGTTAAGCTATATTTTTTGCATTTATTATAAAAATATGGGTGAAGAAGCTAAAAGATTACTTCTTAATAAACTGGAAAAGAAGAAAAGTACTTTCTTTCTTCGTGCACTACATATGTTCGATTTAATTCCTAATTTACAAACGCAAGAATCTGCACGACATTTTCGTATCTTTACTTTGGCACATAAACTCAAAAAGCGTTACCAAAAAGCGATACATGAAAATGGCTCACTGTCTGGCAGACTCTTATGCAAGCAATTTTCTTACAATAAATTTTGAACTATTTATTTAATTACCTCAATTATGACAAAATTTGGTATGAAGATGTTCAGAAAAATCATACCCCGACGAGAAATGAATTTTAAGATCTAAATTTCTAGCCCTAAAAACTCAGATAAAACTTGAAAGAATTATCTCTCAAAAACAGATTCGACGATTTTGATTAACTTGTGCGTATGAGTAACTCGTTTCCTAAAAATGTGCGAGTTTCTCAGTTGCAGCTAGCGGATTGACGCGAGTATGCGTCTGAATGGATATCAATATGTTCATATTTACTGGCATTTGCGACAGAGATTATAATGAGAATGTTAACCTGATTTGTCTCAGACCGATTTTTTTTTTTTTTTTTTTTTTTTTTAAATAAAATAAGTCTATTGTCTTCTTGTCATTTAATTTGGTTGGTGATAATTTTATATTTATTACTTTCTCATATAAAGAGAATGTATTGTAATGGCGCGAAAATTCGATTTTGATATTGTGATGGATTTACACGGTTTGAGGTCCCCTGAGTAAAAAAAAGTAGATCTTAAAAAATGTCTGTCTGCCGTCTGTCTGTCGTCTGTGCAGACGCGTGGAGCCTAAACTAATGGGAAAATTTAACAAAAGTTGGCTTACATGTTAAGAAAAATCATATAATAATGCCAGAGGCAAAAATAAAAAAAATAATTTTAACGCCAAATATGAGGGCACTACCCACCCAAAATTCTAAAAAATATTTCTCGAAAACCGTTCCAATGAGTTTGATTAAAAAATTCTAAAATGTAGTCCATTTAATTAAGAATCTAACGATAAAAGTCGTCTTACCGGGAAAAATCTAGTCCCTGAGAAAATATGTAGCTTCAAACTCGGACGGAGAGAGGCCGGGTTCCATTCCACATCGAGGAGAAATTACTTTTATGATCAATTTTTATAAAATGTTCAATAACAATTAAAAGTACCTAAACAAACAGGAAAACTAATAAACGGAAAACACCGGGCTAAAGTAATCATCTCTAATATGAGAAAGTTTGTCTGAGTTGTCTCGAACCAATTTATTTCCTAATACGGACACTTAATAGACTTTTAATTGCTCTGAATGTAAGTTTTGTGATATCACAATATGGCTTTCATCCTAATATGGCAATGAGAAGGTAGGTACCGAGGTGATACTTAATAAACAGGTCAGTGTGTGTTGGTCAGCACACAGCGAGGGTCCGTAGGCAACACTGAATAGTTTAAGTAGTACCCTATTGATGGTGTTTTTTAAAATGCTAAAAAGCTTACTTTGAACTATCCTATGGGTCTGATATTCTAAAGTATTATTTTGCCACTGAACTGGACTAAAACCATAAAAATACATCGAAAAGACCATAATTATAAAAAAACGTATTATTTTGTCAATAAAAAATAAAATAATATTTTTTTCGAAATTTCCAAAAAGTCGTATCCTTACTTTTGGTCGAAGAATGTTCGAAGAATGTCGAAGAATGTGAAAGCGAGATTGAGGGGGGGGGGGGGGACACCTTTCACACCCGCTTCAACTCGCCTACGCTCGCCCTTTCAATGTTATATCCAAAGAATTATATATTTTTGTAATCTGCTCGACGTACCCTTTCATATGATACCCCTCACGGTGTCGAAAAAAAATGTATAATTTTTAACCCTTAATTTTTATTACCCTAATTTTTTTTGAAAAATATTTTTTTAAGTCGCTATATTTTTAAAATATGTGGGTAGGTACAAGACACATACATGCCAAATTTGAAAGTGATCGGACGAAAGGTGTAGCCGTGAGAGCAGGCGACAGGACGGACGGACAGACACACGCAGGAAAATATAAGGGTCCTTGGTTTTGCCTACGGACCCTAATAAATGAATTACATAATCATACAACTTTTTTTTAACTGACATTATAAAGACAACAAGGAAAGTAAACTCATATTAATATTTCGAATGGAGTTATTTTGCATTTTCTTATTTTACGGTTATTATTAAAAAGTGTTTTTTATTTGAATTATTTAATTGAGTTATAAAACTCACTATAGTGTTTCTATTATAGTATAAGATCTCAAATGGTAAAACTTCAAATTGAAGCCACAACTTAGTGTATGCATCTGTTAAGTTTAATACTTAGCAGTAGTAAAGTTTCAGAGAAAATCCTCTAAGTTTTATAACAACTACTTTTAAGAATTAATTTTTATTATAACCTTATTATCAAACTTTCTAAAACACTTTTTCTCCTCTAAAAAGAAATAAGAAATTGTAACTTTATTCTTTTTTATTTATTTATTTCTTTGTTACCTTTCTACTAATTTCTTTGTTACCTTTTTACTAATTCTTTTTGTCTTGGAATCACAAAGGATATAGGTGATGAAAGAAAGTAGATCCAATCAAACATTTTAACTGTTCAAAAGGTTTTATCTTCACTCGAGAACATAATGGTCCTGAGCTGCCAAGAAAACTCAAATATCATTACCAATAAATAAATTCTATAAAATATGAATCAATTATAATAAAAATCCCTAAGAAATGCTCCTCGCATTTGAAATAGTAGTTGGAGCATTTGAAATTTAAATTTCCGAGGAATGGCATATTTTATTAAGTTTATTTTATTTAAAAAAATATATATATTTTTACACTCAAAATAAAAATGTAATAAAATAAGTAAAGCGATAAAACAGCCTTTACGAACAATAAGTCTATATAAAAGTTATTTTAGCAGTCTGAAAACAAGCATTTATACAACTCAACTTTACTTTAAACATTTCCATTTAGAATCTCGATATATTTACAGATGATCTTGGATCTTGATCTTGTGTTTTGTCTTTTCCCTCTACGCTAAGAGACTAATTGTGGGCTAATTATTGACATTCTATCTAAATTTCGTTCTGAATTAATAGAATTTCGATTTATAAAAAAAATTGTTTTTTTTCTAAGTACAAGCGTTCGCAAAAATGTGATGACAGACAGACAAATACACCAACATTTTCCCCTGTAAGGAAATTTGAAAAGTAAAAAAAAAAGGAAATTTGAAATTTTGTGACAAAAAAGATGTCGGGTAGAAACGCTGCGACAGCTTAATAATATATAAAAAATAAAGAAACTAATTAAAAGTGTTTAGGCAACTGGAAATTTAATTAAAACTAACGAAATGTTACCTAAAAGCAGGTGAATGTACCAAAATCAGTTTCATTCAAATATAAAATAAAAACATTACAATGTAATCTTCTAGGCAGGTTGAGAATGATATTTAATTAAATCTTCAACATTTCGGATGCTTTTAAACATAAAATAGTTTAATTTAAAAGAAATTAATTTTTTCTTATAATTCTTGAATTTATATTGAGATATTTTTCCTAAGAGGTAGATCTCTCCACTCAAATATAACATCATAGTTTTTTAGGGTCCTTAGGCAAAACCAAGGACGCTAATATTTTTCTGCGTGTGTCTGTCTGTCCGTCCATCCGTCTGTCGCCTGCTCTCACGGCCAGATCTTTAGTCCGATCACTTTGAAATTTGGCATATATGTACCTACCCCCTACCCACACGTTTTAAAAATGTAGCTAATTAAAAAAAAAAAAAAAAAAAAAAAAAAAAAAAAAAAAAAAAATATATATATATATATATATATATATATATATATATATATATATATATATATATATATATATATATATATATATATATATATATATATATATATATATATATATATATATATATATATATATATATATATATATATATATATATAAATAAGGGTATAATTTCATTTAGATTTATATTTTTTATACTGTCTGACTACTGATAAGTGTTAATTGTTATCTTTTGAATGTTTAAATTTTAAACTAGGCATCGCGTGGCTCTATCATTGAAGCGAGCTTATAGTAATAAATATGTATTGAATATTGAAAAAATAGATAATCATGAATCATGATGAGTTGATAGATATAGTGTATGATAGTAGTACAGCGGATATTAGTAAGGGAACCACCCCGCATTCTTTCTATTCCTCTAACCACACATCTCCTTTTCTATTATTATAAATGTATCTCTTCACTACGCAAAGACTTCTGCTTGAATCAAGTTGAAATTTTGCATGCCTGTTTCAACTGTGCATTAGATGGTGTATATGAAGTTTTATTAAAATCGTTACGTTAGAACGTAAGGTTGTTTTCTCTATTATAAACCTTTAGGTCCGCTTTAATAGTTTTAGCGATCTTTATTAATTCATAGGTCGCTGTTGGTTTTAGTAAAAAATGTTAATTGAAAAAAAGTTCGTCTCATCGAATAGATGATCATAGAATCTTTTCCCGTCCTGTAATTCCAATTTAATTTTTGTACCTCTCGTTTACGCGAGCGTTGCGCGCGAACTCTAGGACGGATCACGCTGTCCAACGAACTTAGCCTGAGTATTAGTAAGAGGAACATGTATACCAAATTTCAACTAAATCGGTCAACTTTTACTCAAGTTATCGTCACACGCGTAAACGTTACTGACAGACAGACAGACAGACAGACAAGATGACAGACAAGATCCGTTGCTTGTTTCAATTCATAAACTACTATAGCTAGGAACATGAAATTCGGTACACAGGTGCATCTCGGCATTTCAGGCAACTGGACTCATTTTGGATTTTTCACACTTAATATTTTCAAGATGGCGGCCAATATGGCGGGCGACTAAAAAAAAGTTTTTAGTCACCATGACATGTTATATATCAATTTGAAGGTCTTGAAATGAAGAAAAAGAATTGGCAATTATTAAAATTTCACACGTAATATTTTTAAGATGGCGAGGAATATGGCGGACGACTAAATACATTTTTAGTAACTATGACATGTTTTACATCAACTTAAAGGTCTTGAAGTGTAGAAAAAGAATATTACTATTAAAATTAGTGTAATTATATTACACATCATTTTAACTTTAATGTACAGAAACCGACGATTTTCCCCCCACGTACTTGTTTAAATTTAACTCTGATTCATAAAATTAAATTCTTAACCGAATTGTTATTTAAACATTATTTAACTAGGCATCGCGTGGCTCTATCATTGAAGCGAGCGTATTGCAATGAAATACTGAATATTGAAATTTATTAATCATGATGAATGTCATAGTTGAAGATAAGTAGAAGAGGGTAGTGTAGGGAAGAGTGGGGGTACTCGGTACAAAGCTTAACTTCCTAAACAAACCATACACTATACGACTATAACTATCTTCACCACCCGCGGTAGCTTTTAAACAATTATTATAAATGTATCTCGTCACTACGCAAAGAATTTTGCTTGTATCAAGTTGAAATTTTGCATACCTGTTTCAATTGTGCATTAGATGGTGTATATGAAGTTTTATTAAAATCGTTTCGTTAGAACGTAAGATATCGGTAAAAAGGTTGTTTTCTCTATTATAAACGTTTAGGTCCGCTTTAATAGTTTTAGCGATCTTTATTAAGTCATAGCGGTGTCGCTGTTGGTTTTAGTAAAAAATGTTATTTGAAAAAAATGTTCGTCTCATCGAGTAGATGATGATAGAATCTTTTCCCGTCCTGAAATTCCAATTTAATTTTTGTACCTCTCGTTTACGCGAGCGTTGCGCGCGAACTCATGGACGGATCACGCTGTCCAACGAACTTAGCCTGAGTATTAGTAAGAGGAACATGTATACCAAATTTCAACTAAATCGGTCAACTTTTACTCAAGTTATCGTCACACGCGTAAACGTTACTGACAGACAGACAGACAGACAGACAGACAGACACGGAGCATATTTCGTTGAATGTAGGAAGCTCGCTACGCTCGCTTCAATTATGACTTTCTCTTATTGAGAAGAAAAATTATAATAGAATTACAGTACAAAACAGTTTAATGTAAGTAAAACAGCGTAATTTAATTTTGTACTGTTATGGGTTTTGTGTTTTACTCTATATAATTCAATGTTTTAGAATACCTACATTTAATTAGGACGTTATTGTGAATTAATTGACAATTGTGATTATTTCAGAAATAAACTATGACTGAGGATGACCTTAAAATGAATTGTCGAAACGTCTTATTGAAAATTATTTAATTGAATTTTTTCACACCTAAAGTGGTCCATCACACATCCCTACTAAAAAAATATTAAAAAAAAAAGGGTATAAAACTTAAAGGTTAATTTTTTTTTGGGGACCGTATGGGATATCATATGAAAGGAAGGGTACGCCGACCTGATTACCAAAATATATAATTTTTTGTTATAACCTTAGATAGGGTGAGCGTAGGCGAGTTTAAAGTGGGTGGGAAAAATGCCCCCCCTCCCTACCCCTCCCCTCTATCTCGCTTAGTGCAAAAAATCCTGAACATTCTTCGACCAAAAGTGATATATCAAAGTAGGCGGAGCGTTTTAAAATTTTGTATTCTTACTCAGTTTATCTTTCTGAACAAAATTTACTTACAACATTTTGTCGTATCTCCTAGAGAAAAAGCACTTTACAAGTGGGTAAAATAACTTTTATCTCCAGTAAGGAGAAAAATTTATGATTTGAATTAGTTTAGAGGGACTAAAGTAAGTCTTTTCATCCCTGAACTCAAAAAGTAAAAGTAGGGCGAAAAAGTAAAGTAGGACAAAAAAGTAAAGATTGCAACTTAATTATTTTATAAATAGTAAAAAATGAAAGGCTAATGTAATGAAGTTGTTGAAATCAGGTTGGCAGCTTTGTTTATAACCTGCATCTAAATAACCTTCTATTTGAGTTTAACTCCAATTCTTATTTGTTTTAAATATTGAATCTCTTATATCTGCTATTAAAAGTGCTAATCATTATTGCTATTTATTAAAATAATAAATGAAAACTGTGCAATGAATTAAAGAGCCTAATTCCCTCGGCATCGCCTCGGGAATTAGGGACCTTGATTCCTTCGGCTTCGCCTCAAGGACCAACTTTTTTGCTGAGGGAATAATGGCTTACTTTACTCCATAGGTGCATAAATAACTATTTTGTAAATTTACGATATACTTGATTTTTCGAAACATAAATCATGACATTAATTAGTTTCTATCCAAGCAGGGCTGAACCCCAGAAGATGAAATTTTAATTAAAATGTTTTTAGTATTTTTCACCTATTCATGCGTCGATCCAGGGTTACACTGTATATATAGTATATATATATATATATATATATATATATATATATATATATATATATATATATATATATATATATATATATATATATATATATATATATATATATATATATATATATATATATATATATACATATTTTACCATTTTGGTTGTATTCATACTACAGAAAGATTAAATTTTAATTTAAATCAAATTATAATTAGTATTAACTACGGGAAACAGACAGAGAAAAATACACTCCAGCGCCGGGATTTGAACCACGGGCCTCTATATTTCCAGTATAGCGCTCTACCAACTAAGCTACGCAGGAGAATGAGTTTCTCTGACGTTAATGATACCTTGTCCCGAATTTAAGCTTTCAATTTTCCACATAAGTCTTAGAAGTCAACATTAATGACATAGAACTAGACCGAGAAATAACGCTTATAATTATAAAGTACCCAATTAGTACCTGTACCTAGTACAATCAATTAGAAATTCATATTTTACCATTTTGGTAGTATTCATACTACAGAAAGATTAAATTTTAATTTAAATCAAATTATAATTATTATTAACTACGGGAAACAGACAGAGAAAAATACACTCCAGTGCCGGGATTTGAACCACAGGCCTCTATATCAATTATATATATATATATAATTGATAAACTAATAAAATGTAACAATTGTGATTTTATACCTTCAGCGTGAAAGGAAATTTGGAAACCAGCTATAGGAGTATCTATATAGACACCGATTTGCTAAGAAAGTCGACCCTTAGGGATGATTAATGTTAAGATGAAATTGACTGGAAAATAAAAATGGATTTTCTTTGTAAGAAAACCTTGTAGGGGTGTTTTCCACTAGATTTTCTCTTGGAAGGTGCAGCCATCTAGTGGCAGGCAGTACAATCTTATACATTTGATTAGTTAACATTAGTGTAGATTTATAGTACGTTCAATATTTTATATTTTATTCTCTACATAGCTTACATTCCTAATCCTTTCTTTTACACCTGTATCTTCAAAAGTACTCATAAAAACGAGGAGGGGGGGGGGATTAAATAAATTTTCACAAATAGGTTGTAAAAGCATAAAATCATTAAAGTATACGAAATAGAACGCGATGAAGCTATGTGCCACACTAATTGGCAGATTATTTTAAATTTATTAATAACTATCAAATCCCGGCAGACGTTGTCCTGCCTAAGTATAATTATTTACCTCTGTTTACTTAAATATAGGTAATGTGTAATCTACAGGGTGGTCCAAAAGTCTCCCCTCCTTAACTTTTGAACAGTTTGAGATAAATGAATGAAACTTAGGGGGATCCATACCATGTAAAGGGAAGTTGGTTTTCAGGCAATCGCGGACTAGGGGCAACCACCTCGTTTGCCCCCAGGCTACCCAACTTCAAAATTTTAAATTTGAATGCATATTTTTTATAGCATATTTGGATTCTACTGTGAAAAATAATAAAATTTTACATGAAACGTTTTTTTCTATCTCCAATATTTTTACCCTCTATAGGGGGGCAAAAATAGCAAAATACTTTTTTGAAAATTGTAAAGAAATAACACTTATATCGTTATAAAATCTAAACGGTTTGAAATTAAGTAATGAAACTTGGGGGATCTGTTCCATGTAAAGGGAAGTGAGTATTCATGCACTCGCGTACTAGGGGCAACCACTATTTGCCCCTAAGCGCTAAAATCTACCATTTTTATACCTTTGCCCCTCTATAGGGGGAAATATTGGAAATAGAAAAAACAGTTTGAAGTAAAATAATAATATTTTTCGCTGTAGAATCCAAATCTGCTATAAAAAATATACACTCCAGTTTGAAATTTTGAAGTATTGTGGCCTGGGGGCAAAATGGGTGGTTGCCCTTACTTACCCTGCATGAAAACAAACTTCCCTTTACATGGTACGGATCCCCCAATTACATTAATTTATCTCTAACACGCTTTTATAACACGCAATTATCTAAAACACTCTTTTAAAATACGTTGTAAAATCTAAACGTTACAACGTATTTTCGGAAGGGTTATTTTACTATCTTTTTAGCCCCCTATAGAAAAAAAAGATTCAAGTAAATTTTTATTTTTTTTAACAGTAGAATTCAAATATGCTATTAAAAATATACACTCCAATTTGAAATTTTGAAGTTGGTTAGCCTGGGGGAAAAGGTGGTGGTTGCCCCTAGTCCGTGATTGCATGAAAAATAACTTCCCTTTACATGGTACGGATCACCCAAGTTACACTAACTTATCCCAATCGTTCAAAAGTTAAGGGGGGGGGGGGGGAGAGACTTTTGGACCCCCCTGTATATTCGTAGTATAATAATGAAAGATGTCTTATACTGATGAGATTCCATCATTTTTATTGGTATAAATAGATAATGAACTATATACATTCTTTATTAATAATTCACATGAATGAACAATATTATTCACTAAAATTAAACTTAAAATAAATATAACTAATGCTAGTTATTAGCGTAACGCGAGTGGATAAACGACATTTTTCGTTTAATGATGTGGTGTACTGAGTTTTGGAGTTCCCACTCTTGAGCAAGCGACATAATATAGTTGATCATGCGAAAAAATTATTGTTATTTTTAAATTAAAATTTTTTTTTCCTGTTTTTACTTTTCACCCCTCTCTCATATGAAAATATGACAAAAGTGTACATAACAACAATTTACTTTACTCTTAAAGATCTTTCCAACGACATGGGTATATACTATTTTCACTTTTGTACCCCATACCGAACCCGTACCCCTGTGTAACAAAATTTAAATTTTGAATAATATAATCCTTCTCCATGAAAAAATACATGTATGTGCCAACTTTCATGGTGATCGGTCAAACGGTGTCGAAGTCTATAAAATACAAAAACAAACAAACAGACATCCATTTTTACAAGCTTTTATTTAACTTGCAATGTTAGTATGTAGGTATGTAAGTTCGGGTCAAATCTTGCAACCAAAATTCTAAACCAGTTATCCTCAATCGATTGAATTGAAATTTTGCATACACGTTTAGTTTAGATGACAATACATGGTTTGGAAGCCTAAGTGACATCATTCTAAATCCAATATGGCGGACTAGTTATTTTTTAAGCAAGCCCGTGATATGGATATCAAATGATAGAGTTTGCTGAGAAGAATACGAATAAAAACTTGTTTTTTAAATTTATTTCTTTTACTATTAATTTATTAATATATGTACAATATAGATTAATTGATTAATTTGTTAGAATGCTTAAGTATTGGTACAGAGTCTATGTGCCATGTTTTTGCTTAATTGGATAACTGCAAGAGAATTAACTATCCCTCCAAAGATTTTTACGCAAGACAATAAACACAAACAAACAAAAGAGAAGTTAAAATAAAGGATTTAATAAAAATAGACTCGGACGGGGATATGAACCATAAACCTCTGTATTTGCAGCCCAACGATTTACATTGAACTAGACTGGATAATGACATATCTCTATCCGATGCGACGAGTTAGTCCCAATGTATAGCGCACTATTCGGCACTTCTTTAGATTGCCACTCCCCTTATTGAAGCAAGCGTAAGCGGGCTTCTTACATTCAACGAAATATGCATCTTGTATGTCTGTCTGTGTGTAACGTTTACGTGTCCGACGATAACTTAAAACTTAAAAGATGACCGATTTGGTTGAAATTTGGTACACATCTTCCTTTAACCAATACTCAGGCTAAGTTCGTTGGACAGCGTGATCCGTCCAAGAGTTCGCGCGCAATGCTCGCGTAAACGTGAGCTTCAAATTTAAAATTGGAATTTCAGGACGGTAAACAATTCCATCATCACCTATTCGATGAGATGAACATTTTTTTCAAATAATATTTTTTAGTAAAACCAACAACGACACTGCTATCAATTAATAAAGATCGCTAAAACTATTAAAGCGGACGTAAACGTTTAAAATAGAGAAAACCACGTTTTTACCGATATCTTACGTTCTAACGTAACGGTTTCAATAAAACTTCATGTACATCGTCTAAAGTACAATTGAAACAAGTATGTAAAATTTCAACTTGATACAAGCAGTAGTATTTGAGTAATGAAGTGATACATTTATAATAATTGTTTAAAGGCTATTGTGGGTGGCTAAGATTATTTAGGTTTGTTAGGAAGTAAAGCTTTGTACCGAGAACCCCCACTCTACTCCACCCTGCCACTTATCTTCAACTATGACATTCATCATGATCAACAAATTTTAATATTCAGTATTTTATTGCAATACACTCGCTTCAATGATAGAGCCACGCGATGCCTAGTGATAAAACAGAGGTGGGTAATAATGTAAAGAAGGTGTAAGGAATGTTCTTTACCTATTCTGTTACTTCCCTTATCAAATCAGAAGTTCCCTTATCAAAAAAGAATATCCCTATTCTTTTTCTCAAAGTACAATGGACTAAACATCCTTTTTTCTTAATATTTATTTAGACAAAATATTTTTTATTCTAAAACAACATAGGGGAGTAGCAATCAAAAGAAGTACCCACTATGCTTCCCTTAAATCTAAGGGACCGAAATTTATAGCAAATGAACTATACAAGGGAAATTGCGCCACTAGAACTGGAATCATAGCAGAACAATTTAGACTAGTATTACACCAAAACTATTCCACACTATAATCACATCAGTCGGCCATCTTAAAGTCTTTAGAGAGATTATTTTATTCAAACAAGTAAGGCGCGCTTCACGTAAGTAGAAGGTACGTGGGGCGATAATCGCCAGTTTCTGTACATTAAAGTTAAAATTATTAAGTGTAATATAATTACACTAATTTTAATAGTAATATTCTAATTCTACTCTTCAAGACCTTTAAATTGATGAATAACGTATTATGGTAACTAAAACAATGTTTAGTCACCCACCATATTGGCCGCCATCTTGAAAATATTAATAATTACATATTCTTTTTCTTTACTTCAAGATCTTTAAGTTGATGTATAACATGTCATAGTTACTAAGAACTTTTTTTAGTCACCCGCCATATTGCCCGCCATCTTGAAAATATTAATAATTACATATTCTTTTTCTTTACTTCAAGATCTTTAAGTTGATGTATAACATGTCATAGTTACTAAGAACTTTTTTTAATCACCCGCCATATTGCCCGCCATCTTGAAAATATTAATAATTACATATTCTTTTTCTTTACTTCAAGATCTTTAAGTTGATGTATAACATGTCATAGTTACTAAGAACTTTTTTTAGTCACCCGCCATATTGCCCGCCATCTTGAAAATATTAATAATTACATATTCTTTTTCTTTACTTCAAGATCTTTAAGTTGATGTATAACATGTCATAGTTACTAAGAACTTTTTTTAGTCACCCGCCATATTGCCCGCCATCTTGAAAATATTAATAATTACATATTCTTTTTCTTTACTTCAAGATCTTTAAGTTGATGTATAACATGTCATAGTTACTAAGAACTTTTTTTAGTCACCCGCCATATTGCCCGCCATCTTAAAAATATTACGTGTGAAATTTTAATAGTTGCATATTCTTTTTCTACACTTCAAGATCTTTAAATTGATGTATAAACATGTCATGGTGACAAAACATTTTTTTTAGTCGCCCGCCATCTTAAAAATATTAAGTGTGAAAAATCCAAAATGAGTCCAGTTGTCTCAAATGCCGAGATGCACCTGTGTGCCGAATTTCATGTTCGTAGCTATAGTAGTTTATGAATTGAAACAAGCAACGGACAGACACCAACGTACAGACAGGCAGACAGACCGTTTTATAAGGTTTCTTTTTGTACTTTCTACAGGAACCAAAAAGCCACTCTAACCAACGAACATTCAATAAATTTGTGCTGTATCATCTAGAGGCCACTTTAGTGATAATACAATTCAGAATGGAAAAATAAAAAAATTAAAGAATGGAAGAATCTATATAATGCGGAGGGTGAAATATAAGAACAGGACAGCTGGGAGATTTGTCAAAGAAAAAAATGTCATTTCCTTTCAATTTCGTTCTATCTTCAAAAAGAAAAAAAGAGAAATATTTATTACAAAAGAGACATTACTGTTGAAGAATAGATTCCGTGCCTTTTGTACTTCTGTGATTCACAGTGAGTAGCTTGGACAATTGCCATCGACAAATTAGATATCTCTTATTCTTTACGGACTTTTATACAACAGCACACAAGGCTTAGAAGTTATATACAGTCAGGGTTTCGTTATTGCAAAGCAGACGGTTTCCTCATTTTTCCTGAATGTCCGGGAAACTGTGTTTATAAACCTGTGTGGGCTGCATCACAGTGCTTTGAATGTAGTTTATATTTGATGCTGCTTCGTAACAATCTATGATATCCATATAATAATTGAAGCGAGCGCAAGCGAGCTTCTTACTTTCAACGAAATTTGCATCTTATCTGTCTGTCTGTCTGTGTGTAACGTTTACGTGTCCGACGATAACTTGAGTCAAAGTTGACCGATTTAGTTGAAATTTGGTATACCTGTTCCTTTTTCTAATGCTCAGGCTAAGTTTGTTGGACAGCGTGATCCGTCCAAGAGTTCGCGTGCGCTCGCGTAAACGAGAGGTTTAAATATAAAATTGGAATTTCAGGACGGGAAAAGATTTTATTATCACCCATTCGATGAGACGAACATTTTTTACAAATATCAATTTTTTAGTAAAACCAACAGCGACACCGCTATAAATTAATAAAGATCGTTAAAATTATTAAAGCCGATCTAAATGTTTAAAGTAGCAAAAACAACGTTTTTACCGATATCTTACATTTTAACTAAACGATTTTAATAACACTTGACATATATCGTCTAATGTACAATTAAAAGAGGCATGTAAAATTTCAACCGGATACAAGAAGTAGTTTTTGAGTAGTGAAGTGGTACATTTATAATAATAGTTTAAAGCTACTGCGGGTGGTTAGATTTTTTAGTGGCTACCGCTAAATATGTCTTGACTATTTCATGTACCACTGATGTTTATACAGGAACAGCCAGGACGTTTTTACAGAAGAAAAGAGGTCCAGGGCCTTTCCCCCGGAAAAAATTGAGTTTTAAAGGTTCAAAAACGTAGGGCTATTCTAATTTAAATCAAATTATAATTATCATGAACTACGGGAGATATACAGAGAAAAATAGACCCCAGCACCGGGACTTGAACCACGTGCCTCCTATATATCCGTCACAGGCGCTCTTACCAACTGAGCTATACTGGAGAATGATTTTCTGTCGTTACCGATACAAAGTCCCGAATCCAAGCTTTCAATCTTTTCTACAAGTCTAGCAAGCCAATATTTACGGCAATAAAACTAGACCGAGAATTAACGCTTATAATTATAAAGTACTCAATTAGTACCTGTACCTAGTACAATCAATTAGAAATTCAAATTTTTAAGTTTTAGGGCTATTCTTTAAATGGGTTAAAAAAAAAAAAAAAAAAAAAAAAAAAAAAAACAATCATAAAGAACATAATGAAAGAATACGTCCGAATAAACAATGTGGTTGTGCAGGTTAATGGGATGGATGTGCTTGCAATAATTGGCTCAAACTAACAATGTCTGGCTTGATGGGGCTGAGTTTTAAACGCAAATCATCCTCAACGCAGGACAGTCTGTTTCTATACTTGGTATGGAGGTATATAAGGGATGAATACACTCCTAACAACCGTAAATATTTATGCGGCGCGTACCACTGGATACTATCCTGTGTACCACAGTTTGGGAACCGCTGGTGTAGTGAATATGTGTTTTAGGAAGGTGAGCTTTGTACCAAGTACCCCCACTCTACCCTCTTCCACTTATCTTCAACTATAACATTCATCATGATTAATAAATTTCTCAATATTCAGTATTTTATTGCAATACGCTCGCTTCAATGATAGAGCCCCGCGATGCCTAGTCTGAATCTACTCACGACAATTTAGATAAAAAATGGATGCTTAAGTAAACATGTGTATGTAAACTTATAACTTAGTAGAGTAAGTAACTTATAACTTATGTAAACAAAATAACTTAGTACTGAATTACAAAGTTATTATAGTGCAGGATATAGCGTGCAAAAAAGTGTCTAACTAACATCAAGCTAGAATTTTGTATACAATTCAATCTTTTAGCGCCTTTTAAGAATATGCGGTCGGCTAAGTTCGTCTGCGGGACATAGCTTGGCTATAGGCGTTTGAAAAAAAACAAACCGGTGGAGAGCGGCCATATCTCACCTAGTTATGGTGGACAATGTGATTTTCATTATCCTGAGTACAGAATTAGTTAGTAGACAAAAAATCAAGTTGATGTTAGTTTGTCCGTTGACAGGTGACCACGTTGATTTTTAGTAATATTTGAATAACTAACCTATCAAGTGTGAAAATAACATCGACTTGTTTTTTCTAACTAATTCTGTTCTAAGGATCGTGGCAATCACAATGTCCACCATAATTGGTGAGACATGGCCGCTCTCCACCGGTTTGTTTTTTTCAAACGCCTATTGCCAAGCTATGTCCCGCAGACGAACTTAGCCGACCACATATTCTTAAAAGTCGCTAAAAGATTGACTTGGATACAAAATTTAGGCTTGATGTTAGTCAGACACTTTTTTGCACGCTATCTCCTGGACTAATAGTTTTAATCAACAAAATAATGATAAAATGGAAAAATCTGGCCAGATATAACTCGAACTAAAACTTTCTTTACACGAGTTCATAATTACTTGCTCCAGTATTTTCCCTTTTATTAGTTGGAAAAATAAATAAATAAATGAAAGCAGAAAACTTTATTTTATTCTGTACATAGAGTTGTACAATTAATGATCTCAAACTTTCATCCCCGTGGTCAATAGATCAACGTCAACAAACAATCTATAAAACTAATCAAATTCTAACTTTCGCTTTTAAACTAATAGCTTATAAGTTTCCTCACCTACACTATATATTACCTTCTGAGTTCAAATGGCTTTGGTAGAATTAATTAATTATTTTTAATTGAATTATTGATTTAGGTTAAAGGTGAAACTTACTAATTACGTTTTATTTCTTTTTTTTTAATTTTGTGTTAATTACATCTTAATTTTAAAAAAATCTATTATAATTTTAATTGTGAAAATAAATAAGTTCTAAGCGAACACCTACAATACAATTATAAAATTTTAATTCAATTATTTCGAGCAAACAATTTTATTGAGTGTTTAATTAATTTAGTTTTACAAGTAAACTCATTGTTAAGAGTCTCTCTTAAATAAACTGAGTTTTGTAAACAAACCGCTGAATAGAATGGAAATATTTACCTTTGATTTCAATAAAAATTCAAAAATGAACTATTTACAAGATTAAATTGAAAAATCCATTTTTTTTGTTTGGCAAATGGAACTTAAATTATTTTGAAACTAAAAACAAATATTTCTTTAATTTTTTTAGAGTTTTATTGTTATTATTATTATTATTATTATTATTATTATTATTATTATTATTATTATTTTTATTTTTTTTTATTTTTCTTTCTTTTGGGTTTTAGTCCCGATCAACTACCAGGGTAATTACAGGACGGGGGTTATCCGGCCACTTTTATTATTTTTATTTATATTATAATTATTATTATTATTTATTTCAAATGGAAATGTAAATGGTTTATAATGATAATAAAATTTTTATTTATAATACAATTAGAAGACAAACGTTTCAACCCTTTAATTTGATTTGCTACCATTGAAATATTTATTTCTTTTATTTTATTTGCTGCAGAGATTTCCTTACATAAAAGATGGTTTGATAAATCAATGAAAGGAACTTGGATCCTTGAGGAGGTTTAAGGACTCTTATCATTCAAGATATTTAATATCATCTTGTTTATTCAATTATATTTTTTGTTCAATCCTCAGTTTTATAATTCATAATTTGTTTTTACTTAAATAATTTTACATTGATAATTAAAACTTCCTTAAATATGATTTACTTTTTTTTTTAAATATATATATATTTTTTTTATTTGATGAATGAATTAGATTTAATAATAACAAAATTAATTTTATCTACGATTGATACGAAATATAAACATTATATCTCTGTTAAGATGCGTAGAAAGTGATTATTTACGTACTTGTATTCATTGCGCTTGCGCGTCATATAGTTCTGAAGAATTCCTCTTCTTTATCACGCTAGCGCGGTAAAGAAGAGGAATTCTTTAGCTTTACGCACGATTAGCTAGTTTGTTTACATTTAACAAAACTAATTTGCTGTTCTTTTATTAAAGTAACTGTTTATATCGAGTTTTTAGTGAAAAACAACGAGTGAATCAAGTGACTTTGACGAAAATGTGGAGAATTATACTCCTCCAGAAATAATTAATTCGGCAAAAAATACAACTCAAGAATTAATGCCATCTTTATCAAGAGAGAGATACGAACTTATATACAGCAAGTTTATTTTTTTCTGTATTTATTATTTAAATCTAACAATCGTTGATAAAGTACGGTACGCAACTCGAGCGAAAACGGCATTTTGCATTGCTCGTGTGGTTTTACTACCCTCGCTGTTGCTTGGGTGCAAACTCCACACTCGCATGCAAAATGCTACTTTCCGCACTCGACGCGTAATGTACTATTGTAGCATGAAACTCCTCAGGAGGTGTGACTGAAACCTCTGTTCCTGTATCTACTAAAAGAAGCGCAGCTGAGTGTCTGTCACTTATGTAGAGCTCTACCCCACGGCTCCCTATCGCGCGCCGCTGAGAGAAGGGCAGTTAGTTTTCCGTATCATGACGCTTAGAATGCTTCGCTTAGGTCCTTAAGTGACATTTTACAGGATCGCAAATAGGTATAGGCCCGACTCCCAAATTTCGCTTGATAATAACATAACCCCGAGGTGGACGCGGTAGCACGATTTTGAATTAGATCGCGCGTGGGACTGAGATGATGCGCGGTTAGAACGACCGTGACCCAACTTAGATACTTGGCGTTACCAAGGTGGAGAGTGAGCTCTTGAACTTGCTCCTTTAAGGCCTCTAGTTCACTCTTCATATACGGGTGGGCAACAGCCGACAATTGTATGCTGGAGAGGGCATAAGCTCATAAATTTGATCAGCCATAGTAGGAAGCTTAATTATAGGTCCCCACCCGAAACGGTTACAATTGGTCTCATGTCCGCCGGTAATCACTGAAGCTGAGCTTTTTCAGAAGACTGTCGTCAAGATTATTTTCCGCTAAATTACGCATTGCTACATTGAACTCAAAAAGTAGGGAGAAAAAGTATAAAAGTAGGGCGATAAAGTAAAGTAGGGCAAAAAAAAAGTAGGGGGAAAAAGTAAAGATTGCAACTTAATTATTTTATAAATAGTAGAAAATGAATGGCTAATGTAATGAAGTTGTTGAAATCAGGTTGGCGGCACTGCGCTTTTTTGAACATGTTTATCTTTTTTATAACCTGCATCTAAATAACCTTCTATTTGAGTTTAATTCCAATTCTTATTTGTTTTTAATATTGAATCTCTTATATCTGCTATTAAAAGTGCTAATAATTATTATTGTTATTTATTAAAATAATAAATAAAACTGTGCAATGGACGAAAATGTGTATTTTCTTCCTACTGGAGATAAAATATTGTATGTACCTCGTGAGTAAAGTGCCATTATTCCCCTCGCGATAATTATCTCCCTCGGCTGCGCCTCGGGAGCTAATTAGAGTTATTCCCTCGGCTGCGCCTCGGGAATTAAAGAGACTAATTCCCTAGGCTTCGCCTCGGGATTTAGGGACCATGGTTCCTTCGGCTTCGCCTCAAGAACCAACTCTTTCGCTCAAGGAATAATGGCTTACTTTACTCCCTAGATGCATAAATAATTATTTAAAATTTTGACTCAAGCTCAGGCTACGTAATTGTTCTGAAGAACAAAAATATTTTATGTTTCAGATTTCAAAAATGTCAAGACTGAAATCCGTTCCCCCATTCATTTTACATGGGTTTGGTAAGAAAAAGGAATATAACAAACACTGAGTTAAATTTTCGAAAGCTTTTGTGACGTCACACTAATCATCTCTATAGCTTCAAAAGTACTTGTCTGTGTTTTATGAAATGTTGATGGTTCGTCGAAAGTAGCCCGCAGGCGCAGGTAGCCCCAGATTAATTTCAACCGTCTACGCTCATTAACTTTTGCTAAATTGATCCATTAATTCATGAAAAATATCAAAACAATTTTGACAGATTAAAAGAAAGGGGGATACAAACAAATTAGACAATAACGGCACGTAAAATCATAAAATCAATAAAGTACGTGATAGGATGCGAGAAAGCTATGTGCCACACCAATTGGCAGTCTATTCTGTAACCTCTCCTAATACTGAATTTTTGTTTGTCTTTAAATTTTAATCTTTTAACGTTTTTAATTGTTTAGGAGGCCTAATTGAAAAGCAGTAAATAAAAAAATAAAGTCTAACTTTACAATCACCAGTTTTATTACCTTTTAACATGGAAGGTATTTTTTACGATGACCAATCCCGTGAAATCTGAACGAGGGGAGGGAGCAAGGGGGCGAAGCCAGCCACGAGTTTTCTTACCTTTTCTTTTTTATTAAAACCAAGGATAATATGTTCAAATTAGATTTCCCTTAATTTCTTTTTCAAGAATAGTTGAAGTCTATTGTTGGGGCTTGAAGCTTAGAAAATTCTTTTAGTTTCTTACTTTCCCTTTTACACGTTTAAAAGTTTAAGATGTGGGTGTGTTGGTGTGTGCCTGTTCGACTTGCCTCTCTGAGCTCGTTCAGAAAACTACTTTGCAGCCTGTTTGACTTGCCTCTCTGAGCTCGTGCAGTAAACTACTTTGCTGGCTGTGTGGACTCTTCTCACCTAAGCTCTGGCTTTTTCTCAGCGTAGAATCTAAAAAGTAATACAGACTCCATCCAAACTTTTATTACTTTTAATGTTTGATGCTCGATAATGAGCTTTTTTCTCTATTATCTCCATTATTCAGACTGAAGCGCTCCAGACTTAGTTTATTATGATGCCAGAGCATTTTTACAATGTTGAATAAATTAAAAATCAACTAAAGTTATCTGTATTTAATTAAATTATAATATCAAATGATCAAGTTGTTTTATAAACCGTATTTTCTCTCCTCGGTTCTACTGTATTTTTTTCTTTCCGGTTAGCTCTGTTCGTTGCAGCTTAGGAAGTTTAAGGTATAATATCCTATTATGTATGTAGGGCGAGTTAGGAGATACTTCGGCCCTTCTCCTACATCGCTGTTATCACTTCCGAACGTACGGTATCGGTACTATTGTTCTATCACTACTACCCTACCCTACTCCAGTGAAAATTGACATCCACCTTATCCCCAACGCGAGAAATAAATTATAAATATAAATTTCAGGGTGCTATCCCTAAAACGCTTTGAAAGAAACAAGAAAAAAAAGTATTTCTCGCAAATTTTTCCGACGATTTTGATTTTTTAAAAAAATCTCAAATGTAGTCAATTTAAAAAGAAATCTAACCACATAAATAGTTTTCCCGGGAGTCGGGAGTAATATAGTTCCTGAGAAAATAGCTCTAAACGCGGACGGTGAGAGGCCGGGTAAGATTCCCCGCCGGAGAGGTGTTATTTTTACGGTAATTATCGTAAAAAAAAAAATTTCTTGAAAACAGTTCTGGCAATTTCGATTAAAAAATTCTATTATCTACGATTGATACGAAATATAAACATTATATCTTAGTTTAGATGCGTAGAAAGTGATTATTTACGTACTTGTATTCATTGCGCATGCGCGTCCTCATAGTTCTGAATAATTCCTCCACGCTAGCGCGGTAAAGAAGAGGGATTCTTCAGCTTTACGCACGATTAGAGAGTTTGTTTACATTTAACAAAACTAATTTGCTGTTCTTTTATTAAAGTAACTGTTTATATCGAGTTTTTAGTGAAAAACAATGAGTGAATTAAGTGACTCTAACGAAAATGTGGAGAACAATACTCCTCCAGAAATAATTAATTCGGTAAAAAATACAACTCAAGAATTAATGCCATCTTTATCAAGAGAGAGTTACGAACTTACATACAGCAAGTTTATTTTTTCTGTATTTATTATTTAAATCTAGCAATCGTAGATAAAGTACGGTACGCAACTCGTGCGAAAACGGCATTTTGCATTGCTCGTGTGGTTTTACTACCCTCGCTGTCGCTCGGGTGCAAACTCCACACTCGCATGCAAAATGCTACTTTCCGCACTCGACGCGTAATGTACTAATATTTTTAGTTCAGAGCTGTATAGTTTTCCCGGTAATAAAGATATTGATAAAAATTAATTTGTTTTTTGCTAAAAACCTAAAATTATTATTAATATTGCAAAAGGGTCAATGCAGAATATAATTTATAAAGGGTTTATACAGATATACTTGTATATATATGCAGGGTGGGCAAAAAAAACCGCACTTTTTTGAACACTTATCTCAGCTTCTGTAAAAGATAGAGATATGGGGTTTGCGGGGTCTGAAAACTACATTCTTCTACTTTATATTTCATATCTAACTTAACAAACTATTGAGAGAAAGCCATGCAATGACGATTTGAATTAGGGTCTTAAAAAAAGTCGTTGTCCGAGTATGTTTGATAAAATAAATAAATTTTAAAAATGAATGTAACAAAATTACAAAAAATAAACAATGCGTATCTTACAGATTTACTTATTGTATGGTTCAATATGTCCTCCCAGTTCATTTACGACAACCTGCACTCTCCTTCTCCAGTGGGATATGGCCCCAGCAATAGTTGATTGACGCATATCATCCCAGGCCCCATCTTTTGAAGTTCATGAACGTCCTTTATTCTGCTTCCTACGCACACTCTTTGTTCTTACCAACCCCAGACAGAGTAATCAATTGGATTTAGTTCTGAACTGTTAGGTGACCACTCGTCTGGCTAAATGAAGTCTGGGCAATTCTCTTGCAATGCAAGTATTGAATTGTTTGCAAGGAGCGATGGGAGGGGGAAACATCTTGCATAAACGTGTAATTTGGCATTTGATCTTCAATTTCAGGCAACATTGTGCTTAACACATCTTCAATGTTTGTTATAACACTGAAGGACTCCTACCTCTTACCAACCAAGAACCCCCCCCCCCCCCCTCCACCATATGATCATCTATTCTATCAAAACTATATTACCACACAACAATTACTACCGGGACAACGACTTCTTTTCGTCATTGCATGGCTTTCACCCAATAGTTTTTTAAGTTACACATATGAAATTGAAAGTATAAGAATTTAGTTTTCATAAGTGTTGGTTCCAACTTGGAAAAGATAAAGAGTTAAAGAAGGTCCGGCTTAACATGTTCCAACAAGTTGGAATGGATTTCCCTAGATAAGTCGTATTAATCAGAGGTCGTATTAATCATCAAGTCGTAGCAATGTTGAGGGCATGGGTCTCAAGTGTTTGAAAACATAACAACATATGGAGGTGCTACCTCCAGGCTGAAATGAAGAGCCTGTTATCAATCAGTTGAATTGATAGGCTGTTATCAGGAAGTTGTTTATTGATTACAGCCGCTGAGTCTTGTTCTGTTACGGTATCGTGTGGTTGACAGGTGACTCTGACCTCCATACCAGGTTTCCATGTCCTTGTCAGCCTATTTATCACTGGCTTCATATTGATAACGCTATTTTTAGATCTATAGGCATATTGTTTTCATACTATAATAATGGTTCTTATAACTTCACATTTTAGTATAGTTCATTAGAACGAAGTTTATTATGGCACGTTACAGCGTCTGTAACCCGAGAGTGAATCCGAAAAAAAAGCAACCGTCACCAAACCAACTGTCATAAAACCGACTGTCACGAAATCGACCGATGACGATAACTTGAGTAAAATTTGACCGATTTTATTGAAATTTGGTGCACATGTTCATTTTACCATTGCCCGGGACGAGTTCGTTGTATAACTTTATCCGCCCGAGCGTTTGCTCGCAAGCTTCAAATGTAAAATTAGAATTTTAGAATGGGAAGAAATTCTAAGCTCATGTATTTAATGAGACAAATAACTTTGCCAAAACACAATTTTTTACTAGAACCAACAGCGATGCCGCTATAAAGTTGTAAAGCTCGCTAAAACTATTAAAGCGGACCTAAACGTTCAAAATAGAGAAAACAAAGTGTTTATCGATATCTTACGTTCTAAAGTAAGGATTTAAAATAAAATTATATATGCATAGTCTATTTTACAATTGGAACAGGCATGTATAATTACAACTTGATACAGGCAGAAGTTTTTGAGTATTGAAGTGATACATTTTATAATTGTTGAAAAGGAGACGTCAGGAACGTGTAGTGAGTGGGTGGAATAGTAAGAATGCAGGGTGGCTCCCTAACTACTAGACTCTCTATTACAATCATACTCTTTAACTATCAACTCATCATAATTGTCTATTTTCTCAATATTCAAGGCATATTGATCTTTTATCATTATTGTTTATATGTATTTTATAAATCGTTATAAATTAAGTAAATAAATAAAAATTGGTTCTTTTAATTTTGCCTTAACTCTGTTAAGTACAAGTAGTTAGCGTAGTATATCGTTTAAATTTGTCTCTTTTCTAACTCCACCGTGTATAAGTAGTTAGCAACGTATATAGCAGTGTGATTTTTTAATTTATATTTAATGAAAAACGTACAGTTTAGAGGACGGTACGAAACACTGTCATAAGTCGGGTTGGAACGGCATTTATCCATTGCGCATGCCTGTGACGATCCCGCAGACGGTACTGCTTAGTTGGAACAAACCTTATGTAAATGGATTACTCGAAATAATTAAAACAAAATGTAAGAGGACAGGAAGGTTCCATTCAGGGTTGCTTCAACGCGAGAAAGTTGGATGGAACCAATTTTCCTCGCGTCATGTTATGACAGCCTGTAGATTATTCTAAATCGCGTAAAAAAACGCAGGCTATGAACTAACTTTAAAGGAAATGTAGGTTATTATGCTAACTGTGGCCGAAAATGTCAATGGTGTAATATCCTATCGGGTTAATAAGTTTTTGTTTTTTTAAACAGAAAAATACCAAAACATGTCAAGCATGTATCCTATCATAACAATAATAACCAGGTGCACATGTAGTGTGAATGGAATACACATTTGAATTAATGATCGACCAAGAAGTCATGAACACAAGAGAAACTGCAAAGCTTAGCTTCGTTTAAAGTCGGAACTTCCGATTATTACCGAAGTCAGTACAGTCGGGTGCAAAGACAATACCCATTTCTAGATAGTATGACATGCGCAGTTATTTCAAATCTCACGAATAACAACAGGGAGGTTTCCAAGCTGTTAGGTTTCCTGTTTTGTTTGTTTTTATACAGTACGAATTATAGTCACAACCTTCCTAAACGATTTTTGTACGATCCACAAATCCACAGGATGATGCAAATGCAAAGGACGTTACAAATAACGGGGTTGGAATAAACCTAATATGTATTTGTTATTATAAAAATGATCGCTCTCGCTCTCCATGACAATTAATCAAAATAATATTAGCGAATTTCTAGTTTGTTTTTCCCAATTATATTTTTTATAAATAAAATAACTAGTTTTATAAATAGTGAAACTTATCTTAGAATCTCATTATTTTTATAATTTCTTCCTAATTTTGAATTCGTGTGATTATCAATGTTTTTAAGAATACCAGGAAATTTAATTTACCAAAGAGAAAATTGCCAAAAACAATCCGAGAGATGTAATAGTACAAAAATAATTCACAAAAAAGTAACAACTAAAATTCAGAAAAAAAAGTAACAAATCAAACTCAGAAATAAAGAGGAAAAAAAAAAAAAAAAATAGATTATGAAAGAAGAAAATCGATTTAGATTTAAAGAATATTATTATGAATAATCAATAAATAATAATATAAAGATATTATCGTATATTATCGGTGATTTCTTATCAGGTACAGTGTTGCCTGTTGCAAAAATTATAGAAGTTATCAAAAATAAATTTATTAATAACAAAAGAACAACACTGTGTTTTTTGACAGTGGTCTATTTTATTAAAAACTGACTATACATGGCACCAAAACAACGACACTAGCGCACTCCTCAGATTTCCATGACTTCTTGGTCGGCCTGTAAGCATTAGTCAATAGTAAAAATAATCATGTTTTCCAGTTACCGAACTTTCGACAAAATGATTTTCCTCGATGTATAGATAAGCATGTCATGAAAATAATGATATTTAAGGCCTACTCTTAAATAAAGAATAATTTCATTGCAATGATCAAATTAACGATTGTATTATAAAGATATATTAATATTAAAGAGTTTTACTTATCTTTTCGTAGTATAACATAAGTTTGATAGATTTGTTAAAAACAAATATAAACATTTTTTTTTTGTTTTTCATTTATTTACAATTTGTGACTCAAACAATTAGTGATGTGTTGTGCTGGGCAAGTTCAAGATATAGCTGTAGCAAGTTTTTATTTCACTGTTCAAGATTAAGCAACTAATTTTCCCACATTAAAAGTAGAACGAGGTATGTTCATTCAATAAAATAATGTATAACCATTATTCTAATGACATAATTAATCATTGTTTGATTCGTTACAAAATGTCATTTTTTTATAGTTTTATTATATTTTATTTGAAAGATGTCATCGACTTGCATACGCAGAATAATTGGTTTCGACCAATTTGACTTAAGCTCAAAATTATATTTAGCAACGAAATTGAACTCATATATATATATAATATTATATAAGCATTTGCAATTTAGAAATAACAATAATTGGTAAATATGTCGAATCTGACCAACTTTACTTATTTATTTTTTTGCTCCCATTTTGATAGTTTTTTTTTTTTTAGTGTTCCGGTTGAAATTCTAAAAATTTCCGCATCTTTGGTTTTAAAATAAACTCAATGGTTTTTATTTTTTTTTAAATATATATATATATATATATATACATGGAGGTCCGAAAGTCTCCCCCCCCCCCCGCCCTCTTAACAATTGAACGGTTTGAGATAAATTATTGAATCACGGGGGATCCGTACCATGTAAAGTGAAGTTTGTTTTCATGCAATCGCGCATTAGCGGCAACCACACACTTTGTCCCCAGACCACAACTTCAGAATTTCAAATTGGAGTGTATATTTTTGATAGCATATTTGGATTCTACGGTGAAAAGTAATACAATTACTCTTGAAACTTTTTTCTATGTAACAAATTATTAACAAAATAAAGCGCTATTTGAACACGTAAGTAGAAAACAAAACATCGCCACCTTATATATCGAAATATAAACATTTAAGTAGGTAATACGATAACAAAATCGATATATCTAAATATCGATAGCTGAGAGGAAACGTTTTCAAGAAATCATCACTAGTGATTTAGCGTTAAAGTAAGCAATGCTTCTTATTACAAATAAATAAATAAATGAAGTGGGTCAGAAATAACATATTTACCAAAATCATAACCCGAGGGCAAATTGATAAATTAATTTAAGACTAAATTTAGGGGTGCTGCTCCCAAAAAACTTAAAAATATGAATGTAAAGAAATTATTTAGGTTCCAACGATTTAGATTAAGAACATACTAAAATGTTTTCCATTTAAATACGAATCTAACCAGGTAAGTCGCTTTTCCAGGAATAATCTAGTTCCTTAGAAAATAGCTTTAAAAGCAATGGGGAGAGGTCGAGTTCAATATCTCGCCGGGAAGCTGTAATTAGAGGGTAAATTTTGATAAAATGTTCAATAATAATTAAATACAATCAGAAGAACTTATAGAAGATATTAGACCAAGCAATTATTTATTGTATGTATATGCCTTAATTTAGGAAACCCTCAAATTTTTGACAAATGAGTAGATATAGAAATTTAAAATCAAATAAAGGAAAAACCAAAGCATAGTCTTATAAAACTACTTTGGTCATTTAAAAGAGTGCCATCGTGACCTTGTGGCTTAAATTACTTTTCCAGTTTACTCGGCCATCAATTAGTCGAGGGCTCCACGAGGTAGTGGGTTCGATCCCGCAACGTGATGCTTTTGATTTATAGGCACACTAATGGATCACACCTGACTTTCTTGGGCAGTACAATGTACAGTGGTATTAATGTGTGGCGTAAAGTGGCTGTACTCTTAACCACATGGTTAGTAAAAAGGGCCTCAATTAGGCCTAATTGCTAGGTCCGAAAAAGTGGTTCGTCCTACCCGTCTAGTGCAAGTACTTGCACCTTACTACAAATTGGACCCATAAAACGCACCTCAAACTTGTATCGCAGAAGAAAACAATAATAGTCAATTCGAATCTCATTTAAATGAGATACTCAGTGTCAATTGTCTTTGGGAATATTAAAATAAATGTTGTCCCGGTGCACCTTTTACCCCAAAGCTATCAGATACACCAAAAACCCGAAATATAACAATATTTTAAGTTTTATCATTACAAACCAAAAGTTTTGGAAATGTAAACAATAAAGGAGCTCGTAGAAAATGTTTTTAAATTATCAACATCAGACGCTTTTCACCAAGGATATTAATATCCTTAGGAATCCTCAAAAGAAAAGAAGGAGGAAAATGTTTCTTTGAATTTTCTTTTTACCGCACTGAATACAGTTTTTCTTTCAGACCGATCTCTTATTTGCCTTTCTCATAGAGTCAACATGGGAAATAATACGAAACAATTCCATTTTATTTTTTAGGTACGTTCAAACATAATGGTGTTTCTTTATCAAGAGAATATTGAAATTTTCAAAACATCATTAAGTTAGACAACGAAATAAATGTAAAATATCAAAAACAATTTTAGAATATGCTTTTTTAGAGACAAAGTTAATTTGAACTTTTAACAATAAATAATATTTATTATTAAATAAATAAGATTAATAATATGAACCTTTTGTTGCACTAACCAACAAGTTATCTTAACTCTTTAAGACATTTTTTTTTTTTTTTTTTTTTACAATTTAATTTTTAATCACAATAAATTAAATGACCATTAAGAGTATTATATAATATTTTCCTTCAAATATATCCATTATACTTTACTCAATAATATTATATCATTTGCAATACACGAATAAATTATAAAATAAATAAATATAATATATATATATATATATATATATATATATATATATATATATATATATATATATATATATATATATATATATATATATATATATATATATATATATATATATATATACACAATTTGCGAGAGACACCAAGGGATGTGCCACGCAAGCGTGACACATAGGAACTGTTCCAACATCAGACATAACGTCATTAAGATGTTGGCTCGGCATTATGCCATGTCCTGCATCGTTTCGTCGCGTCCGACTCATCAGGGGCCCGACGATGCCCACCCAACTCTGGACCTATATAGTACATCAAGAAGATCAGATATAGGACTTATCAGAGACGAGGGTGCTCTCATACCGCCATTCTTGCTTGGCTGGCAAAACACATCAGCAGAGTAATACCGTGTTTTTGCACACTGCAATAGGCTACACAATTTGCGAGAGACACCAAGGGATGTGCCACGCAAGCGTGACACATAGGTGTTGAGGTTTAGTGCATTTTCATAATTATGTAGCAAGTAATGTCAAGTATTTTTTATTAACTTGACATTCCTTGTCAGAAGCATTCTGTATTGTTTTTCAGTGTTTTAATACTGTGAGGTTCAATTAAATTATCTATTAGTTTTTTCAATAATTGTCTTTGTGTAATTATAATAGGTCATACTTTAATTGGTTATGGGTTCAGTATACTTTCGGGTTGTGTGTTAACTCAAAATTCTAAACTCAATTTTTTTTTTCTCAAACTTTCAAAATTTTCATAAATCTGTCATATTTAAAATTTGAAAAATAAATTAAAAAAAAATGGAATTTACCAAAATTCAAATCGGACTTTTAGAGGGTAAAAATAACTGGAATAGCTGGCAATATAAGGTTCTAGTGTTACTTCGTGGTGTGCCAGGAGCCTTGGACGTCGTCAATGGTACTCTAACGAGGCCCAATGAGCCTGAAGAGGACGCGACTGTGGCAACTGTGACTAAATACGAAGAAAACTTAGCCAAATTTTTAAAAGCAGACAGTATTGCCCTTATAATTATGACGACGAATATGACAGAAGAGACTCTTCAGAAAGTTATGAGGTTTAATACGGCAAGAGAAGTCTGGCAAGAACTTCAGCGCTTGTTTGATGGTGTTTGTGAAGATAAAGCCTACGATCTGTGCCAACAGTTTTTTAGTTACCAAAGACAGGCAGGAGATGACATGTCAAGTCATATGTCTAAATTGAAAAATCTTTGGGATGAATTAAAAAGAGAAATTAAAAAGGACCAGAAACAAGATTTACCAGAACTTTTTTTAATCTGCAAGATTTTAGGTACTCTACCAGTCGAGTATTTCTCGTTTAAGTCGAGCTGGATGCTTATGACAAAGACAGAGAGAACAATCGAAAATCTAACCATTCAGCTGTGTGCCTATGAAAGAGCCCTGAGTAGTAAAGAAGTTGGAGGAGCGAGTGCAAGTGGTGAAGCATTAACTGTTAAAGTGCCTTCCACTAGTAAGAAGTACCAAAAGCTGTACAAAGTTTTTTGTAAATACTGCAAGGCGCCAAATCATAGGATCAAACAATGTGCAAAATGGATAGCAGATGGGAAGCCCCCAAAGCCTCCTAAAAGTGAAAATCAAAATAAATTTATAAATAGTGTGGCATTGACATCAACATCATTAAATTTAAATATTTTGGAAAAAGAAGAAACACATGAAGAATGGTTCGTTGACAATGGCGCAACTAATCATGTGACATTTCAAAAGCATTTATTTAAATCTTTTAAAAACTTTTCTACACCACACACTATAGTCACTGCTAATGGTGAATTTGTGAGTGCTACAGGATCAGGTGAAATAGATTTTTTAGCAACTATCAAAAACCAAAAGCGTAGACTAACTTTAACTGAAGTCTGGTATGTTCCCAGTTTAAAGAAAAATTTATTTTCAACTTTAGCTGCTCAAGACAAATATGACAGAAGTTTGTTTACATCAACTGCTACTCAATGTCAACTAAAAATAAATAATGAAGTAGTGATTGAAGGATTTAGAAATCGTTTTGGAGGATTATTTAAATTAAATTTTGAACATTTTATTCCGAAAACTGAACATCTAAATTCATTGTCTAAAAGTGATTTATTACAACTCTATCACGAGAGATTAGGGCATCAAAACAAGCGTCATGTAAAGGAGTGGTTGTCAAAAGAACTTGGAGTTAAAGTTGAAGCAGACAGTGAAGTGTGTGAAGGCTGTATTTATGGGAAATCACATAGACGTCCTTTTAGTACTAGAACTAGAGCTAAGAAACCAGGTGAAACGGTTGCGGCAGATGTGTGCGGTCCGTTCGAAACTAAATCGATGTCGGGTTATAGGTATTTCGTGCTGTTTAAAGACGATTATAGTCGGTTTCGGTTTGTGTTTTTCCTTAAAGAAAAGTCTGAAGTAGCTGAGAAGCTGAAAGAAATGTTAGCCTTAGCTAAGACTGCTGGTCATAATATAAAAGAATTACTCTGTGACAATGGAGGTGAGTTCGACAACAAAGCAGTTCGTAAGATTCTTAGGTATAAAGGAATTTCTCAACGATTCACTATGCCATACACACCTGAGCAGAATGGGCTGTGTGAGCGAGAAAACAGAACAATTGTAGAGGCTGCTCGTGCAATGTTTCATGCACATGGAGGATTATCACAAGGTCTGTGGGCAGAATTAGTCAATACTGCTACTTATATTTTAAACAGATCAGGACCATCGTCAGAAAAAAATAAGTCACCATATGAAGTTTGGACTGGTAAGAAGCCATCATTAAAGCATCTACGTGTTATAGGAAGTAAATGCTATGCACACATTCCGAAACAGAAACGGAGGAAGATGGAAAAGAAGGCTGTTCAAGGTGTGCTTGTTGGGTACGATGATTACGGTTATCGTATCTGGGTGAAAGACCAACACAGACTCATCAGGTCTAGAGATGTTGATTTTTGCGAAGAGCCATTGATAAGAACAACCATGGTAAAATTAGAGATGGGCACTCAAACTGAAGAGGGCAGTACTCGAAATGAAATAGAGAGTAATGAAAAACCTTCTACAGAGTTTGAGCCGGAACCAGTTCAAATTGAAGACGAAGATGATGATGGAAGTTTGCCTGTGCCAGAAGAGGAAACAGAAGACAATCAAAAAGACAACATATCTGGAACACATATGAACTTAAGGGATCGTACAAAAATCAAGCTACCAAAGAGGTTTGAGGACTACATTATGTCAGCCTGTAAGTCGGACGTTGCTGAGCCTAGTACATTCAAAGAAGCTGTAGCAAGTGAACATGAAGCTAAGTGGCGTAAAGCTATGGAAGTTGAAATCAAAGCTTTAGATGACAACAAAACATGGAAGCTTGAGTCACTGCCGAAAGGTAAGAAAGCTATTTCATGTAGATGGGTGTATAAAGTCAAAATGAACCCAGATGGCTCAATCGAGAGATTTAAAGCACGTCTTGTGGCGAAAGGGTTTACACAAAAGAAGGGCGTAGACTACGATCAGACTTTTAGCCCAGTAGCAAAAGCAGGTACTGTGAGAGCCGTAATAAGCTTAGCTGCAAGTGAAAAGATGACTTTATCGCAGTTTGACGTAACGAGCGCGTTTCTTTATGGTCAACTCGATGAAGAAATCTACATGAAACAGCCGGAGGGGTACACAGATGGAACAGATAATGTGTGTCGTCTTAAAAGAAGCATATATGGTTTAAAACAGGCGCCAAGGTGCTGGAACAAGCGCTTTTGCGATTATTTGCTGAAAATTAATTTTAAACGTAGTGGAGCAGATCCGTGCATGTTTATCAGAAAAGATGATAAAAGTACAACAATTATAGTGTTATATGTTGATGACGGTCTCATAGCTACAACAGATCCGAAGGAAAAAGAAAAAGTTATCGAAGATCTGAAGAAGGAATTTAAAATCACTGTAAAACCAGCATCATATTATCTAGGAATAGAGCTGGACTGTCATGCTGATGGAGCTATCTCAGTTAGACAACCTGCCTACACAAAGAAGGTGCTAGAAAGGTTTGGAATGAACAACTGTAGACCAGTCTCCACACCTATAGTAAAAGAAAACTTTGAAGCAGGGAAGGTCAGCGTTGAAAGTGAAGCTGAAGTCTCTGAAGATAACTTAAAATATCGTCAAGCTGTTGGTGCACTAATGTACCTTATGGTTTCTACCCGTCCGGATATCGCCTATGCTGTGGGAGTAGTGTCAAGAACCCTAGAGCACCCAAGTAAAAGCGACTGGACCCGTGTCAAAAGAATTTTTAGATACCTGAAAGGTACTGAGGATTTTGGTATCACTTACAAGCCAAACTGTAAGAGGGGAGTCCTTGAGTGCTATAGTGATGCTGACCACGGGGGGGATGAGTCCACAGGTCGATCAACAACCGGGGTCGTGTGTATGTATGCAGGAGGAGCGATATCCTGGCTCAGCCAGAGACAGACTTCAGTGGCCATCTCAACAACTGAAGCAGAAGTCGTTGCTGCAAGTGAAGGTGCTCGTGAGGTGGTATGGCTGAAACGATTACTTAGTGAAGTTGTGAAGCTTGAAGTTCCAGCGTTACAGGTAGACAACGAAGCAGCCATACGACTTGCGCAGAACCCTGAGTACCACCGCAGAACCAAACACATTAGAACGCGACACTTCTTCGTTCGTGAGATGGTAACTGAAGGAGAAGTTAGTATCATGCGAGTTGATACTGAACATCAACTTGCTGACATACTGACTAAGCCTTTATTTAAGCCAAGACACCTTTTTCTATGTCAGGGCATGGGTCTGGCCCTAATTATTAAATGAGGGAAGGTGTTGAGGTTTAGTGCATTTTCATAATTATGTAGCAAGTAATGTCAAGTATTTTTTATTAACTTGACATTCCTTGTCAGAAGCATTCTGTATTGTTTTTCAGTGTTTTAATACTGTGAGGTTCAATTAAATTATCTATTAGTTTTTTCAATAATTGTCTTTGTGTAATTATAATAGGTCATACTTTAATTATAGGAACTGTTCCAACATCAGACATAACGTCATTAAGATGTTGGCTCGGCATTATGCCATGTCCTGCATCGTTTCGTCGCGTCCGACTCATCAGGGGCCCGACAGGCATCGTCGGGCCCCTGATAAGTCGGACGCGACGAAACGATGCAGGACATGGCATAATGCCGAGCCAACATCTTAATGACGTTATGTCTGATGTTGGAACAGTTCCTATGTGTCACGCTTGCGTGGCACATCCCTTGGTGTCTCTCGCAAATTGTGTAGCCTATTGCAGTGTGCAAAAACACGGTATTACTCTGCTGATATATATATATATATATATATATATATATATATATATATATATATTATAAATATATTTAAAATATAAATATATTTATATTATAAATACATATAAATTATAAATGATATATGTTGTTGTTAGAGAGCAGTTCGTGATTGATTTCGAATTAGGAAAGTATTGTCTATAGTGCTATATGTTGTTAAAGAGCAGTTCATGATGGATTATGAATTATAAAATTAAATGAATTTTATTTTTTCACAATAATTATCTTCTACAATGATCTACTTTGAGATGGGACGCAGGTATGACCGTTGGAGCGAGATGAGTGGATCGGTTGGATACCTCAAATTGGACGCCTGGAGCCTGGAAAGCCTCTCACAGATCGTGTGCGAACTCGTTGCCGAAAGACTTGAGGAATCCCAAAGTAAAACTAAGCTTACCAAGTCGGTCCATTCTATCGTCGTGGAACCCGACGGTGGCCAAACTGGCAACGAAGAGTTACCTCCGCAAGCGGTCAGCAGGCACGGTAAGACCGTAAATATAAATTTATATAGGATATGGTAAAGATCACAAATGTATCATTAATTGACCATTTTGTATCGCAAATTTGTTGGCCTACTTGATTTGAACTATGCCACCCTCGACTCAGTGAGTTAGTCGATGCCTATTAGATCATCTTCAAAACCCTTATACCGAATGTGATGTGTATTTTTTGTCCCTCGTACTTTAGTTCAAATCTCCCGAACCATCTCACACATTTTATTATTTGCAAATTTTGTATGTGTACATGCACCGTGAGACAAAAATCTTTTCTTTCGAGAGGGGTATCAAAAATGATAACTACTAATGAGTATATTTCAAATATATATATAAACAATTTAAAAATTGCATTCTTTCTTTTCCAAATTGCTCTACACGTTTAAATTTAAAAACATTTTTCTGATTAGGCAAAGACGCTGAAATTAGATGCCGTGTCTTGTACAATTTTGTATCCTCGTACTGCGATACTGAAATTAAAAATTAAAATTTATTATTTGATTTGGTGTAGTTTAATAAGTTTGTGCTGCGTATCTGCCAAGTCAGATTTTTTTTTTAAATTTAAACGTGTAGATTAATGTGGGGAAGAAAATGATTGAATTTGTGAGAGACTAAGAGTAGAGAGGGGGAAGTCACATCATTTACTTGTCCTGGATAAATCAGACCTAGTAGAACTTACTTGGACGAGGGAAACTTGGCTAAACCTATGATCTCACAACTTTTTACACGAGACTTGGCTTATTTTTTTTACATAAGTGTTGTTGTTGGGATATAATATACACACAAAAACTGTACAACTTTTATTATTAAAGATTAATTATAAATGGTTCATTCACATTGAATGAATACAAGTAACGACATGATAAATGTATGTAACAACTCAGTCTAGTGATTTTAGTGAATACCATATTATTAGAAGCGTGTATCTTTTTAAGGGTTGACTATATTTATTTATGATTTCTGTTGGGAAAGAAGTTATATTAGTTGTACTAAGGTGAATTTATTTTCAGATTTCTAATCCTGGGTAGAGAGCCTGAGTAATGGCTGAGGACGTAGACTCGGAATGCTATGATTTGTTAGATAAGATAAATTACGAACAAGAGAATGATAATGTTCCCGCTTTGACCCAGGAGTCTCATGCATCTGCACCGTCACATCCATCTGCGCCGTCACATCCCAGCGCTTACATTGATTACTCTGACGGTCATCTGACTCTGAAAGACGTCCAGTTTAGTCAACCTCCTGCCAAAGACATCTGCAGTCTGGCCGTATCTACCTTCGAAAAGATGGACCTTCAGAGCTTAAGAACTTTAGAGAAATTGAGTGACCAACTCAAGACTGAAGGTCGTGTCATCTTGGAAGAGCTCAAGATATTCACCATGAAAATAATGTCGGAAGTTTGGAAATGTAACGAAGAGTTGGCTGAACTTCTCAGATCCGATCCTCTCCTTACGCTGGCATTGGGAAAGGAGCTCTTGGTTCTATTTGACAACGTCATGTCGGATCCCGTCTACGAAACGACGAAAACCGGAAAACCTCAGCGCTACACGAAGGCCTGCTTGGATAACTCGATACAACCGATATACAAAGACAAAGTACCGGAGAACCGGTGGGACACATTCGAAACCGTGATTTCTACTTACACTTCTCCCACGGCCTTCACTCCGGAAATGGAGTCCCTGATGAGAACTGCAGCGAGACTGGGAATCTCGACAAATGATCTCAACTTGAAGAAATTCGTAACAGAAAGGTCGTTGTCTGCTTTCCTTAAGACGGTTATCCAAGCCAAAATGAAGAAAGAAGCCTTCATAAAGAAATTCAATAGTAAACTTTTGGGTGTTCTTCATCACAGGCCGCATAATGAAGACTCGAGTGTTGTAAACAAATTCAAATACTCGTTTAGCAAACTGTATCAGTATTTCGACCCGGGAATAAATTCCAAATCGTCTCCCGAATTTCATCATGCATCTGCAAGGCATAATCCTAAGGGCCGCAACGATAAAAGTAGGTACAGCATTCACAAAAGCGAAGTGCCTACAAGTGCAAGAATCGGGGACTCTCACAAGATGGTGAGTGGTAGACCTTATAACGGTAAAAAATCCGACCCCTCATCTACCATCTGCTATAAATGTCACGAGCCGCATCGAGAAGATTCTATGGGTGAAAGAGATATTGTGAGAAGCATGAGTGACATTAGTTTATCTTTGCCTGATTGCGAATCTATTATTGATTGTCAGTGTTTTGACGACGCCAGGAAGACGTGGGAAAAAAAACAAGAGATAATGTCAAGGCCCGATTTGCTTTCTTCTCGTGGTCCTTGCGCTTATACACCCGACACGGTGAAGCAGCAGAAGAAAAAGAGATCGAATTTAAAATCCTCCATGAGATCAACGCCGGCCAAAAAATTGACGGAAGAACTAGGAGGTTTCGGCTTGCTAACTGAACAAAGAAGTTTTTTCAGGCTGGGCGAAGGTGCTCTGAGAGACGCTCTGATCGATTATGTGGAAATGAAAAACACCAACGAGCCTTGCACCAATGCAAAAGCACCTATTAAGAAGAAAAGAGTTCGGTGGCTCGACGAAACTTCATTAAGCAGCATCTACGGATCATTGATGGATTTCAAATCGGATATCAATTTGCTCAACGGAAATTCATCCCTTCAAACATGTTCAAAAATGCAGACCCTCAAAGAAAAACTGCTTGGCTCAATATTAAATGAATATTGCAACAGGTATACTTTTACTTAAATAAAAAAATAATACCAGTATAATACTAGCTGTCAATCCCTGTCTCGGTTTAATACTGACAATTACACTTCTTGACAGGCAAATTCCTGTTATACGTTTAGGAAGAATTGCTTTTTCAAGATAGAGTCCGAAGCACTAAGACCTCACACGAATGATCCAAGGTACAAACCCGGTTTAGCAGACTTTCTTATAGTTTTCTATCCACTAAGCAGGTTGTCAGGCCCATAGAAACTAAGTACCTAGCCAAAGGGAATCGACTTAATTTTTTCAGTTGGCAGAATGACTAAGCCAAAGATTTCTCACATCAGACGAGCTAGTACAGGACAGCTGCTGATAAGATGAGAAGGGGTTATATCCTTTTTCTCACACATCCTGCTCACGGGACTTTCATCTAGACCAAGCAGGTGTAGATATCACTTTACTTTACAGCATCCAGTAAGGATAGCTGTCAAAAGATAATTTTATGAGTAAAAGCAGTGATCTGGTAAGATGCTGAGATAGTTCCCGGATCATATTATTCGATATTTGTCGCATACCTGAATCACTGTTCAATATTCAAAAAAGATCAAAGTTTATGGAAGTCCAAAGTGACTGGTTTATGATCAGCTGTTTTTAAATATTCAAAATTAAATTGTATATATATATCTCTCGAATCAACCTCGAAATGCAATTTTATTGATTTGTTTATAAGACGTTATAAGGAAGTATTGTTTTAAACTAGTTAAGGATATTTATTTTATGTTGCAGGGAGGTAGAGGCGATGACTGAGAAGCCACTGAGCAAGGTGTTCACCAAAGCATTAGTTCAAGCAACCTTTGTGGCTGTAGTGCTGTGGATCTGTTTTGTTCTGTACAGCAGTACACCTGATATTGCTGAGAAGCTAAGGCACCTCGCTTCCACTTCATGGCTGTACCATTTAAAACGGAAGCATATCTTATAAAAGAAATATTCCTTGAAGGGAACCTCAATTTATTCCATTTAGAATAATATATTTTTTATTTCTTTTATCGTGATACACTTTTGTTAATTTGAACACATAAAATAAAACTTAATTGTAATTAATGTAGAAAAATGAAAGAATCTACTTTAGTTGTTATGATAAGTTTGGTTGAGCTTAGAGAGATATACATACGATATATAATATATTATTTATTAATTTTAAAATAACTAAGGAAGATTAACTTCTTAACACTGTTCAAGTTAACATCTTCATTTTTAAGCAAAATTGAGTTACAGACACCTTCTCTATTGTGTAACAGAGTTACAGTAATTGTTAACTCTTAACTGTTAGTTACCTTGTGAATGCAGTATTGAGTAACAGTAATTGCTAGTTACCAGAATCTAAAGCCAGCCATACAAGTTGCGGTTCACCTGACGGGTAACCTGTTCAGGCAAAACGGTGCGTGTCTGCTATCAAATTACGACGTAACCTCCAAACTGTCTCCAGTGCGTGGAACCCCTATATTTTTTGGATGATGTTCCTGATGGCACATTACAGCGTCTGGAGCCCGCAAGTTAACCCGAAAAGAAGACCGGTAACGAAATTGACCGATGACAATGACTTGTGTAAAAGTTGACCAATTTATTTGAAATTTGGTATACATGTTCATTTTACTAATTCCCAGAACGAGTTCGTTGGACTCGATATCCGCCCAAGTGTTCGCGCTCAACGCTCAATAATATTGGTGATCTAAAATGATAGGCAGTTTCTGAATTAAGGACATAAAGTTGTTATACATGTGGGTTTGTTATTGTACATCACCCCTAGTCAAACCAATAACAAACCCACATGTATAACAACTTTTTGTCCTTAATTCAGAAACTGCCTACCATTTTAGATCACCAATGTTATTATATTCATTGAAATTTAATATTTTGTGTTATATCTTTATAGTTAAACATGTAAAATTTGTTAGAAAGTTATCAACCCAGGTACAATGAGGGTGAAATTTCACCGCAATAATCCCAAACTCCTCTGATCCTAGACGATACCCACTCGACCCACCGACTCTTTTGCCGATACCCAACTACCGACCTCCCCTCCCACACCATGTACCCCAAACCCCTCGTCTTTTAACCTTTATATACTATTCCTAACTTGTAAAATTATCACTACACTGACGATGACTGAATAAGTCGAAACCGGTCTGTGTGTTAATATGTATTTATGGTTTGACAATATATCAAATTTATTGATCAAGTAAAAGAGTTTATTTTCTTTTCTTATCTACCTTCACTATGAGTAAATACCATAAAATCTCAATCAATACTGCTAACTTCATACGATTGATACGAAATATAAACATTGTATCTCTGTTTAGATGCGTAGAAAGTAATTCTTTACGAAGTTGTATTCATTGCGCATGCGCGTTTCTTAATTGCTCTTTTTTCCGCCTTAGTGTGGTAAAAAGAAGAATTCTTCACCTTAACGCACGATTAGCGAGTTTGTTTACATTTAACAACAACTAACTTGCTGTTTGTTTAATTAATGTAACTGGTTACATCAAGTTTTTAGTGACAAACAGTGAGTGATTTAAGTGATTATAACGAAAATGAGGAGAATAATACGCCTCCCGAAATACAACTAATGAATTAATGCCATCTTTATCAAAAGAGAAATAAGAACTTACATACAGGAAGTTTATTAATTTTTGTTTCTGTATTTAATTTTAAAAACCCTCAATCCTAGAAAAAGTACGGTACGCAACTCGTGCGAAAACGGCATTTTGCTTTGCTCATGTGGTTTTACTACCCTCGCTGCCACTCGGGTGCAAACCCTACATTCGCATGCAAAATGTTACTTTCCACACTAGACGCGTAATGTACTATTTTATATATAGCCAGGGGGCTTTTACGCCCGAAAACACATCACAGGTTTGTCCTTATAGTATAGAACAAACCCGGGTATCAACCCAATACTGGATTGATACAAGACTAGACCCGTCACACATGAGTGAATTGCTGGTCAGTAAACTATACGTCCACTTCTCTGGGATAGATATTTATTTAACCCTCATGAGATAGTCCAACCACGGTTTTAAAGGCCGAAACCTCCTGATGTTTAACTCTTTCGAGAAACTCCCGATCTAATTAAACAACTGCTGGGTCGATATTCAGTAGGAGGGCCGCTCCAGCAATCCAAACCACAGCCGTGTGGTTAGAGGAGGGCGGTCACCCATCCAACTACTGACGGGAGGTACATCAGATGCTGCTGGATTGAGAACCAGCTTCTCTCCTATACCAGCTTCCAGGCTTAAAACAACTTTTTGGTACTCCCTTCACTAGTTTACTATCTACTAAAATTGGAAGAACTCCTATCAGATAGCCATATACTTAACATATATGTCCCGTTTTAGAATATAAAATAATAATTAAGGTGGTTCGTGACAGTTAAAGTGTAATGAAAAGAAAGTAAAGATAATGGGGGCGAAAGTCCCAATCAAACCGTATTAACTAATGATTACTCTAATGCTCAACATAATTTTGACTTTGAATGTACTATTAAGGTATCAGCAATGTAATATCGTGTTTGCAGACTGCAATAAGCTACACAATTTGTGTGAGTGAGACACCAAGGGTCATAGTGTTAGGGTAAATTTATTTCAACTTGATAAAATCACTTTGTGTCAATATTATTAATAATGTTTTTTGTGTCAAATAAATTGAGTCTTGTTTGAGAACTTGAAGAGGTGCATTTTGTTCAGAGTAGTTAAGGCAAATCCACTGCGAGGTGCCAACAGAGGTTATGGGCCCAGTAAATACTGAATAATCTCAGAGGTTTAGTAAATAATCTGGTAAAAGTATTTATTAATCTTGAATTGTTAAATCTTGTGGTTTTAAATTCTTGAAAAAAAAAAAAAAAAAAAAAAAAAAAAAAATGAACGAAAATATTAGAATACCTCTTCTAAATGGAAGTAACTTCGTCGCTTGGAGGTTCAGAATTAAGTCTGTGCTCGCTGGGAAGGGATTGGACGGAATTCTGGAAAAAAAACCCACCCGGAGTTAAAAGCCTCGAGTACGAGAGTTGGAAGAAAAGGGATGCAGAAGCTCAAGCCATCATAACTTGTGCTATGAGTGACTCCTTAGTCGGACTGATCCTAACATGCAAGACAAGTAAGCAAATAATGGACTCCATGACAGAGCGATTCGACGGGGACACGACGCGGAGGAAGATCGAAGTGAAGAACGATATGGCTCGATTAACCATGTCTCAAACGGAGTCATGGGACGCCTACCTCGATAGAGCTGAAAAACTATTGGAGCAGGCGAGAACCTTAGGTGCGGAGATAGAGCAAGATGAAGTTGTCATATCCGTCCTAAGGGGTCTTCCAGAAAAATATAATACTATTGCGATGCAATTCGATAACATTCCGAAAGCTTCATTGGCGGATATACGTCGCAGCTTTAGACTTCAGGATGAAAGATCGAATAAGCAAAACGAAATTAAGGCAGAGAATAACGCATTTAAGGCACAGGATCCAGGTAAATTTAATAAAAGAAAATGTTATGTATGCGGTAAGACGTCACACTTAGCGAGGTCATGTTGGAAAAACCCAAATAATAAAAATAGAAAGAAGGGTGATTGGAAAAAACAACACGCGACGGTAGCAGGAGAATCTGATCAAGACTATTGTGAGGTAGCTTGGACAGCCGTTGACAGAGTTAAGACTGACACCAAGGTGGACTGGATTATCGACAGTGGAGCGACAAGCCATATGACGAACAACCGCAACATCATAAAGAATATGAGAAAGGAAGACAGAAAAATTCGGCTAGCAGACAACAGCGTCATCAGATCTGACGGAATCGGTGAAGTTATCATCAGGCAACCTGGGAAACAGGACTACATGTTAGAAGACGTTCTGTTTGTACCAAGACTAAAGGGTAACCTACTTTCAGTAAATAAATTAACCTCAAATGACCAAAAAGTAAAATTTAGTTCTGATAGTGGATTGGTTGAGAGTGTGAATGGTGAAACTTTGCTGACTGCTGAGCGTACGAAAGATTTTTATATAATATCTCAAAATTTTGAACGTGCATTAAATATTACGGTAAATGAACTTTGGCATAAAAGATTAGGACACTTAAATTTAAGATACCTAAAATACCTCGATAGGCATAAGATGTTAAAAAATTTAAAATTAGATAATAAGAATGACATGGATACATGTATATCTTGCGTGCAAGCGAAATTCGCGAGAAAAGTGTTTCCAACAGTAGTAGCCCCACAGTCAAAGAAAAAATTAGAGCTAATTCATATAGACTTAGTAGGGCCTATAGAGGAGGAATCATTAGGAGGTTCAAAATACATATTTACTATAGTAGATGATTATACACGTAAGATTTTCACATATTTTTTGAAACAAAAATCCGAAGTGACAGAAAAATTAGGTAAATTTATAATTTGGGCAAATAATAATTTTGAAACGAAAATTAAGAGAATTAGATCTGACAACGGGTCAGAATTTGTAAATAGGGGTGTTACAAAATTATTAAAAACATACGGTATAGAACAGCAGCTAACAACAGCTTACTCACCCAAATCTAACGGCATAGCAGAAAGAGCAAATCGTACGATAGTAGAAAGCGCTAGAGCATTGTTATTAGATTCAGGGTTACCGATAAAATTTTGGGCAGAAGCCGTAGGCACGGCAACATTCTTAAAAAACATCACACCTACAAAAACCAATGATCTCGTAACGCCAGAAGAAAAATTTACTAGTAGGAAACCAAATGTCGCGTTTCTCCGTGTTTTCGGTTGTGAATGTCACTATTGGACTGATAAGTCAACTCGGAAGAAGTTTGAGTCAAAAACTAGAGCAGGGATTTTTCTTGGTTACTCAAGGAAGAGAAAAGCGTATAGGGTTTACGATCCCAAGAGGGATAAAATAATTGAGTCCCGAGACATTAAGTTTATAGAAGGGAAGAAAGGGATAAATCTTATAGAAGGTAGAAGTGTAGAGGAAAAACCTCAAGATATTTTAATATTTAATTTTAATGACGAGGATACCCTAACAGAATCGAATAATGATAAGGAAAAGGATGTTTATAGCAAAATTACTGATAATCATAATGATGACATCGAAATACCCTTAGAAGGCGAGACAGACATCCGAGACCACACACGAACAGACAGACCATTTAGAGCAGTGAGACAAAAAGAAATTAACTACAGAGAAACACCATATAGACTGAATAAAAATAAAATTAAGAACACGACGGAAAAAGAGCAGATTAAAGTTGTTCAAGAAAAACATATTTCTATCATACCGAAAAATTACCAAGAAGCCTTGCAATACCCAGAGTGGAGAGTAGCCATGAAAAAAGAACTTAATTCCATGGCATCTCACAACGTGTGGGATCTAGTGAAGTTGCCAGTGGGAGAGAAAACAGTGAAAAGCAGGTGGGTATTTACGATTAAAAATCCAGGTACAACACCCACATGCAAAGCAAGATTAGTGGCTCAGGGTTTTACACAGAAATTTGGAGTGAACTACGAAGAAACCTATTCACCAGTGATGAAACCAACAAGCTTAAGAACGCTAATTGCCATTGCAGCGAGTACAAACTGGAATTTACATCACTTCGACGTACAAACTGCTTACCTGTACGGAAAACTGGAGGAGAAAATCTTCATGGAGCAACCACCGGGCTTTGAGGAAGGGACTGGGAACACCGTATGCAGACTAAAACAAGCAATTTATGGTCTTAAGCAGAGTGGTCGTGTTTGGTATGAAACCCTTAGGGAACACCTGACAAACAATGGGTTCAAACAATTAGAGTCAGATAAATGTTTATATATTTTTAAAAAGGAAAAGGCCACAGTGTACATTGGTACATATGTGGATGACCTATTAGTTATATCTTCAAGTAAGGAGATATTAGATGAAGCAGTAGAGAAAATTAGAAAAAAATTTACTTTAACACAACAAACAGACTGTAACAATATCCTAGGTTTAGAAATAAAAAAAGTTGATGGAGGAATTAAGATACTTCAAGAAAAATATGTAGAGAAAATCCTTTGTAGGGCCGGTTTGAACGATTCCAACACGGTTAGAACCCCACTTGACGTCAACCAAGACCTTGACGAATTTGATCAATCACCAAACGTAGATCAGAAACTGTATCAAGAGCTACTAGGTTCGCTGATGTACCTGTCAACAATGACACGACCTGACATTGCGTTCCCTGTTAGTGCTTTGTCCCGATACAGTAAAGATCCTCGAGCAATACATTTAGCTGCCCTCAAGAAAATCTTTAAATACGTTAAAGGAACTAAGAGTTCTGGTTTATATTACAAGAAAGGTAATATCGACAAGTTAGAGTGCTTTGTAGATGCAAGCTGGCGAGACGGACGTGGAAAAGATCAACGATCAACTACTGGATATCTATTTAGAATATCAGGAGGTTTGATATCATGGCTTTCCAAACGACAGTCAAGAGTAGCGTTATCAACTTGCGATGCCGAACTAGTTGCTTTGACGGAAGCTATGAAGCATGGCATATATCTAAAGATGCTGGTTTCAGAACTACTTAGTGAAGAATTACCGACAACACCAATTCTATGTGACAACCAGTCAGCAGTTACGTTAGGTAGAGAGGGGGTGGTATCGAGTAAGTCTGCACACCTAGTCAGACAGGTAGCATTTGCAAATCAGGAATTTAAAAATAAAAATTTCGATATTAAACATGTTTCTTCAGATAACCAAATTGCAGATTTTCTTACAAAACCTCTTTCGGCCATAAAATTAAATAAATGTCTTAATAATTTAAATTTTAATTAAAACTTTTACTTGTTATGTTAATTATTGTTTAACACGTTAATATTATTGTTTGATATATTAAGTAATTTATTTAGTATACTTTCAATGGTCATTTGAGGGACTTGAATAAATTTAAGGGGGGATCTGTTAGGGTAAATTTATTTCAACTTGATAAAATCACTTTGTGTCAATATTATTAATAATGTTTTTTGTGTCAAATAAATTGAGTCTTGTTTGAGAACTTGAAGAGGTGCATTTTGTTCAGAGTAGTTAAGGCAAATCCACTGCGAGGTGCCAACACATAGAGCCATAGGGCAATAATGGCACATAGGGCATCGTCGGCCCCTGATGAGATGGAACGACGATGCAGGACATGGCGTATTGCCGAGCCAACATCTTATTGACGTAATGTCAGATGTTGGAACAGTTCCTATGTGTCACGCTTGCGTGGCACATCCCTTGGTGTCTCTCATTCACACAAATTGTGTAGCTTATTGCAGTGTGCAAACACGGTATTAAGTTGCTGATGTGTTTTGCCAGCCAAGCAAGTATAGCGTATAGCGGTATGAGAGCACGATCGTCTTTGATAAGCCCATTTGATATATCTGATCTTCTTGATCTAGTATAGGTCCAGAGTTGGGTGGGCATCGTCGGACCCCTGAGGAGTCGGACGCGACGAAACGATGCAGGACATGGCTTAATGCTGAGCCAGCATCTTATTGACGTAATTTCAATGTTAAAAAGATGTTGGAACACATCTCTTGGTGTCTCTCACTCATACAAATTGTGTTCTATTAAGGTACTTTGAAATGTGGTAAGATTCTTTACCGTAAAGAATCTGTACCGAATCGGTAAGATACAGGCGCTCGGTTAAGAATATTACCGCATCGGCATACTAGCTTACCGATACCGTACCGACAAGTCAGGGAGCGGCCTAAGATTTGTACCCAAGAACCTAACAAGTTTAAACGTAACATCCTTAAAATGTACTATATACTGCCAACACTCCCAATACCATACATTTCAGAACTGACACCAATAATCTATGCAACAGTTATACTAATTCAATTAATAATTTCTAGTATAACAATATATAATATGTTTTGGATATTTTAATATTATTTTTGTTTCCATGTTTTGCATACACTTAAGTACTTTTTCATCATTGTATTCCTAGCTATAGTTAGTATTCTAAATAAATCTTGTTCTGCTAATCCGCCTACCTGTCATACCTTACCCTTCCTATTTTCTGGATTTTCAACCACACCTACATACATTCTTTTATACCAAATCGTAGAGTCAACCTCGACCATTTTGTATTATTTTTATTTTATTATTTGTATCTTGCTCTGATGATGCTAATAAAACTAGAGAAACATTAGCTACAACTTTCTCACTGTGTTTTATTTGACAGCAACTCGCTGAAATGAATTATATAACATACTAAAATTTCAAGTAACACCACCATATGATACAAATGTTTAACTGTAAAGTTAATTTACTGTTACACTTTATCAAAGATATTACATATTTTCTAGTAGTATACCCGAGTTTTGTTATGGTATAAAGTTGTATATAGTCCCAGGTGTTAAGACTGACTTGTTTATTCCCATTTTCCCATGTCATATATTTCTACTTTAAGGAATAAACTTCCATTCTTAGATGTTCTAGAAGTTCTAAGACGATTTAAACAGAACAGTAAAGTTTATTAGAGAGTTTGTAGCCCACCTCCTTCGTACAAGCAAAGACAGGTTGAAACGATTGGTTAACTTTCCGTATTTCCCAAGTAGATTTTGCCCTGCGAATAGCCGTTTTCGCGAAAAATACAATAATAGTCGAACATAGGACAAAAAATGCAAAAACACATTCTTGATGAGGTTTTGAGGCGAAATGATAAAAATCAAAGAGGCCATGAAAAATGCAAAACAGCTTCATAAAAAAAAAAAAAAGCTTTGTTGACGCTTTCCAGCTATTTTAGTGTTTCTCTCTATTTCTTTTTATAAAAGAATCGTTAATAAACAGCTTGGTTTTCCGGTGAAATCCACGTAAGACGAACGAAGTCCGACGTTTCGCTTCCACTGCTGGAAGCATCTTCAGGGGAGTGGTGCATCGTGGTGTTGACTCAAAGCAAACACAGGATATACACATATTTTGCTTTGAGTCAACACCACGATGCACCACTCCTCTGAAGATGCTTCCAGCAGTGGAAGCGAAACGTCGACTTCATCCCCTTCGTGACACCGGATTTCACCGGAAAACCAAGTTGTTTATTACGAGTCTACCCACGGAAGCCTACTACTAAGTTAAGAATCGTTAAGTTTAATTAATTATTATGAAAAAGTTTGTTTTTCATTATGCCTGATTTTATAAATGCGGAAATGGCCGACATGCACTTTGTTTACGGTCTTGCTGATGGTATTGCAGAGGAAGCAAGGCGGTAGTATCAAACCAACAGTGGCACCCTAGAACACCAGATTTAAATCCTTTGGATTTTTTTCTATGGGGACACATAAAATCATTGGTCTACCTAAGACCAATTGAGAATTTGGATGATATAAGGAATCGTATAGTAGCTTCATGTGAGACAATCCGAGAGAAGAGCAGAAGCATGTATTATGGCCGATGGTGGTCATTTTCAGCAAATAAAGTAATTGTTTTAATAATTTAATATCACTGTTTTTCAATTTGTGATTTTTTCTGTAATTTGATTTTTGCATTTTTGCTTCCGAGCTTACCGAAGGTAAAGGAAGCTATGTGATCGTTCTGAAGAACGAAAAAATTTTAGGTCTCCGATTTCAAAAATTCCAAGACAGAAATCCGTTTCAGACATCAGGGAACATTTTTGGTTCCGTGTCTGTCTGTCGGTCTGTCGTTCAATTTTTGCGAACCACCATATCTTAAAAACTACACGTCCAATTTTAATGAAATTTGGATGGTAGGTCATAATTAGCCCATTGTTGGTCCCATATAAGTTTCAACCTTCTGCGCTTATTTGTTTGTCATCCACATGCTCACAAACATACATTTATTTACAGCCATATCTTTAAGAGTAATAATCTGATTTTTATGAAATTTTAATGGTTTGTCGAAAGTAGCCTGCAGATAACACCTGCCTAATTTCAACCTTCTGCGCACTTTAAATCGTGCTAAATTAATATGTCTCATATTATAAAGCCGCTTGGCTAACTGATTCACTGACTGACATTAATGTTTACCCACTTCCAGAAGAGCTAGAGACTTGTGATTTGCGCCATTCGACGCGCAACATCCATATTGTGGACCAAAATAATTATACAAAGTTCACTTTTCCCCCTCCTTCCCCCCTTAAAAAAATAAAAATGGGTGACTTGATTTTTAAGCTGGTGTGGGGGCTTATTGCGGCTAAACGGTAAGTCGTATTAGAAAATGGATAGCACAAGTGTGGACTTATTTTATAAGATCTACAACTTTAGTCCTATGAGTTTTTGTCGTATCATCATCGGTTGTACCCTAGATGGTGATAATTTTGTTATTTTTTGGTTATATTTTTTTCCATTTTTGTCTTTGAATGGCCATAGTTTCTATAATAGTTGGCCGATTTTATTTCTGATTGTGGCGATTGAATCTCACACTAATGCTCTTTAAATTGAGTATATTTTATTTCATTAGTTCATCCTACTTGCTGAGAACATGAGAGTAAACTTTTTCCCGTACGCCGTGTCACGTGACCACTTTTTTTTGTTTTTAATATTGTGTCGTATATCATTTTAAAGGCCTTGATATGTACATTAAAGCTATTTTATTTGTTGATTTTTTAAAAATTTTGTTCATATACTTTTGTACCGAATTATAATTTTGTTGTAGGTTAAAGGGTTTAAATACTTTTCTGATATTATGTTTTTTATTTATATGTATTTATTAGTTAAATGAATGCCCTTTTCTATTGTTTGTTTTTTAAAAATATAACTTTGGTACCTCAGAGTACAGGGGTACAAATGTTAAAGTTAATATTTTATAATATGATGTATATTGTTGAAAAGCTCTTGCATAGTAGATTAATTTTTGTTATATTCTATTTTGTGTTATTTTTAGTTTTGAGGGGGGTAAAATACAAAAAACTGTTTATACAGCGGTTTCTACGATTTGGTTGCAGTTTTATATTTGTTTATTAAATTAATTATATGTGCGCTAATTTTTGGTGCTTGTTGGAGGCTTTGTTTCTCCAACAAATGTTTAAATTTCTTCAACTTTATTAAATATTTACTGGAACAGTGCCGCACCTTTCCAACTTTTTGATTATGTTCATCGAGGTATTTTTCTAATTTGGTCTATTCTTTGCGAGGAAGCTATGTGCCACATTAATTGGCAGAGTATTTTGTCCTGCGTTCGACTTTTTTTGTATTTTGCGCGAAAACGGCTATTCGCAGGGAAAAATCTAAAGAGACAAAATTTATGCAATTTTGGCTGGCAATTAATAAACTGTTTTCAAAATATCAAAAAACCAGTGGCGTATCATTTATTTCCTCTAAAAACCCGACCGTGATAACCCCACGTACGCCCCTGGTGCTACTAAAAACTTTTAATTGAAGGCAAAAATTACTCCTTCAAGTATTACAAACGTATGCCAAATGTCAATAAAATACCTTTAAGCGTTATCACCATAAAAAAAAAAAAAAAAAAATGAGAAACTTGAACACCCTGTATCTCGGAAACTAAGCCGTATAGAACATAAGTTCATATGAACTTTTCTTCATAAAATAATCCAAGCAATTATATCCCTAATTTTCGGAACGTACTTAAGGACCTCCTGTATATACATGGTTACATCCAAAAGAGAAGCCTCTTACCAAGTACCAACTTCCTAACTTCAGAAAATCAGTCGGCTTAATTCCCTTCTTTTTGACTTACCTTGTTTCCTTTCATTTTTAAGGATCAAATTTCAGAAAATCTTTTCTTTGGAGAAATCAATAATATATAAATTATAATTCCTAATACAATGATTTTTTTTTTTTTTTTTTTTTTAGGTTTTAAAGAAAAGAGTTGAAAATTACGAGTTAAAAATCGAATATAAGAGCTTTCTATAATCAAAATAGATGGCTGGAAAAGCTATCACCTTATATGTCATGAAGTTATCTTCTAACTTTTAGGTTCTAGTGCCATTAATTTAGGAGATATCGTTATGTTGATCTCTGCATATACAGAGATACTACATATTATATTGAATTAGGTTATTATACCGTGAAAGCATATAGTCCACAACGCTTCGGAATACATTGTAAAGTTTATGTCAAATTTTTAGGATGATTGATTTAGCGGTTCAAGAGATTTTTGCTAATATACAAACAAACGTTTCCACTTTATATATATAGTAAGATATCTAGTTGAAGAAATCCATTGTAATGTAATTTAATATAATAAAAAAAGTTAAATTTCGATCAAAACTTATAACCAGCACTAAAAGAAAAGAAAATAATTAAATTTTAAAATAAATGAATTACTATAGTTGACCCCCCAATAAACATTAACCATGCAGTTGACGTGGGTATTAACAAAGTGGAAAAAAAGAATTGACGCTGCTAATACATTCTCCATTGACTAATATTTAAGAAATTAGCATCAAAGTTTTATTAGCCAGTTTTAACGTTCAGCTTCAAAGATCGGCCTCTTTCATATTAATAGCAAACGACTTAAAAACTACAGAGAAGTGTTGGAGACTTACCGATGCAGTACTCGCATATGGGTCCGAAGAAGACGTGAACTCTGTTGTTAGCGTGCGTGACTCCGGACAGGTACTGGGCATAGACAGCTTCGCATCTGTCATCGTCCTGGAAGAACACCAGCTTATGGTTGGGCAGCAATCCTCGTCTGTGTACTTCACGACGGGCGAGCTCGAGTACCGGCATGACTCGAGAGAGTGAAGTGTCGTATTCGGAGTCGGCAGGTAGGATGACTGCTGCTCTGATCTCTTCGGGTCTTGAACGAGGGCCACGTTCCACTCTTCGTTTGACGGGTGAGGAATCGTCATACACTCGCAGAATTTTTTTCTGGTTTCCCGTGAATTTAGTCAGGCTTTTACGATGTTCCTCTTCGGATTTTCTCTTGACCCGACTGTCATCGGAATATTCTTCGATTTCATCGCTCGATACGAAACTCCCGAAATCTCCGTCACCATTCACCAAGACGCCGTCTTCTGATAGGTTTAAGACAAGTGTCTGATTGACTCCGATCCAACTGCCTCTGTCCTGAGGTGCTGCCTCTACCCCGACTGATATGAGAAAAGCCAAAATCCAGAATCCTTCAAGCATCAAAATTTGGAATGCCACATATCCCATACACTTTAAACGACCTGGAACAAACCAAACAATACAATGCATTATATATAGAGAATAACGAGAGAAAGAACGGGGAGAATGAACTACTTGTTCTAAACTGGCAATTAGGACACTTAGTTGGCCACCAAATATTATTGAATTCTTTATCAAAATTTGTTGTAAAAATAACCTCTCCTCGTCGGGGAATTGAACCCGACTTTGCATCTACAGCAATTTTTCCAGAAATGACAAATTCCTTTGAGCCTGTAGGTTTATTTTTAAAAAACTTCTTTAGGCGCGGTAGAGTAAATTGTTGAAGTGAAACTTCTTTAGGCGCGGTAGAGTAAATTGTTGAAGTGAAACTTCTTTAGGCGCGGTAGAGTAAATTGTTGAAGTGAAACTTCTTTAGCCGCGGTAGAGTAAATTGTTGAAGTGAAACTTCTTTAGCCGCGGTAGAGTAAATTGTTGAAGTGAAACTTCTTTAGCCGCGGTAGAGTAAATTGTTGAAGTGAAACTTCTTTAGGCGCGGTAGAGTAAATTGTTGAAGTGAAACTTCTTTAGGCGCGGTAGAGTAAATTGTTGAAGTGAAACTTCTTTAGGCGCGGTAGAGTAAATTGTTGAAGTGAAACTTCTTTAGCCGCGGTAGAGTAAATTGTTGAAGTGAAACTTCTTTAGGCGCGGTAGAGTAAATTGGCTTAGATAAAATGAAATCGCATGTATAACGAAGTTTGTGTTTTTTACAAATTTTTGTTATAGTTCGAAAATTCATGAAAACAGTTACCTTCCCCTTGCTTTGAAGGTCAAGTTCGCTAAAGCTCTTAACGACTCCCTTACTTGTTTGAGTACTAAAGAACATGTAGCAATACTTCCTCCAGGACGACGAGATGGAAGATTGGTTTACGTCAAGGAAATATCTGCAATATCGCCAATGTCTCGGTGTGCCCGAAGTTTTAATAAACTTAATATCACCTTAAATGATTTTAATTCATTATACTCGCTTAAAAATATTCTTACTGTGATGTAACTTCTTTTTATTGAATTTATAATATTATTATTACTTTATTGCTACTTCTTTTATTTGTTTTAGTTACACATAATCATCTTAAGGCTATCAGTATTTTTATTATTTTAATTACGATGCATGTTATTCGAGATATTAGTAGTACTATATTTAAATTTTTGTTTAAAAATCTGTTGTTCATGTTTTGATTTTTTTTTTTTTTTAATTTCTATTTTGGCTTATAAGGCTGGTGAGATTTTTTTTTTTTGTATAATAAAATAAATAAATAAATAAGTGTGCAAATTTTCATCAAGATCGGAATAAAACTGTAGATTTGTATAAAAGAACATGCATAATGTACAATGTACACACATATGTTGACTTTTATATACATATAGATATACATTTCCATTTTACCTCTCCTCCTTCTAAATGAAAATAAGACAAAACAGTATTTAAGAACAATTACTTTTCTTTAAACAGCTTTTCAACGATTTGTATCATGAAGGGTATCCATTACTTTATCATTTGTACCCCGTACACATAACAACAATTACTGTACTCTTAAAGAGCATTTCAATGATATGCATCATGAAGATGAAGGGTATTCATCACTTGTACTTCTTACCCCTGTGTACCAAAATTTTAATTTCGTAATCTCATGTAGGCAGTGACCTTCACCTTGTTTTGAAGAAAAAGTGTGTAAATATTCATCAAATTAGAATAAAATCATACCCTCATACGGATACACTTCTTTTTATATAAGATATAGCTATATTTTTTAATTATACCCCCCTCCTAAGTGAAAATATGATAAAACTGTACATAACCACAATTACTGTCCTCTTAAAGAGCTTTTCGACGATATGCATCATGAAGGATGTTCATTACTTTAACATTTGTACCCCGTACCCCTGTGTACCAAAATTAAAATTTTGAATATTCATGTAGACAGTGATTTTCCCCTTGCTTTGAAGGTCTAGTGTGCAAATTTTCATCGAGATCGGAATAAAACTGTAGATTTGTAAAAAGAACATGCACACATGTTGACTTTTATATATGTACGGCCGCCATCTTGAATCAATATGCCCGATGTGTAAACTATTTATCAAAAGTTACTAATTTCATAAAAGGAAGCCAATTTCTGAATTTCAAGGTTCTAGTACAATTGGTTCCTGAGATATCGTCTTGTCGAATTTTGTATATAAATGGCCGCCATCCGCCATCTTGAATCAAGATGGAGGATTTTTTAAAATATTTCTTAGCGAGCACCTAGGAGGTAAGAGGAACACACCTACAAAATTTCATGGTCGTAGGTCTAGTGGTTTCAGAGATATCGTGATGTGTCAGTCAGTGAGTCAGTGAGTCAGTGAGTGAGTGGTATTTGAATTTTATATATATATATATAGATATTATATATATAAATGCTATTTTCATGTTTTTTTTTCTTCATTATTCGCTAAAATGGTATGAAAATATTATTATTTTTCAATTAAATTCCACATAACCATTTCTTAATCGTAAAATAATAAAATCGTCAACAAATGTAAAGAGAGTAATGCATATAAAATCAACTGCTTCTAGAACTTAAGTTTCATTTCTAATGCATGTGAGTACCACAATTTTTTTTTCTTTTTTATGAACGAAGGTACCAAGTTGTTTTAAGTTGGCAACACTTTGTTTATTTATATAACCCTAAATTAAGACTAGAGATTCAATTCACTTGCGACAGTCTCGCTACGCCTAATTGCTTGTAATTGTGATTGTCTACTTGTTACTCTATCATAATTGGCTCTAATAATCAATACGCTTATTATTATTATTCTCTATCTTAGCTCCGCTCGCTTATCTTTTTAAGCGCAATGAGAATATAAGACCCAAATACACCAAATTCAGTCTGTCGCCAGTGTTTAAATGGTTCACACCGTAAATCAAAACTCCCTACTTCCCATATTATCTAGGCCTTTACCAAAGTATATTAGATATAGAAGGGGTAATATTATGTTAAGGGGATATTTATTTTATCTACTCGCGGCAGCAAAATTAAACATTACTTAACTGTTTTTAGGCTGGAAAGTACTATTTCCCTGATTTGTCATTAAAATAATAAAAACAGGCAGGAAAGTAGTTAAAACAGTCAGGAAAATACTTTCTCTGCAGGGAAATATTTCCCTGCCTAGGCAGAGAAAGTAACAGTGTTTACCACTGCGTGTCATAACCTCTTATTTGGGCAAGAACAGTTTATACTATTATCTCTATCTTATAACATTATATATTATAGTTAAATAAGTAATATTTAATAATAAATAAACGTATTAATAATAAAATAATTTGTTTATATTTGTTAATTCTGTTAAATAAGTTCAATGATTAGTAGATCTTTAATTAAAAAAAATAGTAGACACTAACTAAACTGTAGCGTCATGTAAAGCTGAAGATATTTCATTGAACATCCATATTATTTTTATTATTGAAGTCTTTCTAGATTAGACTAGCTACTTTTCTTGATGTATCCAAGTTACTTCTTTTCTTTTAAGCAATAGAAGATATCATTAACACTTTTATTAATTTTTTAGTAAAAATATACATACATATTTTATATTGCGTGCATTATTCATTCAGAAGTTATGTGTGTTATAAACGTGTGTTTTGTATTTTGTTGTTATAGATTGAGTTTGCTTTTCACTTATTGTTATTATTCCCAAGTTTCTTATTTGGACATTAATTTTAGTTAATACATATGTTATTATCTTTATAAATATGACACATAGTTATTAACTATGTTTTATATTAATAAAGATAACATTTTAGCAGCTTCATTTTTCTTCCGCAAGTAGATAAAATATTGTATGCAACAAGGCAGCAAAGGAAACATTTCTGCCTCGTTTATTAATTGCCTGCCTCGGCTTCGCCTCGGCAGTCAAATAGGTAAATTACCTGCCTCGGCTACGCCTCGGCAGTTAATTATCATAGCCTGTCCTCGCCTTCGGCTCGGAGGCTAATCTAATCACTCGTCAGTAAAATTCCATTTTGCTGCCTAGTTACATAAATAACTATTTTTAAACTAGTATATTGACTTCCGAGAATTTCGAACATGATTCTATTTAATATTGAGAGGAAAACATCAATATATAATGGATGATGTGGAAATAACTAGACAATAAATCTTTAAACATATTTCCATTACCAGGAAGAAATATTTAAAACCTGCATTAAGTTAAAATACACGGGAAATGTTATCTTTTTTAATCAACCGTAAACGAGTTTTCATTGTGCATCAATTGTTTTGAATTTTTTAACTTCACCCTTCACTGTAATTTCCCTTTTTTGTTTTAGTAATGTTTGAATTATTATTATAATTATTCTTCTTTTTTTCAAATAAATAAAAATATTCTCTACAGGTGAAACATTAAAATTAAAACATTAAAGCTACTGAACAAGTGATGGGAACAGTTTTTGAAGTTATTTTGTAAAGATTCTTCAATAAATGAAAAAAATCGGTCCGAGACAACTCAGACAAACTTTCTCATATACGAGTTTATAATTTCTTGGCCCAGTGTTTCCATTTATTAGTTTTCAAATGTAAATTTAAATATTAATGAACATTTAATCAAAATTTATCATAAAAATAACTTCTCATGGGCGGGGAATCGAACCCGGGATCTCTCCGTCCGGGCTTTAAGCTAATTTCTCAGGAACTAGATTTTTCCCGGGAAAACGGCTTATATCGTTGGATTCGTATATAAATGGACTACATTTTAGATTTTTTTAATTAATATCGTCGGAACCGTTTTCGAGAAATAATTTTTTTTCATGTTTTTTCTGAGTTTTTGGGGGGTAGCGCCCCCAAATTTAGAGCTCAAATTCGTTTCTCGATTTCACCTTGGGGTATTATTTTTCTGAACATGTATGCCAAATTTCGTCAAAATCGGCCCACACAGTCAGAAGACAGACAGAAGACAGACAGACAGACGACAGACAGACATTTTTTAAAAACCATATTTTTGGACTCAGGGGACCTCAAAACGTGTAAATACAACAAAATCTCAAAATCGATTTTTCGCGCCATCACAATACTTTCTCTTTATAATATGAGAAAGTAAAAAAACAAAAACAAAAAAAAAACATATTTTTAGAACTGTTAAAAAAAAAGATGAAACAAGATCCTAACAAGATTTAAACAATGTTTTTTTTTAAAAAAGAAAAAAAAACTTATGACCCATGAACTATTGACTAGAAATAAAATTGTTATCTTATATAAATTTATTGTTTTCTTTGAATTTATTTATTTCTATATTGCAATAAAAACTCGAAACATTTTAATTTATACAACAATAACTAAAGAGATATTAGTTTGAACAATGTAGTAGAATTGATACTTCATTATCCACTAATATCTTATCTTACTAGTCAAATAAAGAAATCAACTTGTATACTCGGTTAAACTCAATATTTTTGAGATGAGGTGTAAGAAAGTTTTTATTTTTAGATCTGATTCTAGATGTTTAGAAGACGTGGAGAATTGTATTTGACAAGGTCTAGGTCTCGGTTAAGAACTGGAAATATATCTTTTTCCTCTTCCATCGAAGATATACAAGTAGTCAACACTGCCGTCCATTCACCATATAATCCATATTTGTAGTTGAAATATATTACGTTAAAAACAGATTTTTGTGTGCATGCAGAAAGTTACAATAAATGTGGAACCATGTTTGTGCTACTCTCAAAAAAATCATCTAAATTTCTTCAAAGTCAGATGATACAAATTTAGATGTTGGAAAAATGATTGTACGAATGCCAAAGAGCAAGATACTCAATGCATAGGACCCTCTGTGGGCAACATTAAAATCACACAAGTTGCTAGCGAATTTTCGAAGAAAATTGAGCAATTGCAATGGCTTCAAAATTTTCTTCATGGAAATCCATTTTAGACCATTTAGAATCGATTCCTGAAATTTAACACTTTTTTATGTATGTATATATTATATATGTTATATATATATATATATATATATATATATATATATATATATATATATATATATATATATATATATATATATATATATATATATATATATATATATATATAATTATACGCAAATTTTTCTTTTAGATTCTTGAAACAATATTTAAACCTTTTAAAATTATCAAATGATCCCTGGATACTATAGACCCTCAAGAGGTCCACCTGGATACTGTTGGGAACCCCTGAGCTAGAGGAAGACAAATAAAGAATTAAAAACACTGGGCAAGTGTGACGAGTGGCGTGTGTGGCACGAGAAACTGTGGCTCTGCAACTGCGCCTCGGGGGGCTCGTGGGACGTGCCTCGTGAGACGTGTCGCGCATGTCCCAACTTGCGGTGCCCTACCTACTTACATTTGTTAGAAAAACACTTGTCGCTTCACACGGGTAATGTCGCGCCACACGCGCCTCAATTTGCGCCAGGCCTTATAGCGGAGAAAAATACCGATGTTCCAGACAGAGGGTAAATTGGAAGACTATTATTTTTTTGTATTACTCAGAATAAGTAATACGTTAAAATTATTCAACAAAAACTTTTATATTTTTTGTGAATTTGTTGTTAACAAGTTTCTTATTTGATCTATCCTTGAATAATAAATAATGGTATAGTGTTAAAATTTCAAATATTTATTTATTTTATTTCTATTTTTCTTATCAAAGAATTGTTTAAAGGAATTTAATAGTTGACTTGGTTGATTTGGAAAATATCTGTTTCTTTTTTTACCCTCTGTTGATTCTTTGTAAAGCAATATTTCTGTTTTAACCAGGTTACAAAAACTGTAGTGCAAACATAGAAGTCTTTTCATGCAATAAAATTTACTGTATTAGGTTCATCAAATGAAAAAACCCTTTATGGTTTTTTAAATGCTAATTAATAAAATTAAACTCATAAAGCGTGGATTTCTTTGAAACTCTGGAAAAAAGTAACAGTTAGCTTATTTAAAAATAATATAGTTCCAAGTTGAATTATTCTCAAATTTCAAGAATTGAGTTATTTTAACACCCACTATTAAATTATACAGGGTGGTCCAAAAGTCTCCCCCCCCCCTTAACTTTTGAACGGTTTGAGATATATTAATGAAACTTGGGGGATCTCTACCATGCTAAGGGAAGTTTGTTTTCATGCAATCGCCCACTAGGGGCAACCACCCACTTTGCCCCCAGGCCACCCAACTTCAAAATTTCAAATTGGAATGTATATTTTTGGTAGCATATTTGGATTCTACGGTGAAAAATAATAAACTTTTACTTGAAACTATTTTTTCTATCTCCAATATATTTCCCCCTACAAGAGGGCAAAGATAGCAAAATAACCCTTCCGAAATAGTAAAAAAATAGCACTTAGATCGTTATAAAATCTAAACGGTTAGAAATAAAGTAATGGAACTTGGACGATCTGTACCATTTATAGGGAAGTGTGTATCCATCCACTCGCGTACTAGGGGCAACCACCATTTTGCCCCTAGGCGCTAAAATTTACCATTTTTATACTCCCCCCCCCCCCCCCCCCCCCCCCCTATAGTGGGCAAAATATTGGAGATAGAAAAAAAAGTTAGAAGTAAAATATTTTTATTTTTCGCCGTAGAATCTAAATCTGCTATCAAAAATATACACTCTAGGGTAAACTTTTGAAGTTAGGTGGCCTGGGGGCAAAATGGGTATTTGCCGCTACTGCGCGATTGCGTGAAAACAAACTTTTCTTGACATGGTACGGATCCCCTAAGTTTCATTAATTTATCTCTAACCGTTTAGATATTACAACGTAATATCGGAACGGTTATTTTGCTACTTTTGCCCCCCTATTGGGGGTAAAATATTGGAAATAAAAAAAATAGTTTCAAGTAAAAGTTTATTATTTTTCACCGTAGAATCCAAATATGCATTCCAATTTGCAATTTTGAAGTTGGATGGCCTGGGGGCAAAGTGGGCGGTTGCCCCTAGTGGGCGATTGCATGAAAACAAACTTCCCTTAGCATGGTAGAGATCCCCCAAGTTTCATTAATTTATCTCAAACCGTTCAAAAGTTGAGAGGGGGGGAGGAGACTTTTGGACCACCCTGTATACAATAGTTTCTTCATTCTTTTTATTTTGCTTCCAAGTTTATAAGAAGCCATGAGACCGTTCTGAAGAACCAACATTTTTTTGTCTCAAAATTCAAAACTTCCAAGATAGAAATCAGTTTCAGACATCGGGGAACATTTTTGGTTGCGTGTCTGTCTGTCACCCAATTTTTGCAAACAATGCGATTTTATTGGCATTTGGATCATAATTAATAATTAGCCTACTGTTGGTCCCATGTAAGTTTCAACCTTCTTCGCCTATTTTTAGGGTTTCGAGGTCATCCTAGAAACCCTTATGCTTTTGACCAAACATCAATTAAAGTGAAAGTCAAGTTTAAAGTGCTAGAGTTAAAGTTTGAAGTTTGTGTACCCAGGCTTATCTATCTCTCTGCCGAGCCAGACTGTTGGCTTCCCAAGTCAAACTTTGCTCCACCCAAACTTTAGATCTTTTAAGTCCTCACTGTAGATTTCCCTTAGTTACATATTTTTACTATTTTTTAAATTTTCCAAGCTCACGAAGGTAACGGAAGGATTGTGATCATTCTGAAAAACAACATTTTGTTCCGAATTGAAAAGTTGCTGGACTGGACAGAAATCCGTTTTAGACAACAGAGAATATATTTGGTCTCGTACTTGTCTGTCGGCCTGTCTGCCATTCAACATTCTGTTCAAGTTTGATGAAATTTGGGTGGCAAATCACAATTAGCTCGCTTTTGTTGGTACTATAATTAATTCAAACGTTCTGCGGTCATTCCTTTCACTAAAAATAAGTCTTAACAGCTGTATTTATAAAACTACTCATCCGATTTCCCATATTATTATCGTCCGTGCGTGCGCACATTTACTATTGCTTAACTGATCCTTTTGTTTAAGCAAAAAAACATCGGTTTAAAAGTCAGAATAACTTTCTTATATAATCTCGGTCCCAGTTCCCAGAAACTTTTGTAAGCGAATTTCAACAAAATTAGATTTTTCCCGGGATAATCAGGGCCGGATTTAACAATTTTCCGCCACTAGGCACTATTTTTAACGCCCCCCCCCCCCCCACCCTTTAAAAAAGTACCTTCTTACTATTCATTCATGGAAGTTCCTGCGAAAAAGTTGCCAAAAAACTTGATTTTTGCGTACCGTACTATATTTTGTCAAAGGATGTTTGTTTAAGTCACACAAAACACCAGGCGAGGGTGCTAAGATGCTTACTACGTACTATGGTTCTAAAGATTGTTGCCCTCGTCAGACCAAAATTTGAAAATGTTTTCTTAACAATATTTAGCCTATAATGTTATTTATATTGTTGGTTAGGTTAACGAAAATACAAACAGTTCGGCTACAGTTTTTTAATTTTATTAATTTTACGGTAGGTACATAACCTAATCAAATCTTTTGAAAAAAAAAAAATGGCTTCCTGGTTACATAGCTACTTGGCGTTGTAAATTGTTTAGTGACATCAGAACAAAAGATTGTTTCATAAAAGAAAAAAGAATGTAATGGATATTTATTGCACTAATAAAAATATCCATAGCTAAATACAAAATAAACAAATTAACTCACTTCACATTTGCCAAGATATTTAACTTTACTTTTATTGCTAAAAACTCTTCTATAAGGTCGTCAACAGCCATCTTTGCGATAAGCCCCGCGTCCGCTACCGCCCCCTGGTACTGACGCCCCTAGGCACGTGCCTATAGTGCCTAGTGGGAAATCCGGCACTGGGGATAATGACGTACATGTAGATTCTTATGTAAATGTAATACATTTTAGAATTTTTTAATCAAAATCGTCAAAAGCCTCTTTTTGAGCAAAATCTTTTTCCACTATTTTTCAGTTTTGGTGGGTAGTGCCCTCAGATTTGGAGCTATAATTTATTTCTGAAAATGTATGCCAAATTTTTATTGAAATCGGCCCAGTAGTTTAGGCTCCATGCCTCTGCACAGGCGACAGACAGACTTTTTTTGAACAACATTTTTTTTTAGACTCAAGGGACCTCAAAACATGGTAAATTCATAAAAATGGAATTCGCACCATCACAATACTTTCTCTTAATACAAAAAAGTAAAAAATAATTGTAATGGATTTAAAAAAAACCAGGGGGAAAATTAAATAAGTTAGGCAATAATGGTCGCAAAAGCAAATATCAAACCCTTTAAGGATTAGTGGTTTGCCTGGCAAACCACCCTCTTTTGCTCCGAATGGCGCACTACTGTTTTTTTCTAATTTCTAAAATTAGAGTTGCAAATCTCACCTGTGGGATCAAGAATGGCCCCAGAAAAATATTTTTGAAAAAATGCTAGCCCCCTCTCCCATAAAAAAAATATCAATGTTTTTTGGTGGTTTCTAGGAGATGCCACCAACTAATTATGGATTTGTACTTCTGATGACCTTAACAAAAATTATATTGCCTGTAAGGTTTGGTGGTTTACATTCTTTACCACCTTAAAGTAGGGGGTTAATGGAATGAACCACCAAACCTCTAAGACAACGTAATTTATTAAATTTTCACAACTCAAGCTAAAAATCTGCAAATAACTCAAGAGCGCTAATTATTTATTATAAAAACTCAATTTTAAATCAAAACTGGTAGTATAATAAGAATTTTGACAAAAATCCGCTCTAAGAAATTGCTTCTATGAGCCAAAAAAAACTGGAGACATGTCATCCAAAACACACGTGTAGAGATGGTCAGGTGGTAAACCGTAAAAACCACCAATCCACAGTAACATTTTTTTTTTTTTTTTTTTTGCCTGATTCTTAAAGGGTTAAAGTACGTAAAGAAGCTATGTGCCACATTAATTGGCAGACTATTTATTTTTACTCTTTTTAAAAGATTTTTCCAATCGTTGTAAAACAGCCAATATTTGTCTGAGTAATCTCCTGTCGGTTTTTCTAAAAGGGATTGTATCCGGCTTTTCAAGCTAAATCTACTTTTTCAGAGTCAGGATTAAAACCATTTTTCCTGAAATAGATTTATCCTTTGCTCTTTTTTCACGACATAAAATTGGAATATTCATGGAATAATTTTTCAATAAACAATATAATGGAAACTGTATTATGTATGGTTCCAACATGAAAAAGTCGTGTCATTATCGTTTTGTTATATTTATATGTATACATGCTCAGTATGATTCAGTTAAGCAATATCAAATTCTTCGGCTTCACATATTTGCGAACCTTCTGATGATGTAGTCTGTAAAAAACTTTATTTTTTGGGGGGTTTTATTTAGTTCCTAAATTTCCGAATAAATCTAAAATGAAGTATGTAATAGTTATTTATGCACCTAGGGAGTAAAGTAAGCCATTATTCCCTGAGCGAAAAAAGTTGGTTCTTGAGGCGAAGCCGAAGGAACCATGGTCCCTAAATCCCGAGGCGAAGCCGAGGGAATTAGATTCTTTAATTCCCGAGGCGCAGCCGAGGGAGATAATTATCGCGAGGGGAATAATGGCACTTTACTCACGAGGTACATACAATATTTTATCTCCAGTAGGAAGAAAATACACATTTTCGTCCATAGCACAGTTTTTGTTTATTATTTTAATAAATAACAATAATTATTAGCACTTTTAATAGCAGATATAAGAGATTCAATATTAAAAACAAATAAGAATTGGAATTAAACTCAAATAGAAGGTTATTTAGATGCAGGTTATAATGTTGTAAACAAAGATAAACATGGTCAAAAAAGCGCAGTGCCGCCAACCTGATTTCAACAACTTCATTACATTAGCCATACATTTTCTACTATTTATAAAATAATTAAGTTGCAATCTTTACTTTTTTGCCCTACTTTACTTTTTCGCCCTACTTTTACTTTTTCTCCCTACTTTTTGAGTTCAGGGATGAAAAGACCTGTTTTAGTCCCTCTAAACTAATTCAAAATCATAACTTTTTTCCCTACTGGAGATAAATAATTTTAACAGAGGAATTGTTTTTATTGTATTTCTAGAAAATATTCAGTAATTACATGTTATCACGTAACCCTGAAACAATTAACAGAATGGAAAACGCTAGGAAAAGTAATTATGCTTACTAAAACGTTTAGTACGAGATGCAACCAACAGAATGTGTTAGAGGTTAATTCCAGACAAATTGAGCTTAATTGGAGTTAATCTTTCAGACACAATAATGAGTGTTAGAAATCCTTACAGTATTTACTCTAAAAGAACAAAAATCGGTCAGAGACAACTCAGACCAACATTCTCATGTAAGAGTTCATAATTACTTAGTCCAGTGTTTTCCATTTATCAGTTTTCGTGTTTCCTTGGTACAATTAATTATTATTGAACATTTCACCAAAATTTATCATAAAAATAACTTCTCCTCGGCGGGAAGTCGAACCCTTGCTTCTCTCGTCTGCGCTTAAAGCTATTTTCTCAGAAACTAGATTTTTCCCGGGAAAACGGCTTATATTGTTAGATTCGTATTTAAATTGACTATATTTTAGAATTGTTTAATCAAAATCGTCGGAACTGTTTAGATTTTTTTTTTTTTTGATTTTTGGGTGTAGCGTGTTATATCCCACCAAAAACACTTAGTAAGCACACTAACACACAGGTAAACTGGAGACGTAGTATTTTATCTATTTCTATTAAGACCTGGGTAACACTGAAATACTATATAGACATTATATTTTATTATCGCAATAGTCAAGTTTCAATGCTTCCAGGTGTCTCAAAGTAGAAAATTATTCAGTCCCAATTTTTGTATTTTAACTTTTTTGTACTTTATAGAATTAATTCTACTAATTTCTAGGGCGTTGATAAAACCAAAAAAAAAAAAAAAATCCTTATAGCTTCGTATCTGTGTCTGACTGTCACTCTGTACGGTTCCAATAACTTTGGAATCAAAAGAGAAAATGATGAAACATTGCAGTATTAAAGATCTTTTTGACGCGCACACAGGAAAAATATAACGAACTCAAAATTATCAGCCATTCAAATCCAAAATGGTGGATACATCATGTCACGCGAAAAAAAATATTTTTTAGGGTCCTTAGGCAAAACCATAGACCCTTATATTTTCCTGCGTGTGTCTGTCCGTCCGTCCTCTCGCCTGCTCTCACGGCTACACCTTTCGTCCGATCACTTTGAAATTTGGCATGTATGTGTGTGAACATGAGTGGGTGTGAAACGTGTCCCCCCCCCCCCCATTCTTGCTTATGTGAAGTGCAAAAAATCTGAAAAAATTCCTGAACATTCTTCGACCAAAAGTTAAGATACCACTTTTTGGAAATTTCGAAAAAAATATTATTTTATTTTTTATTGACAAAAAACGTTTTTTATAACTATGCGGTCTTTTCGATGTATTTATATGGTTGTAGTCCGGTTCAGTGGCAAAAAAATACTTTATCAGAAGTTTGTTTATGTGTTTTGAGAATATCAGACCCATAGAATGGTTCAAAGTAAGCTTCCTAGCATTTTAAAAAACACCATCAATAGGGTACTATACTTAAACTATACAGTGTGGCCTACGGACCCTCGCTCTGTGCTGACTAGCACACACTTGACCTGTTTATTTTAAATATCTTTTCTTGTACTATATAAAACTAAATTAAAAAAAAAAATATTTTCTTGGACCTCGAACGAAACTTGCGCCCCCAAATTTAGGGCTATTAATTTATTTTCTTTAATTAATTTCTCGATTTCGCCTTGAGGTGTGATGTTTCTAAACATGTACGCCAAATTTTGTCAAAATCGGCCTAGGCCCCACAGACGACAGACAGACATTTTTTAAAAACTACTTTTTTGGATACAAGGGACCTCAAAAAGTTTACATCCATCAAAATCTCGAAATCAAATGCTCGTGCCATCACAATACTTTCACTTTATATGAGAAAGTAAAAATGGAAATAAAAAAATATTACTAATAATATGAAGATTAATGGTATTATTACAGTGTATAAGGAATCAATTAAATTTCTTATCAACAGCTCTTCTCTCTGCAGTCTGCAGTGCATTCCACTTTGAGCGGCCAATAAATATTTGACTTTTGTTTCAAGACTTGGGATTTATATATCACTGGTATTATAAGTTATGAACCATGAAAAAACCCAAAATATTCTTTAGTTTAGATACTTCTAATTAATGGGTGTAATTATTTTATACTTTCTCATATACGTAGTATATAAAGAAAGGGAGAAAGTATTGTAATATGTAGTGCGAACATTTTATTTTGAGGGATATTCACGTTTTTAGGTTCCCTGAGTCTAAAAAGGTAGTTTTTAGGGGGAGTGTGTTGGTTATTGCAGTGATTTAGTATTTCGATGGCTAATAAGTGATACCTCGTAACTACCAAAAATGGTGATTTGGAAATTTTCATTATATTGGCCTCCCAAGTCTGCAAGTGTACATGCGAGATCTCTTAAGTAAAAAATAAGTCCTTCACATTGAAAATGGGCAGTCGAGACATCTCGTATCAGATTCGCCAACTATTTTTGATGTGTTAGCTTGTAACTACGATAGACAACTCTTATGAGTTTCTGGTGTATGTGTTTTGGTGAAGGTTAGTAGTGACACCTCATAACTGAGCTGCCAATTCGTGAGACCTCGTATGTGTTGCACTTTATTAAAGAAGTGACAGAGTGAGAACTCGTAATTATATTATTTTATGAACTGTTACAATTTGACAGTTACCAATGTTTCAGAAGGGTTACATGTTATACAAATTGGTAGTTCTTTAGATTGTTACTCCCATATGTTGTTTTAGAATAAAAATGACTTTGATTAAACAACTATTAAGAAAAATGGATGTTTAATCCAATGTACTTTGGGACAAAGGAAAATCCCACTTCTGTTTCGATGAGGGAGTAACTGTCTAAAGAAGAAAATTCAGTACACCTTCTTTAAATTTTTACCCCCTCTGTTTTTTTATAAGGAGAGTAAAAATCTAAAGAAGTGTCTACAAATTTATTAAACCCATAAAAAACTTAGTCAGTTAAAGTAAATTTATTTTTCAAAATATTTTTTTGTTCCTCCTGTAAACCTGACATTTTGAACGAGGAATCACTTATTAGTCATCGACTTGTGAAGAGATGTGTCCTTCAATAAGTTCTTTAAAACTAATAAATTATCCATAAATTCTAATTAATAATTTATAATTAAATTGAGGTGATTAAAATATACATCGGATATGTTATTGTGAAAAATAATGAAGAATATTGGTAAGGAAAATATTAATTTAGAAGAGAGTACGTGGAGGAGAAATTAGATTAGCTCGGCGGAGATATTAGTAAGTTGAAGGCCTAGCGTACACGATGCTGAAGGAGGTATGCAGTTGATTGTTTTCCCAGTTTCCTTGGTGATAGATAGAAGATTGAAGTGTGTGCGTGTGGGAAGTGTAAACATGATTTGTTTGATTCCTCGTAGCGCACGCTATCTGGTGGCTATTTTAGGAACTTTCTTCTGCCTCGCCAGATTGATTTATACCCTGGGATTCTCTTGTAACTCCGAGTGTGAAGTTTCCTTTTTGGAGATCTCATGTTGGCAAACTTATCCTTTGCCCGGCCAGATAAACAAGCCAGCCTCGATAACTCTTACATTCATCTTAACTGACCTACTGCTCAGCCAAACAGAAACTTGATATCACATATTTAACCTACTTCATATTATTTTCCAGTACTAAATCCAATATAAACACGATTCATTAAGTAATAATAATGAATACAACTTTGCTTTCTCGATCTGTATAGTTTTATAAAAATACGTGTGGTCTCGCGGGATACCCGATAGGAACGAAGTTCCTAACATTTTTCATTAAACTAATTACAAAACATGTAAACTATTTTGCCGTAATCTTCAAAACAATAAATGCATATTAAGGTTACAACAAGGTTACTTGAGTACCAAAACAATCCGCAGTTATAAAAATATTGATTGTTACTAATTAAACAGCTGAGAACTTCCTGCACACCGCGGCCCGGCCAGGAAGCGGCCGCTTCTCGAACTACTAGCGGCCCTGTAAAGATAAAGCATGCATTTTTACAGGCCCCAGGGCTGTAAAATGGAACTTTACCGGCCGCTCAGGACAGGAATGTTTACAAGTGGAGTGCAATAAATATATTTATTAAGGAAAGTTGTGATCAAGGAGGTTGAGTTCTAGATTCTAGATGACATATCAGGAAGCATTATAAATAGGTTATTACTATTTTCATATATATATATATATATTATGATTTGTCCGTGATAAATTTGTGATGTGTCCGTCGGTCCGTCGCTCTTTGGTTCATGGGCCAGAACCGTTAAAGCGAAAGTGCTGAAATTTGAAACACTGGTTCAACTTTTTGACCCAACCACAGGAAAAATATTCATAAGTTCAAAATTACACATGCGCATGCGCCATTCACAAAAATGTGGTAAACTCAAAAATGTATATTTTTCTTTTAATTTTCGAGTGGGGTATCAAATAAAAGCTGCTGAATAGATATTATTCAGAATTAATTCTAAATAATTCATGGTTATACCTTATGGTGGAGCGATGAAATTGTTTTGAAACAATGTAATTTATTGTAATATTACCGATAATAACATTGTGACTCCCCAGGGGATCGAACCAGGGACCCTTGAAGTTAAGAAGAAAAATCATAATTACTTAACGGGTATGCTTAATCATCTATAAAACCCTAAAAAGTATTGGACGCAAGTACTTCCCTGTGATTTTTACAGTTATGTTTATAATACAAAAAATGTTAGGTTAAACGAAAAAAAATGTAACCCCTTTCAAAAGTACTAAAATGCAGTATCAAAGTTTCTGCTACGTACTCCCTTATCTTATTTTATTCTTTATCTTTATTTTAACTTTAAGCGTACGTACTTTAATCTACAGAATGAATTTCCACGTCAAAATAATATATTGGTTCATAAAAAATAAAAATGGCAATGGATTTTATTAAAATTATATTTCACCTTTTTACACTTAGCTACCCCCCCTAAAATAAATATTAGAAAGTAGTAAAAATATAAAAGGCATTCACTGCTTCTGTGAGTTCTATAATAAGCTTTTAACTCATATTTTTATAACATAAAAGTTATGCTGTAATAACATAGTCCACATTACATCAAATAGAATTTTCCATAACTTGCGTGTGTAAATATATATATATATATATGGAAATTCTACAGCTTTCTAGACTTATAAAAGGTTTATCGTATGTATAAATCGTATTTCTATTACCTGATATTAAATTTAGTTCTTTGAAGAAAATCAAAAGTATTTTCTTCAAAGATCTAAATTGTTATTTTAATATTTAATAATTCTTTAAAGATTTAAGATCAAGTAAAATTGGGGAGTAATATAAATGTTTTAATGGTGGTTGATAAGAGATTTATAATTTGTATTTACGTGGAAACTAGAATTTAGAGTACTCAAGGAAAGCATTGAAGACTTCAAGCTAGGAATGAACGTAATTTCTGTTAACTGGTGCTTTCCCCTACTAGTTAATTATTTGAAAAACTAAGCCCGTGCATAGATATGAACACTTCATTCAGTAATATCATACACATAGAATCTTAAATATATATAAGATTGGACTGGTGTCTGTACATTTATCCGATTGGGCTCAAATTTTGTATTTACACAAAATGAGTAGTTCTGATAACGAATTTAAGTTTAAAAAACTTTGTGTCTGTTCGTCTGTACGTTAATCACGTCCAAACGGCTGAACAGATTTTGTTGGTTTTTGGGTACAATGCTAAGCTCAATTCTGCGGGTGTTATAGGCTATAAAACTTTTTGCTAACTTTATATGGGGCTTCTAAATAGATTTCAAATTTCTAATTTTACTTTTTATAAAAAATGTATTTAACAAAAATAGCAGAAGAAGCTACTGACAATATTTTATGTTCTGTGGAAATTTCTGTTGGAAAAACTGTTAAATCCCTGTCAAAAAATATTTATTCGTTTTTCTGTTTTTCTGTGCGTCAATCACGTCCAAACGGCTGAAGAGATTTTGTTGGTTTTAGGGTACAATGTTAAGCTCAATTCTGCGGGTGTTATAGGCTATACAACTTTTTGCTAGCTTTATGTGGGGCGGAAAATGGTTTCTAAATAGGTTTCAAAATTCTAATTTTACTTTTTATAAAAAATGTATTTAACCAAAATTGCAGAAGAAGCTACTGATAATATTTTATGTTCTGTGGAAATTTCTGTAGGAAGAACTGTTCAATCCCTGTCAAAGAATATTTTGGTTCATTTTTTTAAACATATACTAGGAATCGCGTGGCTCTATCATTGAAGCGAGCGTATGGTAATAAATATGTATTGAATACTGAAAAAATAGATAATCATGAATCATGATGAGTTGATAGATATAGGGTATGATAGTAGTACAGCTGCTAGTACTAAGGGAACAACCCTGCATTCTTACTATTCCTCTAACCACACATCTTTAAACGTTTAGGTCCGCTTTAATAGTTTTAACCATCTTTATTAATTCATAGCGGTGTCGCTGTTGGTTTCACTAAAAAAATTTATTTGTAATAAATGTTCGTCTCATCCAATAGATAAAGTTAGAATTTTTTCCCGTCCTGAAATTCCAATTTTAATTTTGAAGTGCACGTTTACGCGAGCTTTGCGCGCGAACGCTTGGGCAGACAACGTTGTCCAACGAACTCGTCCTGAGCATTGGTAAAATGAACATGTGTACCAAATGTCATCAAAATCGGTGAACTTTTACTTAAGTTATCGTCGTACGTTTCAGACACACAGACAGACAGACAGACACGGAGCATATTTCGTTGAATGTAGGAAGCTCGCTACGCTCGCTTCAATTATTTAAATAGTTCATAAATAATCAAGAAGACAATTTTTTACAAAACACACCTTACCATGCCTAAACCTTTATAAACAAATTATTACCATTTCTTTTTCCTAAGGGGAACACATAGGGAAAAGTAAGAAAAGAAGAGGAATTGAGCCCAGACCGATCTTCTAAAGTTAAAAGTTAATACTTGAGAAAGGGCTCCTATTTTGTATGTGAAAATATAATATATTAATCAAAGATAATTCCAATTTTAACTGAGGAATGTGAAAAGACACGAAAGATACAGAAGGGAAATACCCCTGCTTTTCCCGGAAACTTAACTTTTAAGAATTTTTCATAAGTAGTCGGAATTATTTTTGCAAGTTATATTATCAAAAGGGAGGGGGTATAGAAATTAGGGGAGGGATAGAATCTAGATATTCTCGATTAGGAAAATAATTTAAATTTTCTTGATGGTAGGTTTATAAACCCATCAAATTAAAAATAACACACTCAACAGCGAAGCGTTTTGTTATGTTTTGTTATGTTATGTTATGTTAAGCAAGGGTATCCAGTAAGTTATATATATAAATACATTATGACATAAACAGTGCACTTTTAGCGTCCAGGGAGCACAGAAAAGATTGTAATTAGGTGAAATTTAAAGAATTATATGTTAGGGATTTGTCATAGAGATTCACATAAGTAAATAAATAAATAAATTACCATTTATTGAATCGTAATATATAAATGACAATTATACATTTATTTAATATGTTCTTTTGTCTTCAGGGGTTTTATTTTTCTTAGAGTCATGAATCAGAGAGCACTGCATGATCATGACTCATAGTTAAATCTTAGAGTCATGAATCAGAGAGCATGACATGATCATGTTCATAGTTAAATCTTAGAGTCATGTATTGTGATGGCGCGAAAATTCGATTTTGAGATTTTGATGGATTTACATGTTTTGAGCTCCCCTGAGTCCAAAAAAGTGGTTTTAAAAAATGTCTTTCTGTCTGTCGTCTGTCTGTGCAGACGCCTGGAGCCTATACTACAGGGCCGATTTTGACGAAATTTGGTATACACGTTCAGAAAAATCATACCCCGAGGCGAAATCGAGAAATGAATTTTAGCTCTACATTTGGGGGCGCTACCCCCCAAAAACTCTGAAAAAACGTGAAAAAAAATTATTTCTCGAAAACGGTTCCGACGATTTTGATTAAAAAATTCTAAAATGAAGTCAATTTAAATACGAATTGAACGATATAAGCCGTTCCCGGGAAAAATATAGTTCTTGAGAAAATAGCTTAAAATGCGGACAGAGAGAGCCCAGGTTCGATTCCCCGCCCGGGAGAAGTTATTTTTATGATACATTTTGATGAAATTTTCAATAATAACTAAATGTACATACGAAAACTAATAAATGGAAAACACTGGGCTAAGTAATAATTAACTCGTATTTGAGAAAATTTGTCTGAGTTGTCTCGGACCGATTTTTTATTTACTAAAACTCTTGAGGACACAAAAGAAAATATTAAAGTTATGTTAAAGGGGACAACATACTAAAAATGTATTATAAATTTATTATTCTACGCCATTTTAATGTTCCAACTCGGTACAACCGTGGTAACCTGTAACTGATTTGAGAATTATTTTGTTTTTTTTTAAATATAATTTATTAAATAAAATAAAAAATATTTTTATAATGAATCCAAACAAAAACACTTTCTTCTATTATTAATAATATTTGTGGAATTTAATTTTCGTTGATCCATTCTTGGCAGTATACAATACATGCTTCATGATTGACATCCTTCATGACTCCTCCGCAACACTTTGGCATTTCTTCGTCTCATCTAACACTAGGTCTCCCATTTGCTCTACCACATTCTCCAGGATACCAGGATATCATCTCCTTCGTCACTCTGCCCTCCTTGGTTCTCGCAGTATCCTGCCCACTTCCACTTCCTCTCTGTCATAGTTACACCCGATCTCCTCCTGCTTAGTCATATTTCTTACCTAAGTGTTTCACTTTCTGTCCTTCCTTGTGATTTTCAGCATACTTCTTTGCATCTTCCTCTGAGCTACTCTCACCTTCTTAAATATTATTTCAGACATAGCCGAGGTCTCTACTCCGTACAACATAACAGGCACATCAGACTTGATCCAAAGGCCTTTCTCATTTTGCATATTTATATTTTCTCTAAATAGATTTCTATATCTGTTATAGCATCTCCAGGATGCTAAAATTCTTCTCCCTATTTCTCTCTTGCTTTTTGCTTCCCAGCTTACCGAAGGTAACGGAAGCATTGTGTTCACTTTTGAGAACGAAAATCTTTTATGTCTCCAATTTTAAAAATTTCAAGACAGAAATCCGTTTCAGACATCAGGGAACATTATTGATTCCGTGTCTGTCTGTCTGTCTGTCGGTCAGTGTGTCCGCGAAACCTGAAACGTGTGACGATAACTTGAGTAAATGTTGACCGATTTTGATGAAATTTGGTAGACATGTTCATTTCACAAATGCCCAGTTCGAGTTCGTTGGACAACGTTATCCGTTCAAGCATTCACGCACTGCGCTCGGGTAAACGTGCACTTCAAACTCAAAATTGGAATTTTTGGTCGGGAAAAACTTCATGTATTCAATGAGACAAACATTTTTTACAAATACAATTTTTTATTAAATCCAACAGCGACACCGCTATGAAGTGTTAAAATCGCTATGTGCCACACTAATTGGCAGTCTATTTCTCGTTCTTATTAATTCATTGTAACTCTCACCCTTTCCCTTCAGACTTGAGAAGGGGTAATTTTCAATGCTGTTCAGTGTTACCAATTCACACTGGGGAACTAACTTCTAAAAGAAGAACTTTCAGGTCCCTTGAGATAAGTAATGCACTTGCAGACTTAATCTGCAAGTGTTAGTTTTTATTTAGGTAAGGTGTTTAATAGGTTCAGCTAGACCTGAATATCCCGTTATGATGTTATTATATTTCTCTAGCATGTAGCCAGTTAACTATCACATATTTAGTAAAGGTGGCTGAAAGATTTTGAATAGGTACGTTTATATAATATAAAAAGTCAAGACACATGTTAAGATTTAAAGAGGTAATATAATTTGAAGTGTATGCTAAGTGTACAAAGGTTCGGTCGGGGGCGACTGACTCTAATATAGAGGGGACTCCAGACATCAGAAGGTAGAGGTGGAAGGGGTTTCTTATCAAGGGTAGCTCCCACCCCTCCGCCGCTCCTATCTTGAAGTCTTCATGAAGAATATTCTCCAGTGACCATTCGTCCTGGTTATTTTTTTCAAAACCAGGAAGAAATTCTACCAGGACGCCTAAGGGGGGAAAAGAATTTTAAACCACCGACCAGGCTTCGAAAAATTAGATACATTTTTACTACAAATTTTTGGCTGTACCTTTTAATAATTAATGCAACTGTCTTTTTTTAAATGTCCTGCAAGTTTTCAATTGAGGAAATATAGTCCCCGTAGAATAATAAAAAAATTTGCTATTTTAGCAAGATTTGCTAATTCAACAGAATATAATCAATAATTAGTATAAAATTGATCATAATTATATAATCAAATTTAGCAAATGTTCTGTGTATTTAATTTTCTAAACTTATAATACAGATTAAACAAAATAAATTCGTAAAGAATAAAAGCAGGTCTTCCTTACAAGAATTCATTAGAACAAATTAAAATTTATTAGACGGAATTTAATGTGTTTCTTACATTGTTTAGATTTCTTGTTGAGACGTTTTATTCTCATAGTGTAGTTTTTTTTATCAAACCTCGAATTCTGATATTTATCTTTTCAAAAATCTAGTTTATACGAAATAGGGATAGCAAAAAAAATTACAGATCAAAGAATTCAATAGAAATACATATTTATTGGTTTTTATCTTGGTCCTCTTTCATGTGATAAAATATATTTGTGATTCACAACACCCTGGAATTTGTTTGGTACATCTTGATAAAACAAAGAACATATAAATTTCACTTGCGAACTTACCGAAAGTAATGGGAGCTTTAAGCTCTTTCTGAAAAAACGAAATTTGTTTGTTTATATTTCCTAATCCAAAAAAAAATCGTAGACAAATAGTATATTATGTTACTAGGCTGTGAAGTGAGTTTTTTCTTTACCGCGGCAATTACATTTACTGTCGAGCGAAGCGAGACAGTAAATATTGCCAAGGTAAAGAAAAACACTTCACAGTCGCGTAGCATATGCTATTTTTTCCGAGGTAGCAGGCAATAAAAAACATTAAATATTATTCACTAATCAATATATAATAATAACAAATATTAGTACATACTTAAGACTTAAAAAAAGAAACCTTAAAAAGAGGTTACACTATAAGAAAAGATAAATAAAACGCATTGACATCTAGCGGATTTTAATCGTACTAGATGCATTTCTACAAAGACTGCAGCACTTCTAACGGAAGTTTTGACAACTACCCGCCGGAAAATAAACATCTTTTAGTTCCTAGGACGTAAAAGATTTTTTATTTACAGCTAGGAGTAATGAAAAGATTTTTTAAGTCCACGTAATGAAAAAATGGATTTTAGCTATGTTTTTTAGGCTCTAAAGTTACTATTTCACAGCCTACCACGGAAAAAATTTATTTCAGACATCAGGGAAATTTTTTTATCTTATGTTCGTTTGAAAGTCTGCCCAACAACATTTTTTTTAACTAAAATATTTTATCAACTACTCAAGAAATGTATATTGTAAGTAAAAATTATCTCACAGAAAGTCCTATATTAATATTGCCCAAATGTTCAATATTAAGATAGTAAATATAATGAGACCCTTGTTGTAGACTCAACGGGCAGACGGCTTTTAGCCATGCTGATTTATTTTTCTATTATGTAAATGTAAAAAAAAAATGTATTTAAATAAAAGTATTATTTGATTTAATTGATAAACCCCTGTTGTTTCCTTATTAATTTCAATCCCCGTTTATTGTTTTATCTACGATTGATACGAAATATAAACATTGTATCTCTGTTTAGATGCGTAGAAAGTGATTATTTACGTACTTGTATTCATTGCGCATGCGCGTCTCATAGTTCTGAAGAATTCCTCTTCTTTACCACGCTAGCGCGGTAAAGAAGAGGAATTCTTCAGCTTTACGCACGATTAGTGAGTTTGTTTACATTTAACAAAACTAATTTGCTGTTCTTTTATTAAAGTAACTGTTTATATCGAGATTTTAGTGAAAAACAATGAGTGAATCAAGTTACTTTGACGAAAATGTGGAGAATAATACTCCCCCAGAAATAATTATTCGGCAAAAAATACAACTCAAGAATTAATGCCATCTTTATCAAGAGAGAGATACGAACTTACATACAGCAAGTTTATTTTTTTCTGCATTTATTATTTAACTCTAACAATCGTAGATAAAGTACGGTACGCAACTCGTGCGAAAACGGCATTTTGCATTGCTCGTGTGGTTTTACTACTGTGCAAATTCCACACTCGCATGCAAAATGCTACTTTCCGCACTCGCACTCGACGCGTAATGTACTATTCCTTTCGCATGCGAGTAATAGTATATTATGTTACTAGGCTGTGAAGTGAGTTTTTTCTTTACCTTGGCAATTACATTTACTGTCGAGCGAAGCGAGACAGTAAATATTGCCAAGGTAAAGAAAAAACACTTCATAGTCGCGTAGCATATGCTATTTTTTCCGAGGTAGCAGACAATGGAAATACATTAAATATTAATCACTAATCAATATATAATAATAACAAATATTAGTACATACTTAAGATTTAAAGAAAAAGAAACCTTAAAAAGAGGTCACACTATAAGAAAAGATAAATAAAACGCATTGACATCTAGCAGATTTTAATCGTACTAAGTAGCTATCTACAAAGATTGATGCACTAAAACGGAAGTTTTGATAACCACCAGCTCGACAAAAAAATATTTTACGTCCTTGGACGTAAAAAAAGGACGCTCAAGCATTAGCGCGCAACGCTCGCGTAAACGTGAACTTCAAATTTTAAATCTCTTCATCTATTCAATGAGACAAACCTTTTTTCAAGTACGATTGTTAAGTAAAACCAACAGCAACACCGCTATGAAGTGATAAAGATTGCTTAAACTAAATAGTTTTTATTATGAAGAGAACGCAGGAAGGGAATAGGAGGTGGTTTGGTTCCCCCACCTTTCTATTAGACCTATCTCTTCAATGGCACATCGAGCCTAGGGACCTCGAGACCAGGCGACAAGGCTTCATTGGGGGTAGGAAATTAAATAAATTAGACATTAATGGATTTAAAGAGCCTAAAATCATTAAAGTATACGCGATGGGACGCGAGGAAGCTTTGTGCAACTCTAATTGGCAGCGTATTTTTTTTCTGTATTTATTATTAAAATCCAACAATCGTAGATAAAGTACGATACGCAACTTGTGCGAAAACTGCATTTTGCTTTGCTCGTGTGGTTTTACTACCCTCGCTATGACGCGTAATGTACTATTGTGTGCTTCTTAAACAACACGACATATTCAAACAACGAAATTATATTAAATTATCAAATGAAACTTAAAAATTAAACTAGAAGTTCCTTAATTTTCGGAACATGGATGATGTTTTACTGATTTTTCATTCACTGAAGCAGTAGTGGAACGGCGTTCCGGTACCAGAACACCCCTGCTAGGTAGTTATGATATTATAAGGTGTGAAGTGTACAGGAGTAAAGACGGGAATGTTTGGAAACTTCTATAATACGATTTCAGTGGCAAGCCCTCGCACACGGGGCAACTCGATAACTAGTTTGTGATTGAAATTACTAACCGATTACAAACTCATGAGTGATGCATTTCCTCTCACAAGGCCAACTCAAATGTGATCGAAATCGTAGTTTCCTCTGTGTTTTGTAAGGTGGAACATTACAATTTTGCCATGGATAATGATTCCAGTGACGATTCAAGAAATGAATCTGTGTTAATAAATTCCTAACATTTCAGATGAAAGTTGACTTGGAAAAAAACGTCAACCACCGAATATTCGTTGCTGCAAAACAACTGTAACTATCAGAAAACAATATTTTATGGTTTTATCGTACTAATGACAGTTATTTAAAATTAGTGCAATTATAAAAATACGAAAAATATTTATTTGCCTACAAACATTATCCGTGATTTTCCATGAAGTAGAGAAAATTTCAACATTGCCTTACCTCTGATTTGGTTCATATAAAATCATGAATGAATATTTTGGATATTTTCCACGAAATAGTTATTTACGCACCAAGGCAGGAAACCAAGTCATTACACCCTGAGCGTTTTTGCTGAGTCTAAATCCAGAGGCGTAGCCGAGGGAGTTATTTAGTTGGTTCCTGAGGCGTAGCCGAGGAAACCATGAAGTTTAATCCCGAGGCATAGCCGAGGGAGTTAATTATAGCTAGGGAACTATGACTTTTTGCTCCCGTGGTAAGTACAAGATTTTTCCTTTAGATGGGAGAAAAATAAAACAAATAAAACCTAAGATTTCGATGATTTATGTAGGTATTAACAACTAAAGTTATTTTTACTACGTTTTTATTATCTTGCTTTCTTGTTTGTTTGTCCAGTACCAATCTTGCTATCGATTTTTAACTAACTTCTCGAGTAGCATTGAAACTTCTAGAATAGCTCAGAACACGATGAAAATGCACTATTTTAACACTTTTAGCCATCTTTCATCAGAATTTAATTCGTTTTCAGCAAATTTTGCTGTATGGAAAGTTAGTTTGGAAAAAATCCGCGTTATTTTATTTGTTTTGACATATCCCATATTTACGATCTTCATTTTGACGGGATTCAAATTTATGATTTATGACAGAAAATTTAAAAACGTAGTATATAAAAAGTTCTTTTTATCTTGTAATTATTATAACTTTAATTTTAACAATGATTTTTAAGAATAAAAAAAAAGTTTTATAACATCTTATAGTAAAAACAAATAATGAAAATTAAATGTTTTCTTTGATTTCCATAATAACTATGTAACTATAATAATAATTCAAATGTTTATTAATACTATAGAATGACTAACTGAATGATAACATTTTTCAAGTCCAAAAACGTAAAAAATAAATTAAAAGAATAGAGAGTTTAAATAAGACGTAAAGTGCAATTAATGTTACCTATACGTCTTGCCGAGGTCGCACGTATAAAATCGTCGTACTGTGAAAAGACGTGGTACTTTAATCTGTCACTGTTGTCGTATCAACTTTTTTACTTTATTTTTTAATTTATTTGTGCTTATCTCTAAAATTTGAGAAATAAAAAACATAAATATAACCTGATTAGACGTAACCTACCTCTTTTCGGTAAGTCTTGTTTGAACTTAGTTATTAAGTCATTCGACATTTTAAAATGACTATAAAAATTAAAGTATCACGGCAATCAAAAGTACGTCTTTATATTTAAACTCTCTAACATCTTTTGAAAAAGCTGTTTACCTGTCGAGTCATTCAGTTAAACAAAACTGTTTCTTGTACAAAACAGGCAACACTGATTTTTTTTTTATAGAATAATAGCTCTACTGTTACTTTCCACCTCGATTTTTACTTTCCGCCACGATTTTCACAACTAGGCTGTAATGAGATCCTTTCCTCTCTATAAACTAGGGTGGCAAGTAAATGATTTCTCCCTTCTGGAGGATTTTTTTTTTGTATAAAAATCATTGGAACGATTTTCGATTTATTTTTAATGATTTTAAGATTCCCCTAACACTGGATTTCATCTCGAACTATGGTTTTTTTTGAACATGCGTACCAAGTACGATTCAAATCGAGTAGTTTAAGCTCCACACATCTGCACAAACGACAGACTTTTTTTATGACTCAGCATGTTCAATGTGTTTAGATCCTAGGGACTTAAGAAGCAGTGCGCAAGGCCAAGTTCAAAGGCAAAACGATTTCAGTGTTGCCACTTTTTTTTATTAACAGCTGTTTATATCTCAATTTTCAGCTATTTTTTTAAATAATCACTGTAAAATAATAAAATTTGATTTATTACTATAATTATTTAAGTTATTTTAAATATATATATATATATATATATATATATATATATATATATATATATATATATATATATATATATATATATATATATTTAGTAGAATATTACGCTTATATTATATAAAAATGAACAATGTGGAAATGTTTATAACCTGCGATATAGTAACCTTTTCTTAAAATTTTACAGCCTGTTTGTTATTTTGCTGACACTTTGAACTTTTGCTGACACTTTGATATTTTGCTGCGTGTTTTTTTGACATGTTACAAAAGAATTAGGAGAAATGTCATTTTGCAGATTGATAACAGTACAACAATGCTTAATTTTGCTTCCGTGAGTAGATAAACTTTTTTTTTTTTGTTTATAATGTAAAAGCCATAAACATATTAATATTATTAATGTGTTTAAATTTGTGCTGCATCGCCACACTTTCTATATTATATTTGGCTCTAATGGCTCTAAGTTTTAAAGGCGCCTCCATCTTTCGGGCACAGTAGGAAGGTGGAAGAAAAATTAAAATAAAATCACATTATTATATTTGAAAGTAAAAATGAAAGAGAACGTATTTAGTACAAATCTGGTTGAACAGTGAAATATTATTTTATAATGTTGGTCTTATAGGAATTAGCCAAGGCAGACATTGTTTAAGAAAATCAATTATACAAATTTCTGCATCCGGTCCAGTCTGTACCCAGATTGGATTTAAGAAGACAACGGAAGGTAGTACGTTGCTGGCGCACAAAGGCAACAATTTGAGAGTTGTGTGTCTAAGTTTGTATTTAGCTGAGAGCGTACATTGTTTATTTGGTTAAAGTTGAGTGATCTCTCAGCTGGTTTCGTCCCGAGTCTGTTTATTATCTTGTTCAGCCAGAATCCCCAATCAATTATATCCCCCTCTCGTTTTTAATAGTCAAGAATTTTATCGAGAATTAAACAGTTTTTTAGTTTTAATAAACAAATTAAGAAAGAATTGATTAAAACGTTTTTCCCCTAAAATTTCTATTTTTATAACCCCAATTTTAAGCAAAACAAATTTTAGCACGTGTAGATTTTTAATTAAATAATCAAAGTGTATTTATAATTAAACATTGAATCAGATTGCTAGATTTTCTTTATCAGATGTATTGATGGGAAAATATAATAACAGATTTATATCCTTCAAAAACATCGATTTTGAGAAATTTGAGATTTAAATTAGTGCATAATGGGACTCTCCTTAAAATTAAGCAGTGTGATTTATATAGGCTGAGGTAATAATATTAGGCCATAAAAATAAAGTTTTTACTACAATATATTTAAAAGTATGATCAATAAATGACAGCTATACAGGGTGATTGGCGATATAATATGTACAAAAATAAATAGGGTGATTTTAAATCTCATTTGCTACAAAAACATATACACCATGGGTCTATTCTCAACCGTTTTCCCACAAGGACAAATTATATGATTTTTTTAAGATCGCATACCTTTGCTCATAAAAGCATTTATTGTTCCAAAAGTATAAAAGCTGGAACAAAAGTTTTGATATCGTTATAATGCTGACAAAATTTCCTATAAGAAAAGTGTAATATTAATTTTCATAGCCTCAAATTAAATTACAAAAAATGTATACAAATTTTATTTTTAAGAGAAAATTAACAAATTGTTTTTTTGTGGTTCCATAACTTGGCAAAGAACTGAGGTTAAACTTGGCGGGCTTCAGGAAAAACATCATTATTTACTAACGTTTCGATCAATATTAATATTATTACCCATTCATAAGGCGAAATTAGCTTCGATCAATATTAATATTATTACCCATTCATAAGGCGAAATTAGTTTCGATCAATATTAATAACCCATTCATAAGGCGAAAGTTTTAGTAAACTTCGCTGAAAGTAAAAAAGAAACGTGTTTATTGCTGACATTTAAATGAGTATACTAAAACAATATTACTTTTTTATTATGCTTTAATTATATTTACTCACCTGTAAGTCAATAATAGCAACAATAAACACGTTTCTTTTTTTACTTTCTGTGAAGTTTACTAAAAATTCAGCCTTATGAATGGGTAATAATATTAATATTGATCGAAACTTTAGTAAATAAGGAAGTTTTTCCTGAAGTCCGCAATGTTTAAGCTCTGTTCCTTAACCAAGTTATGGAGCCACAAAGAAAGAAAGATTTCTTTCTTAAAAATAAAATTTGTAAACATTTTTTGTAATTTAATTTGAGGCTATGAAAAATTATAATTACACTTTTCTTGTAGGACATTTTGTCAGCATTATATCGATATAAAAAATTTTATTCTAGCTTTTATACTTTTGGAACAATAACTGTTATATGCGCAAAGGTATGCGATCTTAAAATTTGACCTTGTGGGAAAGCGGTTGAGAATAGACCCAGGTTTATATGAGGTTTTTTGTAGCCAATGAGATTTAGAATCACCCTATTTATTTTTGTACATATATCGCCAATCATCCTGAATATTAATCGATTCCTCTGCAGTAGGTGTGAAGAGTAGGCAGCTAGTATGAACCTTATCAATACAGACTATTGATAAGCAACCCTTGCAAGGAGTCAATAATAACAGAGATAATTGTAAGATACAATATGCACCTAATTAAATAACACACCGAGCACCGAGTCTTTCATTCATTATTCATCTGACGTTAACCCATTCAACCAAAGTATGAAGAGCCGCCGTAATAAACTTTACACTGAATTAATCTATATATTTTCTAAAATAAGTTATTTTAACAACGGGGAATAAACTTCAGTACAATCTTAATTTGTAACAGTTTGAATTTGCGGGTTCAATTTTCAATTGACAATTTTTTAAATACTGTGAAAAATTTGTCAGTTTGGCCCAGTCATTTTTATTTCGTGGTGCATTATAATTTCGAGTTGAAATTTGGCACGAATGTACCTCTCTGTATGGCAAACAAGCCCATCAAATTTCATTTTGATATTAGGAAGTTATCAATTTTTGAACTTTGAAACTTTGAAGGTTAATAATACCGAAAGTTTAAATACGTTTTTGACATATAGCATATTGTTGGAACCGGAACAAATTAAGGAACAAATAAAAAAAAAAAAACGATGAAATTCTATTAATTAGTTTAAAAGTTATAAGTGAGTATAATTATTTATTAGTATGATAATTTTGATGACGTCAAAGTTTGTTTACATCGTCAAAATACCGCCAAACTTCAAATATTTAAATAAAATATATTAAAAATAATGTTTTTTTTTTTTTTTAAGAATGATAATAAATCAGTTAGTTCAAAACGGTCAACCATCCAAGAACTGACTTCTCTGCTTCGCAGCAGGAGAGGCCACTATAGTGGTCTCCGAAGTGAGGAAAAGTTCCGAGATACCCCGTACACGATTTTTTTAATTCTGAGTCCAAGTAATGTTGTACCAAGTAAAGTGTACCAGCGGTATTTCTCCACTATTCATTCCGTAATCTGAATGTAGAATCTTTCCAGAACCCTTTGAGTGAAGGTAAGCTTTTTTCTTTATTTGGGTCACCATATAGTCGCACTATATAATTTCATATTTTTTGGTCTCATACTGTTCTCCTAAATCAGATGGTAATGGTCTCCTTTTTATGTTTAGGGTGGTTAGAACTGGGCCGAATTTGCCAAACCAGCATCACCATCTATCTATATCTTCAACCACTACTAGTTCTAGTTCTTGATACCATCATACTCATATACCATATGAGTACGTCTGTAACGCATCATTCCAAATTCTAAACAAACATTTTTTCTAAATTGTCATAAGCCAATAATACGCAGCTTTCTTTGAAAATTCACTCATTAAGTCATGGTGCATGACTGGTCTTGTTTACTTTCTTATTTAAAAATTATATTTATTGGAATCGCCAGACTTGAATTAATGTTATTAACTTTCGATTAAACTAATATTTTTAAATGATCGAAGTTTTGATTATGATTATAAATTCTTCTTCAGACTGTCGTCCGGTCTCTTAAATATAAGTGTTCTAGAAGCGAGAATAGTTGAATGAGTTGGTAGAATGTTTAAGATAAAGAGAATATGGTTTAGAGATGAGAAGTACGAGGAAAGTATCCGAGGAATTCGGAAAACGGAAAGCTGTTACGGATCTTGGGAAAGGGTCTGGGTATGGTCATTGTAGATGAAAACAAAGCTGGAGCATTAAGGACTTGGCTGGGACTTATGGATTGGATTTGCTAGGAATTGGAACGAAACGTACTGCTTCATATTGACATCTATAAATATCACTTCTCTGCAACAGGACGTGGAAACTGGAAACAAAAGCCAAACCATTTAGACTCTAGCACGTAATAGTTCCAATCTATTTGTAGATTCAAATTGATTACACGAATCCTTTAAATTTGTATTATATAATTAGAAATGTATATTCAATGTTATTTAAAGCAGTTTGCCAATTAGTGTGTGGCCCCTAGCTTCCTCTCTCCTATTTCGTGTACTTTAATGAATTGTGTTTTTACAACCTATTATTGTCAAATTTATTTAATTTTCCTCCATTTTGAATAACTCTGTCAAAATTGTTTTGATTTTTTACCTGAATTAAAAAGTATGAATTTAGAAAAATTTAAAGAGAGCAAACGGTTGAAATTAATCTGGGGCTATCTGCGGGCTACTTTAGACAGACCATCTAAATTTAAAAAAAAAAAAACAAAAAAAAGATGAGTATACTTTTGAAGATATAGGTGCATATAAATGTATCAGCAATGTAATACCGTAATTTTGCACACTGCAATACGGTACACAATTTGTGTAGTGAGAGATACCAAGGGATGTGCCACACTAGCGTGACACATAGGAACTGTTCCAACATTAGACTAAACGTCACAAAGATGTTGGCTCGGCATTACGCCATGTCCGGCAGAGTTGGGTGGGCATCGTCGGGCCTCTGATGAGTCGGACGCGATGAAACGATGCAGGACATGGCGTAATGCCGAGCCAACATTTTTTTGACGTATAGTCTAATGTTGGAACAGTTCCTATGTGTCACGCACATCCCTTGGTGTCTCTCACTACACAAATTGTGTATATAAATGTATGTTTGTGTTCAAGTGGTAGAGGAACAAATCGGCACAGAGGGGGGTTAAACTTATAACTTAAAGTTTGGAACTTATATGGGACCAACTATGGGCTAATTGTGACCTACCATCCAAATTTCAATAAAATCTACGAGTAGTTTTTAGGATATGTCGCTCAAAATTTGTATGATACTGTTTTTGTATGGAACTATAAAAGTTTCATACAAATCAGATAAGTACTTTTGAAGCTATAGGAGTAAATAAATGTATGTTTGTGCGCATGTGGAAGAGAAACAAATAGGTGCAGAAGGTTGAAACTTATATGGGACCAACAATAAGCTAAATATGACCTCCCATAAGAATTTCATTAAACTCGGACGTGTAATTTTTAAGACAAGTTGGTTCGCAAAAATGAAGCGACAGACAGACTCGGGACCAAACAGATTTCAGTCTTGTAATTTTTTAAATCGGATTTATAAAATATGTTTGCTTTTCAAAACGGTCACATGGCTTCTGGACCTTCGGTAAGCTCGGAAGCAAAAATCAATTGAGCAATATTAAATTTGACCAAACACAATAACATTAGTATCCAACCCGAGCATTAATTTCTTACAATTAAATCGTGCTGTACAAAGATATTAGTAATACCAGTTTACGTTCTTATACACCTAGTAAACATCTAAAAGATAATAATTATAGTTAGCGAGGAAGTCTCACTATTCGGAAAATAGTATATTATGTTACTAGGCTGTGAAGTGAGTTTTTTCTTTACCGCGGCAATTACATTTACTGTCGAGCGAAGCGAGACAGTAAATATTGCCAAGGTAAAGAAAAAACACTTCACAGTCGCGTAGCATATGCTATTTTTTCCGAGGTAGCAGACAAACATTAAATATGAATCACTAATCAATATATAATAATAACAAATATTAGTACATACTTAAGACTTAAAAAAAGAAACCTTAAAATGAGGTTACACTATAAGAAAAGATAAATAAAACGCATTGACATCTAGCGGATTTTTATCGTACTAGAAGCATTTCTACAAAGACTGTAGCACTACTAACGGAAGTTTTGACAACTACCCGCCGTAAAGAAAAAATCTTTTAGTGCCTAGGACGTAAAAGATTTTTTCTTTACAGCTAGGAGTAATGAAAAGATTTTTTAAGTCCACGTAATGAAAAAATGGATTTTAGCTATGTTTTTTAGGCTCTAAAGTTACTATTTCACAGCCTACCACGGAAAAACCATTTTTTTATTGTCCTATTTGTTATTATTTATGATTATAACAAAATACAATGTGTATAATAACATTCTGTGTTATATAAAATGTTAAAGATTAAAAAAAATCTTATATATGAATCCTTTTCTCTACCCCTTTGCTCTTTCATTAATAAATTATAAAAAACATCTTTTATAAATTTATTTATGATATAAATATGTTATGATAATAATATATGAGATGTAATGTGATAAATATGTATGATACATTGTTTATAAAAGAAGATCAGAATACATTATAGATTATAGTTTTATAGGGATTAGAAACATCCCTGCGCACGCCTTGTTAAGAATTCTATCAATATTTCATGCAACAGAAATGAAAAATACATTTTTCTTCCCAGCATTTTCTTTTTTCCCTCTTATCAATCCCCCCTCCCTCTTCCTAGATTATATCGCTATAAACTATATAGACAAGCGACTAAGTCATAACGCTACTCTGAAAGATTTAGAGAGAATATTTATGCCGGTGATTAAAAGTAAAGGTAAGAATAATTACACAATTTGTGAGAGACACCAAGGGATGTGCCACGCAAGCGTGACCCATAGGAACTGTTCCAACATCAGACATTGCGTAATTAAGATGTTGGCTCGGCATTACGCCATGTCCTGCATCGATTCGTCGCGTCCGACTCATCAGGGGCCCGATGATGCCCGGGTAGGCATCGTCTTGATCTAGTATAGGTCCAGAGTTGGGTAACTCTGGACCTATACTAGATCAAGAAGATCAGATATAGGACTTATCAGAGACGAGCGTGCTCTCATACCGCCATTATTGCTTGGCTGGCAAAACACATCAGCAATGTAATAAAGCGTCTCTGATACGCCCTATATCTGATCTTCTTGATCTAGTATAGGTCCAGAGTTGGGTGGGCATCGTCGGGCCCTTGATGAGTCGGACCCGACGAAACAATGCAGGACATGGCGTAATGCCGAGCCAACATCTTGATGACGTAAGTCTAACGTTGGAACAGTTCCTATGGGTCACGCTTGCGTGGCACATCCCTTGGTGTCTCTCACAAATTGTGTAGCCTATTGCAGTGTGCAAAAACACGGTATTACATTGCTGATGTAAGAATAATTATAAAGCAATGTACAGATGAATTTAGAAAGAAACAATTAAATTTGAAATACTACAAAAACTCTTTAAAATAAAATAATTTTGTGCGCTCTAAAAAAAACTTCTCTCTGATAGAGTGTGAGCTGATGTTTCAAGTAGAATTCATGAAACGTTTCTGCAATGTAAGAAAAGGATATTATATATTTTTTATAAAAGTATGAACTTTCATAATTAATTCATAAACAGATTTAAAAAAAAATATCTTTCAAAGTAATAGTTATTTACGCACCAAGGGAGGAAAGTAAGTGATTGCACCCAGAGCGATGAAGTTGGTTCCTGAGGCGAAGCCGAGGCAACCATAACGTTCACTTATCGCGAAGGTGCAAGTGATTTTTACTCCCAAGGTATGTACAGTACAAGATTTTACCTCCAGAAGGGAGAAAATAATATGGAAAGATTTTAATTTTAAATTACGTTATTCAACAAAAAATGCATATTGATTATTCTTCAGTTTATCCCTTAATTTTCTAACAATTCTTTATACTTATTGGGCTTTTAGGGATGATCATTAAAAAAATCATTAAAAAAAAAAATGCATAGGTTTATATTTATTTTTTAAAAAAATATAGTTAGATGTAATATTAACAATTCTCTAAATAAGTTTAATCACGTTAAAATTAAATTATAGATGATAATTATTTGAATTTCAATGCTAAAATTAAATGGAAGATCAGCTGGTAACTGAGTCGTGAATTGAATCTAGTTGACAACTGTTGAATTTAAATATGGATTAATTAATCTACATTTAGAAATTATGTTTCCACTTTTAACTTGTTTGTTTCTTTTAATGATGAATCAAAATGGCAACCGTTGTGGAGGTTACATGACATGTGTGAAGATGACATTATAGATTTCGACATTAAACAAAAGTTAGTAAATGAAATGTGTATCAGCACCAACCTTATTTAGGGGGGGGGGGGGCGCGATCCCCCCCCCCTGGGTGCGCCACTGGATTATAGTAATATTTATCTGTATTTTCCATTTTACCCCTCTCCTAAATGAAAATATGACAAAAATGTGCATAACAACAATTAAAGAGAGCTTTTCAACGATATGCATCATGAAGGATTTTGATTACTTTGACATCTGTTCCCCGTACCCCTGAGTATCAAAATTGGTACATAGTTGTACTAACTCAGAAACCTTCCCGGGCATGCATCAAACCATTCCACAAAGTTTCATTGCAATCGAATGATAGATATAGATTATAGACACATTTTTCCTGTATTTTCCATTTTACCCCTCTCCTAAATGAAAATATGACAAAAATGTAAATAACAACAATTACTGTACTCTTAAAGAGCTTTTCAACGATATGAATCATGAAGGGTATTCATTACTTTGACTTTGTACCCGTACTGTGTACCTAAGTCGGAACAATGTTTTACTAGCTCAGAAACCTTCCCAGGCATGCGTCCAACCATTTCCTACAGTTTCATCGTAATCGGATGAACGGTTTAGGCAGGCATAAGGGACAGACAGACAGACAAACATTCATTTTTATTTATAAAAGAAAGATAAGTGTATAACCCAGCAACCTCCTGCTACCTCCAAACTTGCTGGTTGTATATTTAAGAGTGATACATTTTCCGAGTCACTTTTTGCGAGACGGGAATTTCTTCAGTCCCCCCCCCCCCCCCCCAGCCCACAAGTATATGCATGTTAAAACTGTGGTCTGTGATGTAGCATGGTTAAGGTTTGAAAATCAGATGAGTAATTTTAAACATATAGGTGTAACTAAATGTATGTTTGTGGGCTTGAGGGAAAAGAACAAGTGGGCTCAGAAGGTTAAAACTTATATAAGACCAACAATGGGCTAATCATGACCTACCATCCAAATTTCATTGAAATCGGACGTGTAGTTTTAAAGGTATGTTGGTTCGCAAAAATTGAGTGACAGACCGACAGACAGACAGGGAGCTAAAAATGTTCCTAATGTCACACAGATTTCTGTCTTGAAATTTTTAAATCAGACATAAAATATTATCGTTGTTCAGAACGATCACCATAGCTTCCGTTACCTTCAGTAAGCTCGGTAGCAAAATATAACGATAGAGTACAATTAGATAATTATAAATGAGGAAATTATTTATAAAAAATTTCAAAATAAAAAGAACTTTTTATATACTACGTTTTTAAATTTTCTGTTGAATCGTGTGTAATTTTGATAATATAATAAATTATTGTTATATAATATATAATGTTAGTGAAAAAAAAAATAGTTCCGAATTTATTTACTTCACATAAATGACAACCATCTAGAGAGCTGATCTTAAACCTATAAAAGGACAAATCTTTGTACAACGGATCTCCCTAACACCAAATCTAAAGCGTGCCATCGATATATTTCAAATAATATAATATATAATCGATAAATAATATATAATCGATATTTCCTGTTTTGCTGTCATTCAATGTTTATCTATCACAAATTTGAGACCCGTCAAAATGAAGATTGCGCAAATATGGGACATGGCAAAACAAATAAAATAACTTGCGGATTTTTTCCGAACTAACTTTCCGTACAGCAAAATTTGCTGAAAACCAATTAAATTTTGCTGAAAGATGGCTAAAAGTATTAAAACAATGCATTGTCATCGTGTTCTGAGCTATGCTAAAAGTTTCAAAAGTCTAGCTATTTGGGAAGTTAGTTAGAAATCGATCGCCAGATTTGTACCGGACAAACAAACAAACAAGAAAGCAAGCTAATAAAAACGTAGTAAAATCGATTGTTTAGTCCCGATGGCGATGACTCACCTCGAAATGATTTTTCAATGATTTTGCAAATCTCAGGCAACCACATTTATTTAAATAAAAATATTTTTTTGACTGTTTTGACTTGTTGGTCTTCAAATAGATATAGTAACTTATCTAAATTAATTTACTCAATTTTAATTTTTTTTTCTAAATATAAAATTAAGCGCGTTGCCTCAAGCTTAACGACTTTTTATATAAATACTTAATAATAATAATACTTTTGAAAGAAACTTTATCTTGACTTAAAATAATACTCGTATAATCGATTCATTTTTCTCCATCCGAGGCTATAAATAAAAATATTTATTTTTTTAAATTAAGAAAATACTTATCACACACAATTAAAACAAATATTTAAGTAAGAAATGATAAAGCTTATAATATTTAGTATAAAACTCTTATAATATCTTTAAGTACATCTTATAAACGAGTGAAATGAAGGAAAGTTTTAAATGACTTATATTTTTAGAAGATGTTTTCTTCAAAGGTTCAAAGATAAAACAGGACTTAATTATAATTGCCACGCCTCAGACGTCGCTTACTTAGTAACTGCTCAGCAAGAAGGAAGTAATGTTCAAAACATCACACAAATTTGAAATTCTAATAAGAGAGCGCACGTACTCAGGGGTAACACTGTCTTATTTGTTTAGACTCTTAGTCTTTATTCATCATCTTATTAGGTTGGTAAAAGATAAAAGGATTTGAAAGGTGAATGATATAATATGTAAGTTTATAATAAGCAAATATTCTCAGTGTAAGTTAATAAACCAAGGAGATAATGACAGTGAATGAAATTAGGAAAATGTTTAAAAATTGATATGGAATTGTTTATTTCAATTATACAAAAAGGGATCACTATTGTCAGAATCAGAAAATAGAAAGTTGGATTGGAGTATAATAAAATATAGGAATGGAGAACTGTAAATTGCGCCACTTTTTTTTGAACGAATTAAATCAAAGTATGTAAATTGCACCACTCCAATTTAAAACGAAGTAAGTAAACTAGTGTAAATTGCACCACTAAATGTCCAACTTAATGATAGGACAAATTGATTTTGACTTTTTGTTACATATAAGTGTGATGTTCCTTTGTCCCAAAATACATTGGACTAAATGTCCCTTCGTCTTATTTGATTGTTAGGCCAACAGATATTGTCACTTTCAATTACAGAAGTGTGATATTCCTTTATCCCTTATTGATGAGAGGTTTTACAAACCCTAGATGACGAAATCTCGTCTATTATTTTTTTACTATGTTCAACCTTCACTATATCTGCTAGGCTCTTCTGTGAACATTCATAATACCCCAGACAGCCAAGAAATAGTGCTAGATACATTTAAATAAATTTACACTGGCAGTACCGTGCCTCTAAACAAGAAAAACTTGAGGAAGTAAATTTACGCCCATAGGGCTTAAAAAGATTTCCTTACCTCGTTTTGAGAAGTAGTGGTGCAATTTACACTGTTTTTCTTACTTCGTAAACATTCTATTTTATTTCTGCTAAAAATGGTGCAATTTACATATACCCATAGATAGGAATAAAACAATTCTAATGGAAAGTAGAAGTAAATATAATAAAAATAAAATTATTATTGAAGTGTATATTATTAAGTATGGTTTTGTTGACTTAATAAAGGAATAAAAAAATGATAATTCAATCTTCTTTATATGATATCCTTGAGAAAATAATCGAGAGATAGTTCCTATTCAGGAGAAAATCCGTTTTGGTTTGGTTCAAGAACAATTTCAAAATCAAGAGTTGGAAAAACTTCCCACTTTTCCGGAGACTCAATTAAAATTCCGACCGTCAACTCAAAAAACTTTCCTTGGTAACATTGCGAACAAAGAGGGACAACACAATGACATTTTCATCGGAATCTAGTTTCCGAGTTTTCTAAAAGGGTTTATCATAGACAGAGCGAACAATCCATACAATATGGTTAAAAGCCCCCTTTCGGGGGAATGAGGATTTCATGAGAGGTCTGGAATCCTCTGCGGAATATAGAATTTGGTCTGCCAAGTTCAGAGGAGATGATTTTCTGATAAGGTTTGTCCCATCCTTTTTCTTAAGACCCATCTTGTCATATTTTGGACCCTTCTCTTAGAGAGAGAATCGTTTGATGATATATATATATATATATATATAGTATCCTTTTATAGGTTTCTAAGATAACGTCGAGTATGGGTCCTTTGGTATATAGCTCAGAATATATTATGACCTTATTTTAGTTATTTATTTATTTTTTTCAATCTATTTAAGTAAATTGAGAAAGATCCAGAATAAAAAGCTTAAAATAATTCAATGAATTACTCTACAACATAAAACGGCACTTCTTTAGATTGTTACTCCTCTTGTAAAGAAAACAGGGGGGGAGTAACAATCTAAAGAAGGTGTCCGGAATGCTCTTCTTTAGACTGTTACTCCCCTTATAAAAACAGAAGTGGGATATTCCTTTGTCCCAAAGTACGTCGGACTAAACATCCCTTTTTCTTAATATATATTTAGTAAAGTCATTTATATTCTAAAAACTTATAGGGACGAAACAATCTTAAGAAGTACCCATAAAACAAACTCACTTCTATATCTTAACCATTTTACTTCAAATATCATGGGGGGGGGGGGGGGGATTAGTAAAAAAATTAAAAGTGATTAAACTATTAATGAGACATGATTATATCGAGTAGGTGTGGAAAGAGGTTGATTCCTTAGAAAAAACATAATTAATTTTATAAATTACATTAAGTAATGATAATATAGATAAAATTTAGTGCCAAAGAAAAATCACTGTAGGTTTAATATTTACTACGCTTCCATAAGTCTCCAAAACATTTTTACAACAATTTTGAAAACTATAAACTCAGACTAGAGTAATAGTTAAGCCAGGTTATAATTTCTCTGCTCATCATACCTACTGTGCATGTCTTAATTCTGTTTTTCAATTTAACACCCGTTTCATGCTATATTTTCAAAAAAGATTCAATACAAACACAAAAATTTACTATTAAGACCTTGCACTCAAAACATTTTGTAATCGCTGTTTCCATGGGGGGTTTAAATACCGTTTAAAAACCGTTTTCAAAACGGTTTTGAAAACTCATGGGAATGTAGTAATTTTTCGTATATTATATACACCTACTATATCGCTGGATCCCCGTTCTTCGCTTTTTAGTGTGTTATTTTACCCGATGTTTATTAGCTTACAATGTTTGTCAGGGACAAATCTTGTAATCTATATTTAACCCACTTCCTTGGACAGATTATGTATTCTAATTACCAACAATAATCACTAAAAAGGAATTGATTCCATCTGGGGGAGCCTCTCTGAAATATTAACTTTCCAATAAAACCAGTGTTTTTACCCCCCCCCCCCCCCCCCCCCCCTTCACCCTCTACTCCCTGTGACACAATAAATCCCTGGATTAATTTAAGTAGTAATTTTATTATATGGTTCTTTTATTCTAAAGAGATACAATTTCCTAAGCATTTAGTTGCTATCTTATTAGTATGCGAGGAACATCTGTGAATCGAGCTAAGGAGTCTAATCTGTCCCTTTTATTCAAAACGCTTGAAGAACAAACTGAAGAGTCCGGTTCAATTTCAGTCTTCATTCTGAACAAAGATAAATTTCTATGAGTTCAAACTTTGGTCCAAGATAAGAGTTGAGTTGCTAACTCTAAAATCTGTGCCGTAGCTAGAATAAGATATTAATAAGTAGGAGTTCAATGTGCTCTAGAGTGACTAGAGGATACTCTAGATGGGACTAGAGGATGTCTAGAGGATGCTCTAGGTGGAACTAGAGGATGTCTAGAGGATGCTCTTGAAGGACTAGAGGATGCTCTAGATGGGGCTAGAAGATGTTTATCGGATGCTCTAGAGTGACTGGAGCAACCAATTCTTCATTTTTTACAGAATGCCAGGCTTACGCATCTTTAAGAGAACAATAATAAAGAGCCAGGGTGGCCGTGTGCTCATGAGGGTCTAGATGATGCTCTTGTGAGGGACTAGATGATGTCTAACAATAATAACGAGGATGTAATAACAATAATAGAGAGCCAGCGTAGCCGTGTGGGTTAAATTGCTTACGACGTCTGCTCGGCCATCTCTGAATTATGAGCGGTACGAGATCGTGGGTTCGATTCCTCGCCGTAACGCTCTTATTTATATGGATCACTATTGATCACGTCATTCTCACTTCGGCAGTACAATGTACAGAGGTATGATGTGTGAAGTGGCTGCAACTCTACCACGGGTATATTAAAAGGGGCAAAGTGATGGCCTATTACTACTGCTTAAGAGAGCAATACTTTGGCTCGCCCAAAGTTCCAGGCTTTGCAATTGCTGACTATCTACATTTTAATGAAACCTGTTGATCGCAATAACATTCGCTAAATATTTTCGCTTATTGGTTCGCTCAGCCTGTGACTGCACTAAATAATTGTGGGGATAACACCTCCCTGCATATTGCTTCCGAGCCAACCGAAGGTAACGGAAGCCATGAGATCGTTCTGAAGAACGAAAGTTTTTTTAGGTCTCCGATTTCAAAACTTCCAAGACAGAAATCCGTTTCAGACATCACGGAACATTTTTGGTCCCGTGCTTGTCAGTCTGTCACTCAATTTTTGCAAACAAACACTTCTTAAAAACCTCTCGACCGATTTTATTGAAATTTAGAAGGTAGGTCACAATTAGCCAACACTTTTGGATAGTGTTTAGTTTTGCATGCCATTTTATCATAAAACTAAATGATAAGAAGTGTGGTGTGCTGGGCCATATATAGAAATATGAGAATAGCCATCTAATCTGATTAACTGGGAATCCAATATGGCGGATCATTTTATCTTATTATGTTTTAGGAAATTTTGAGTGGGGTATCAAATGAAAGGTATTAAAAAGTAGCTTACAAAAATATATCATACGTCTAAATTCTTTAATTTTCCACGCCATTTTGTCTAAAAGCACCAACATTTGGCCTTTTCCTCCCCCTTTTTTTAAATGTCATGTTAATTAATTAATTTCAAGTTCACAATACCAATGAAACCCTTTTATGTGAGATTTCAGGCAAAACCATTTTTTAATTAATTCATATAACTTTGAATTCAACGGAAAGTTGTAAAATTGTAATTTTCTAAAAATGATGCTAATTTAGGTTACAAAAATGATATTTGATGATATAAGCTCTATAAGCTTTTAATAAAGTTATTGCTTGTTGATGGGTTGTTTTATCTAAAAAGCTAAATATTTGTTAGAGCCCTGGTTGAATTGAAAGGATCGGAGTCTGGCTATATAATAGCTGGTGAAATAACAGTTTAGAACTGAAGGGGGGGTTCCACCTCGTTGGTTCCTAATAGGAAAATTCAATTTTTCCTCCTACTAATTCACAACAAGTTCCCTTTCTTGATTTTTCCATTCATGTGAAGTTAATACTTTATACTAGCTTTTCCTTTTCATAAAAAATCGGTCCGAGACAACTCAGACAAACTTTCTCATATTATATGAGTTCATAATTACTTAGCCCAGTGTTTACATTTATTAGTTTTCAAAAGTACATTTAAATTTTATTGAACATTTCATCAAAATTTATCATAAAAAGAACTTCTCCTGGGCGGGGAATCAAACCCGGGCTCTCTCCATCCGCTTTTTAAGCTAATTTCTCAGGAACTAGATTTTTCCCGGGAAAACGGCTTATATCGTTGGATTTGTATTCAAATGGACTACATTTTAGAATTTTTTAATAAAAATCGTCGGAACCGTTTTCGAGAAATAATTTTTTTCAGGGTTTTTTCAGAGTTTTTGGGGGCTGATGCCCCCAAAATTAGAGCTAAAATTCATTTCTCGATTTCGCCTCGGGGTATGATTTTTCTGAATATGCATGCCAAATTTCGTCAAAATCGGCCCAGTAGTTTAGGCTCCAGGCGTCTGCACAGACGACAGACAGACAGACATTTTTTAAAAACCACTTTTTTGGACTCAGGGGACCTCAAAACGTGTAAATCCATCAAAAAAAGGTTGTTGTCATGTTTTTTCTTCATTATTTGCTAAAATGTCATGAAAATATATTATTTTTTAATTAAATTCCACATAACAATTTCTTAATCCTGAAATAATAAAATCGTCAACAAATGCAAAGAGAGCAATGATTAAAACGAACTCTTTATCATGTTCTGTTTTTCAATCTTGTAAAGAATAGAAAAACGCTTAAGCGTTCATAAATTTATAATCTACATGACTTTATTATTTTTAAGCTGGGTACTCACCAAGGTACACCGGCAGTCCTGAGAGTCATCTCAAAATCGAATTTTCGCGCCATCACAATACTTTCTCTTAATATGAGAAAGTAAAAGCAAACTATGAAAAAACAGAACACAGTTGTGAAGGAAATTTTATTTGTTTATAAAAAACAAACAATTTGTAATAAAAAATCGGTCCGAGACAACTCAGACAAACTTTCTCATACATGAGTTTATAATTACTTAGCCCAGTGTTTCCATTTATTAGTTTTCAAATGTACATTTAAATATTATTGAACATTTCATCAAAATTTATCATAAAAATAACTTCTCCTGGTCGGGGAATCGAACCCGGGCTCTCTCCGTCCGCGTTTTAAGCTAATATCTCAGGAACTAGATTTTTCCCGGGAAAACGGCTAATATCGTTGGATTCGTATTCAAATGGACTACATTTTAGAATTTTTTAATCAAAATCGTCGGAACCGTTTTCGAGAAATAATTTTTTTTTTCATGTTTTTTCAGAGTTTTTGGGGGGTAGCGCCCCCAAATTTAGAGCTAAAATTCATTTCTCGATTTCGCCTCGGGGTATGATTTTTCTGAACATGTATGCCAAATTTCGTCAAAATCGGCCCAGTAGTTTGGGCTCCAGGCGTCTGCACAGACGACAGACAGACGACAGACGACAGACAGACATTTTTTAAAAACCACTTTTTTGGACTCAGGGGACCTCAAAACGTGTAAATCCATCAAAATCTCAAAATCGAATTTTCGCGCCATCACAATACTTTCTCTTTATATGAGAAAGTAAAAAATAATAGAACAACAAGCACTAAGTTTCTCTTTTTTTCGGAAAACCTTTAATGGTAAAATTCTTAGTTTTCCACAATAGGGAATTTGGTTGTTTCATTTTATATCTAGAAGGTACTCATCGTGCAATAAAAGGTTATATGCCGAAACAATACAGGACCATTTCCGCACCCATGTTTTATACCGCCCTCTTCAGGTAAACCACACAGAAGCAGATATAAAAACCGGTATAAAAATTATATGACCTGGGTAAAATTTTATATGCTATCAAAACTACACACTTCTTAAATTGTAAATATTTTTATCCTTATAATTTTAAGTCTAAGAATATTGACACAGATGTAATAGGGGTAAAATTAATTAGTTCATAAAATGCATAATTAACAAAAAGTTATTGTTTTATTAAAAAATCGGTCCGAGACAACTCAGACAAACTTTCTCATATACGAGTTCATAATTATTTAGCCTAGTGTTTTCCATTTATTAGATTTCGTATGTAAATTTAATTATTATTGAGCATTTCATTAAAATTTATCATAAAAATAACTTCTCCCGGGCGGGGAATCGAACCCGGGCTCTCTCGGTCCGCGTTTTAAGCTTTTTTCTCAGGAACTAGATTTTTCCCGGGAAAACGGCTTATATCGTTGGATTCGTATTTAAATGGACTATATTTTAGAATTTTTTAATCAAAATCGTCGGAACCGTTTTCGAGAAATAATTTTTTTTCACGTTTTTTCAGAGTTTTTGGGGAGTAGCGCCCCCAAATTTGGAGCTAAAATTCATTTCTCGATTTCGCCTCGGGGTATGATTTTTCTGAACATGTATGCCAAATTTGGTCAAAATCGGCCCTGTAGTTTAAGCTCCAGGCGCCTGCACAGACGACAGACAGACGACAGACGACAGACAGACATTTTTTAAAAACCACTTTTTTGGACTCAGGGGACCTCAAAACGTGTAAATCCATCAAAATCTCAAAATGGAATTTTCGCGCCATCACAATACTTTCTCTTTATATGAGAAAGTAAAAAGTAATTAAAAAGTAAAATAAATTAGAGCTTAGTAAAACTTAAAACTTTAATTCTTTAATTGTTTTTTTTTTGTTTTTTTTTTTTCAATATTCCTAAATGTGTATTCAATAAATTATGTAATGTAAAGTGTGCAGTATTGGATTCTACAGTAGTGTCGGGTTATGGGGGGGGGGGGGTGCGGTAATGGACTTATCACTTTTGTGAGGTTTTGAACTGTTTTCGAGGAAAGTGTGCGGTATTGGTATTTTACCCTGCCTAACATTTATCTTTAGCCACTCACGATCCGGCTTAACAGTTTAGACTGAACAATCTGGTCTGAAGGCCTGCCGCCTGAGTCTGTGATAAATCCGACCGCATAAACGGTCTTGAATGTTCAGTTAGCCGGATTATACACATGCTCAGGTAGTTAACCTTCAGTCAAAACTCTCAGGACTGCCGGTGTACCTTGGTGAGTACCCAGCTTAAAAATAATAAAGTCATGTAGATTATAAATTTATGAACGCTTAAGCGTTTTTCTATTCTTTACAAGATTGAAAAACAGAACATGATAAAGAGTTCGTTTTAATCATTGCTCTCTTTGCATTTGTTGACGATTTTATTATTTCAGGATTAAGAAATGGTTATGTGGAATTTAATTAAAAAATAATATATTTTCATGACATTTTAGCAAATAATGAAGAAAAAACATGACAACAACCTTTATATATCATATTATTATATATTATATTACGCTTATATATTATAAAGTCTTTGTATTGAAAAAACTTCTACCTCTGTGGTGCAATGGTTAGAACTTATGCGTGCTGAATCAGAGGTCGGTGGATCGAGAATCGTGTAAGTGACAGATGTTTTTCAGGTAAATCAACGGCTTTAATAAATCTTTCACTTGGAGGTGTCTCGAATCACGAACTTCGTTACACGGAATTTCGTTTCACCCAAGCCAATTTACTGTACCGCGCCATGTAAGATATTATGTTGGTTCACAATAATGGTGAACAATAGACAGACACGAGACCAGGAGTTCCCTCATGTCATAAAAATGTAAAAATTCGGAGACAAAAGTAATTTGGTTCTGAAGAACGATCACAATGCCTTCTTACCTTCGTTAAGGCGGAAATACACATGCTAGTTACTCGCACAAAAACATACGAGTAGCTCGCAGAGGAGAGCTACTGGCATGTGTATACATCAAATAGCATGCGAGTGAAAAGCATGCGAGTAAATCGCACGTGATTTGATTTTTGTCTTGCCAGTGGCACGAGTCGAGGGGAGGGGGAACTGATAAGGCACGTGTAAACAGACCTGCCAGCGAAAGGTTGCTAGTAGCTAGCACGAATCTCCCTCAGCCCTTCAGTCTTCAGTTGCGCGTTCCTTCCTTTTGCAGGTATCTGAAAACAACTCATCAATTTTCTCCTGAAGCATTCGCAATTGATTCCTAAAACCATTAACGTCCCCGAACCGCATTTCATTTAGTAGGCACTGACTCGCTCCATGTACCTAATTCCCTTCTAGCTATCCAATCTTTACCCACACTCTTCGTGTCTTTTTATTATTTTTCAAATTTTTTAAAACACAGTTCTTTGCAAGTAACAGAAAAATCGGGTTAATTCCATTCCGCACCGATACATTCATAAGGTACATTGAAACAATTAATAAAACTATCAAAATGAATTAAATCAAATACAATTATTTCATAATTTATTCCGGCTAAAAGAAGGCAAGAAACTATTGCCTGTTTCAAAACTAGAACTGTGACTGGAATATGTATTGTCTTGTGCTAGTAGCTTGCACAAGACCGATCATCCGGATGTTACTAGCATGCTGTTTCACTGGCAAATGTACACAGCGTCTGCAGCATGCCAGCTACTGACGTGCTAGTAACTCGTCACTGGCATGCTTTTTTACTAGCATGTGTATTTCCGCCTTTAAGCTCGGAAGCAATAGTCATCCAATTAGTGTGGCACATAGCTTCCTCGCGTTTTATTATGAAACGAATGGCCATCAGTATAAAATGATGTGATCCCACAGGGTATTCAAAGTGTGCTTGTCAACCTGTTTAGATTCCCAGATTGATAAATTTTTACACATTTCTTGTGTCACATATCTCCCTCGCGTCCATCCTACCATATTATGATTAATATGATTCAACCATATTAAATGCTCTTATCATCATTATGATCCTATCATATTAACCCTAGAATACTAACCATACTTTGTTGGCACTTAACACTAACCTTCGTAATGTTTACGAGGATTATATTAGAACGTTTAGTTATTACTTTTTAATAGTCTTCTGTTTTAATTTTATTATTATTATTTATTTATTAATGATAGCATAGCATTTTGGCATAAAAATTGTATCTCATAATATGAAGAATACAAAATCAACTAGTATAGTTTGAGTGTCAACTAAATGTAAGAATTTTAAAACATTTGAGTATTGTTAGATTTATTAATTTAAGTAATATATTTAAAGTGGTATTATTATTTATATACAATATACTATTGAAAGAAATGTTAGTTAATAATTTAAACAATTTTTTTTAGAATGTTCTCCACAAATGGGGACGTCGCAAACAGAGCAATAGGTTGTATCTCAATGTAAAAATGGCGTAAAGATAAAACTAAGAATTTTTGCGAGCTTGTGGGCATGAAAAGAATGTAGTTAAAGCACCGGTGAAGAGTGAGGAGTCTGTGTTTTACAGAACCAAGATAGTTCACTGTTATAAAAAAAAAAAAAAAAAAAATTACAGTGGATTGGTGGTATCGGCGGTTTACCACCTGACCATCTCTACACGTGTGTTTTGGATGACATGTCTCCAGTTTTTTTGTTATTGTGGCTCATAGAAGCAATTTCTTAGAGCGGAATTTTGTCAAAATAGTTATTATACTACCAGTTTTGATTTAATATTGAGTTTTTATAATAAATAATTAGCGCTCTTGAGTTATTTGCAGATTTTTAGTTTGAGTTGTGAAAATTTAATAAATTACGTTGTCTTAGAGGTGTGGTTCATTCCGTTAACCACCTACTTTATAGTGGTAATGGATGTAAACCACCAAACCTTACAGGCAATATAATGATTGTCAAGGTCAATCCCTAATTGATTGGTGGCATCTACTATAGAAACCTCCTAAAAACATTGATTTTTTTTTTTATGGGAGGGGGGCTAGACTTTTCTCAAAAATAATTTTCTGGGACCATTCTTGATCCCACAGATAAGATTTCCAACTCTAATTTTAGAAATTAGAAAAAAAAAACAGTAGTGTGCCATTCGGAGCAAAAGGGGGTGGTTTGCCAGGCAAACCACCAATCCTTAAAGGGTTATATGATCATATTATTGTATGGTTCCATCATTATAATTAATAATTAAGCTAATTGTGATCTGCCATCCAAATTTCATTAAAATCGGACGAGTGGATTTTACGATATGATGATTCGCAAGAAATTTGAGCGAATGAATGACAGACATGATTCCAAAAATGGTTTCTAATATTTGAAACTAATGAGTTTCTCTAGTTACTTTTATGATCTGAAGCAAATAATAATGTAATAATACCTACAATGAACTTTATGAGATTTTTGAATTATTAGTAATTGCCAATCAATAAAATTCTCTTGGAGAAAATTGGCTTAAAAGAAAAAAACATTTTTATTGGATTTAAAAAGTTTTTTACATCAAGTTCCCAAAAAAGCCGATATATGATGGAACTTTTTGATGAGGAGCTATAATTTTGTTTTATGGTGAAACACGAGGGCATGAAGAGCTTCATATGGGACCCAAACTCGATACAAGTAATAATCAACTTCCACCCTGTTTTTAACTTTGTCAAAACAACCAGCGGACAAAAAAACTAACTTTTTCCCTGGAATTTTATTTTTTTAAGGAGAAGATCTTTGACTATAGTTTTTACGTTTTAAGTAATTAATGGGAATATCCATGGAAATATAACTAAATTTAATATTGTGTTCTTAGTTTTATCTTTAATGCCTCAGAGCCTACCGAAGATAACATTGTACTCATAGTGAAGAGGGATATCATTTTGTGACCGAATTCAAAAACTTAATGTAAATCATAAATAGGCATAAAGTGATCAATATTTTATTATTTTTTCTTTTTAGTATTTGATATATTAAAGGTCAAAGAGATCACATTGGAATCGAATTGATTTTTAGGGTCCGTAGGCAAAACCAAGGACCCTTATATTTTCCTGCGTGTGTCTGTCCGTCCGTCCTGTCGCCTGCTCTCACGGCTACACCTTTCGTCCGATCACTTAGAAATTTTGCATGTATGTGTCTTGTACTTACCCACATATTTTAAAAATATAGCGACTTAAAAAAAATATTTTTCAAAAAAATTAGGGTAAAAAAACTTAAGGATTAAAATTTCTCCCTCATATGATACCCCTCACTCGACACCGTGAGGGGTATCATATGAAAGGGTACGTCGAGCTGATTACAAAAATATATAATTCTTTGGATATAACTTTGATAGTGCGAGCGTAGGCAAGTTTGAAGTGGGTGTGAAACGTGTTCCCCCCCCCCCCCTCTATCTCGCTTATGTGAAGTGCCAAAAATCTGAAAAAATTCCTGAACATTATATATAGCTATAACATATTATATAAATAACATTTATATAATATATATATAGATACCACTTTTTGGAAATTTCGAAAAAAATATTATTTTATTTTTTATTGACAAAATACTTTTTTTTATAATTAGGGTCTTTTCGATGTATTTATATAGTTGCAGTCCGGTTCAGTGGCAAAACAAATACTTTACTTTATCAGAGTGTGTTTTGAGAATATCAGACCCTTAGAATGGTTCAAAGTAAGCTTTTTAGCATTTTAAAAAAACACTGTTTATACAATTTACAGTTAAAGCCTATACAGGGTGGTCCAAAAGTCTCCCCCCCCCCCCCCTCTTAACTTTTGAACGGTTTAAGATAAATTAATGAAACTTGGGGGATCTCTACCATGCAAAGGGAAGTTTGTTTTCATGCCATCACCCACTAGGGGCAACAACCCGCACTTTGCCCCCAGGCCACCCAACTTCAAAATTTCAAATTGGTGTGTATATTTTTGATAGCAGATTTTGATTCTACGGTGAAAAATAATAAACTTTTACTTAAAAACTATTTTTTCTATCTCCAATATTTTGCCCCCTGTAGGGGGGCAAAGATAGCAAAATATCCCTTCCGAAATAGTAAGAAAATAACACTTAGATCGTTATAAAACCTAAACGGTTTGAAATAAAGTAATGAAACTTGGGGGATCTGTACCATGTAATGTAAAGGGAAGTGCGTAATCATCCACTCGCGTACTAGGGGCAACCACCATTTTGCCCCCCGGCGCTGAAATCTACCCTTTTTATAGCTTTGTCCCCCTGTGGGGGGCAAAATATTGGAGATAGAAAAAAACGTTTGAAGTAAAATATTTTTATTTTTTGCCGTAGAATCTAAATCTGCTATCAAAAATATACATTCCAGGTTAAAATTTTGATGTTAGGTGGTCTGGGGGCAAAATGGGAGGTTGCCCTTACTGCGCGATTGCATGAAAACAAACTTCCCTTTACATGGTACGGCTCCCTTAAGTTTCATTAATTTATCTCTAACCGTTTAGATTTTACAACGTATGATAGTAAGGGATATTTTGTTATCTTTGCCCCCCTATAGGGGGCAAAATATTGGAAATAGAAAAAAAAGTTTCAAGTAAAAGTTTATTATTTTTTACCGTAGAATCCAAATCTGCTATCAAAAATATACACTCCAATTTGAAATTTTGAAGTTGGGTGGCCTGGGGGCAAAGTGGGTGGTTGCCCCTAGTGTGTGATTGCATGAAAACAAACTTCCCTTTGCATGGTAGAGATCCCCCAAGTTTCATTAATTTATCTCAAACCGTTCAAAATTTAAGAGGGGGGGGGGGACTTTTGGACCACCCTGTATAGTGTGGCCTACGGACCCTCGCTGTGTGCTGACTAGCTCACACTTGACCTGTTTATTAATCCTTAAAAACTAACATCTTTAAATGGTTACTAAATACAATAGAAATAAATACCATGGTAGTGATATGGTAAGTTCAAATCGTAATAGAGTGGAAGATAAATATATTAAAAAAATAGAAATGCGTTCTTTCAATAATTTATTTATTTAGAATAATAGTAACATTTTAAGAAATAGTGCAATAAACTGAACCTGTATTCAGGTAAATGACGAGAATCAAAATTTTTAATTTTCAAACAAGCATTTTTAACAATAACCATAACGATGTGATCGTCTAGAAGGCCAGCTTGAGAGGGATCAAGATGTTGCAAGAGCCTTTTATTTCCTTGATTGACCCAACTACTAAAGAATAACTATTAAGACAAAGGGATCTTTAGTCCAGTGTAATTTGGGACAAATTAATTTCTGTTTGACAAGGAGAGTAACACTCTAAAGATGAACATTCCGTACACCTTCTTTAGATTAAAAGAAGAAGTAACAGTCTCTCCACGTATTCAAAGCGGCTTTCGGCCTCTATAAGGCCATCTTCAGTGCCGAAAAAGCTGGAAAAATAAATCAACTAGAAAGACTCATAGGGATGGGTGAGTCATGCGAAGCCAGAAGCTGGCACAAGACTCATGTGCCAGCTTCTGGCTTCGCATGACTCACCCATCCCTATGAGCCTTTCTAGTTGATTTATTTTTCCAGCTTTTTCGGCTCTGAAGATGGCCTTATAGAGGCCGAAAGCCGCTTTGAATAAAACAAATATTTTACGTGGAGAGACTGTTTCTTCTTCTTTTAATTATGAACTCCACTAACGCTCCACATCCTGTCTTCTTTAGATTGTTACTCCCTTATGTTTTTTATAAGGACAATAACAGTCTAAAGAAGAACATTCCGTACACCTCCCTTATGTTTTTTATAAGGTGAGCAACAGTCTAAAGAAGAAAATGCTGTACACCTTCTTTAGATTGTTATTCCCTTATGTTTTTTATAAGGGCAATAACAGTCTAAAGAAGAACATTCCGTACACCTTCTTTAGATTGCTACTCCCTTATGTTTTTTATAAGGGGAGTAACAGTCTAAAGAAGAACATTCCATACGCCTTCTTTAGATTGTTATTCCCTTATCTTAAATCCTTATTGAAAAGAGTAGTGTGTCAGCTGTTCGGACACACTACGTATGAATATTCAGTGTCTTTTATTTTCTTTTTACTTTTGATATAATATATATATATATATATATATATATATATATATATATATATATATATATATATATATATATATATATATCCTACTAGATAAAGTAATATTCTTTTTCCGTGGTAGGCTGTGAAATAGTAACTTTAGAGCCTAAAAAACATAGCTAAAATCCATTTTTTCATTACTTGGACTTAAAAAATCTTTTTATTACTCCTAGCTGTAAAGAAAAAATCTTTTACGTCCTAGGCACTAAAAGATTTTTTCTTTACGGCGGGTAGTTGTCAAAACTTCCGTTAGTAGTGCTGCAGTCTTTGTAAAAATGCTTCAAGTACGATAAAAATCCGCTAGATGTCAATGCGTTTTGTTTATCTTTTCTTATAGTGTAACCTCATTTTAAGGTTTCTTTTTTTAAGTCTTAAGTATGTACTAATATTTGTTATTATTATATATTGATTAGTGATTAATATTTAATGTTTTTTCATTGTCTGCTACCTCGGAAAAAATAGCATATGCTACGCGACTTTGAAGTGTTTTTTCTTTACCTTGGCAATATTTACTGTCTCGCTTCGCTCGACAGTAAATGTAATTGCCGCGGTAAAGAAAAAACTCACTTCACAGCCTTGTAACATAATATACTATTTTATTTATATTTTGGGGGACAACCATGTTTTTTGTTATTTTAAAAAGGTTGTTATTGACTTTAATAATTATACTGGAAATTAAAATGTATCTGGCGGAGAAACGGCAGGATTATAAGAGCCCATATATGTTACACTTTGTCTATTTGTATTATAATATTTTAACAAGTAGATTAACAAATAAAACCAAAAAAGTTTCAAGCTTAATTTCGTATAATATTATAAATTGTTTACAAACAATGTCTTTTTTATGATAGTTATGATTATAAATATTATTTAAGACATTTGAAAATAAATTAATAAATAAAACCAATTAAAATTTTATTATTTGAGCTAAAATAATACTAATATTGTAATAAATGCGAAAACTATAATAATGTTATAACTCAGAGAAGAATATCGCTTTAAAGTGAAAATTATTCATATCATTAAAAAGTTATTCAATTGATTAAATATTTAAGTGCTATATTTTATAATACCGGCATTTTCATAGCAGTAGTAAATAGTATTTATCGACAAATTATTAATATATATATATATTTTATAGGTTGATATTTTTAGTTGAAATTTTAGTATGTACTTAATATTTTAGTTGTTTATTGGAACGGGTGTCTCCAACAGTTAAAAGGAGCTGCCGCGGAAAATATAATTCAAAATCTAATATTATCTAGGCCAGAAGAATAAGACATTAAGTTATAACCCACATAATCTTATCAATAACTATGTTAAGCAGTTATAACTAAGCTGTTTTATTGATACAACTTATCATTACACTTATTTATTATCGATATAATATCTTATCAGTTTTTTAAAGTAATTTATTAATTATTCGTTCTCTGTAAAAAATATTACCAAGTTTTTGCTTCCGAGCTTACCGAAACGGAAGCAGATTGTGTTCTGAAGAACAAAAATATTTTGTTTGCGATTTCAATAATTCCAAGACAGAAATCCGTAAGACATGAGGGAACATGTATGGTTCCGTCTGGTCTATTTGTTGGTCTGTCGTTCAATTTTTGCGAACCAACATATCTTAAAAACTACACGTCCAATTTTGTTGTAACTTACATGGTAGGTCATGATTAGCCCATTGTTGGTCTCATATAAGTTTCAACCTTCTGCGCTCATTTGTTTCTCTTCCATATGCGCAGAAACATACACCGTATATCATATATCTACACCTATAGTTTCAAAAGTACTTATCTGATTTGTATGAACTGATTTGTATTGTATTTTTTAATTTATTGAAAGTAACCCGCAGATAGCCTCATATTAATTTGAACCGTCTGCGCTCTTTAACGTTTGCTAATTTGATAGTTTAATTCATGTAAAAATCAAAACCATTTTGACATTAAAAAAAAACGGGGGAAACAATTAAACGAATTAGAAAACAATGGCTAGGAAAAGCATAAAATCAATGAAGTACGCGATAGGATGCAAGGAAGCTATGTGCCACACCAATTGACAGTCTATTTTACAAAGAAAGTACGTGTGTACACAAATACAAACAATATATCTTTTTCTTCTAGTTTTCACGGATAATTTGATACCGGAATTTTCCATTACTTGAGTTACTAAGTTAGGAAAAGTTTGTAAGTGGTTTAGCTGAAGATGTCGATACATCTTTTCTAGGTTTCCACTCTGACACTTTGTTTTTTTTTACCTTTCCGGCCGGGGATTTTTCAACTTGTGCGCCAGAGTAACCTTAATAACATCTGGATAAATAGTGTTGGACTTTTAATAAAAAGTAAATTCCGTCTTTTTGTCATTCAATAAACTTTGGAAAGTCGAATTTACTTTTCTTTTTCAGTTTTAAGAAAAGGTTTTCTTTCTTTCTACAGCTAGCTCCAGGTCTTCTCAAACCTAAAACTCTCCTAATGAAATTTACTCTCATTTATTATAATAATATAATTTAAGTAACCTGAGTTATTGATTTTTGCATTTTAATTTTTTAAATAGAAAAATTTAAAAATAGAAATTTTACAAATAAAAATCTATAGTAACGGTGAATTAATTTCCCTCTCGTAAAGGATCTCATCTTTATTATAGAGTCCTTCACTCGAATCTATTATGGCTTCCTACCGCCTTCCTTGAATGTTGGACCTAACAATATAATTCAATTTTTTAAAAACATTTTCCCCTCTTCACCCACACACACACACACACACATATTATATATATATGTATATATTCTTCCGTTTTTTCAATCAAGTTGAAGTAGCGATGTAAATGCGAGTAATAAGTTTTTGCCTTTCAACCTAATTGAAGACTTACTCGATTTTAAAAGGTTTCATCAAAATTATGTTGAAATATAAAACTGACCAAGGGAACTGATATTTCTTTTTTAAAATAAGGTTATTTTTTTAGGATCAGAAAAAAAACACAAATGGGCGGGTTGTTAAAACATTTTATAAGCTACTTCAAAACGGAAAAAGCAGACGAAAATGAAATAAAAAATTATTAACCTTATTCTTGACCTAATACTACCTTATAAGGTTAGTGAAGTTTTTTTAATCAAAAACGTCTGATCCGTTTTCTAGAAATATTTTTTTGCACGTTATTTTCAGAGCTTTTGGGGGGTAGCGTCCCCATATTTGGAGTTAAAATACATTTCTCGATTTCGCCTGGGGTATAATTTTTCTGAACATGCATGCCAAATTTCATCAGAAACGGCCAGCAGTTTAGGGTCCAGGCGTCTGCACACACGACAGACAACAAACAGAAATTTTTTAAAAACCACTTTTTTTGGCTCAGGGGACCTCAAAACGAGTAAATCCATCAAAATTTCAAAATCGAATTTTCGCGCCATCACAATACTTTCTCTTTATATGAGAAAGGGAAGAAAAGACACAATTTTATTTTAATATATCAATATGCTAGACGGATGTTAAGCCATTAAGACGAATAGTTTTTTTTTTTTTTTTTTTTTTTTTAGTTTATTGTTCACTTCAACTACAAAGTTTTTTTTTTGTTTTAATAAGTGTTGTTAAGAGAAATACAATTAGCATTTTGATTTAACATGATCGGGTGTTCACCCAGTGGTGGCACTCCGTAACATTATTATGCATATGTATTTGCATATACATTGTTTAGATAGTGTACATTATAATTTTCTTCAGTTGATTCTTAGAAGATCTCTTGGCCATGTTCTTTTCAGTCTTCTGGGTGGGTTTGAAGGTATATGAGGTGAGGAAAGGGCGTGAACTAGAGGGTTGTTATGGGGTTCAAGTTTGTTGTGGAAATTTTTATATCTATCTTTAGCAAGATCGCTCACAAAAGATACCTTTAGGTCTTTATGGATGATGATGTTTGGAACATAGAAAGGAAGATGGGACAGTTTTCTTAAGATTTTTGACTGTAGAGACTGCAGACGGTGAAGATTTGAAGGTTTTGTAGAACCCCAGATTTCGACGAATAGTAAAATATTAATCTTCCATGTTAATTAAGATACGTTTCGACCCTTATAACATCATTATCAGTCTTTATTTTTAAAATTACAAATAAAATCAGTTAAAATTATGTCTTTCACTACTCTAAGGTATTACTGATAATTTAACAAAATCAATTGCGAGTGGACAGAGGATAGTGATGCTTACAATAGTTGATGTACAATAATAAAAGTCTTCATCTATCTTAGTTTGTGAGTATAATTGGTTTTACTTTGAATATATATAGGGGAGACCAGGGCTTATTCATATATTACAAACATTTTTTTTTTTTTTTAAATGACACTCTCTTACTAAGATAGATGAAGACTTTTATTATTGTACAACAACTATTGTAAACTATGTGTACTTTAACTCTGATAGATAAAGACTTTTATCTACGATTGATACGAAATATAAACATTATATCTTTGTTTAGATGCGTAGAAAGTGATTATTTACGTACTTGTATACATTGCGCATGCGCGTCTCATAGTTCTGAATAATTCCTTTTCTTTACCACGCTAGCGCGGTAAAGAAGAGGAATTCTTCAGCTTTACGCACGATTAGCTAGTTTGTTTACATTTAACAAAACTAATTTGGTGCTCTTTTATTAAAGTAACTGTTTATATCGAGTTTTTAGTGAAAAACAATGAGTGAATCAAGAGACTGACGAAAATGTGGAGAATAATTCTCCTCCAGAAATAATTATTTCGGCAAAAAATACAACTCAAGAATTAATGCCATCCTTACATACAGCAAGTTTATTTTTTTGTATTTATTATTTAAATCTATCAATCGTAGATAAAGTACGGTACGCAACTCGTGCGAAAACGGCATTTTGCATTGCTCGTGTGGTTTTACTACCCTCGCTGTCGCTCGGGTGCAAACTCCACACTCGCATGCAAAATGCTACTTTCCGCACTCGACGCGTAATGTACTATTATTATTGTACAACAACTATTGTAAACTATGTGTACTTTTACTCTGATAGATTAATACTTTTATTATTGTACAACTATTGTAAGTATTACTACCAACTATCCACTCATAATTGATTTTGTTAAATTATCAGTAATACCTTAGAGTAGTGAAAGACATCATTGAAACTGATTATATTTGTAATTTTAAATTGAAAACTGATGACGCTCTTATAAGGGTCGAACCCTCTCTTAATCAACATGGAAGCTTAATATCACATCTTAACATCCATCTAGCAATCTAGCGTATTGATATTTAAAAACAAGGTGTTGACTCTTGACTTCAACGTATTCTAGTAAACAATTTATTTTTAAACTTTGACATTTTTAAGAGTAATAACAATGGAAAGATATAGAGAAGCTCAAAAAAATTATCCCTAATACACAAGGGGTTAAAGTTAAAGGGATTGACATATTTCTAAGGGAAATGTGTCACGTAGGGGGATAAAAGAGAAGGACTCCCTAACTCTGAATGTATTTGGTTTCGTTGCTCATCAAATCATCATTGTGTCCTTCAAAATTACGGTTTTCCTATCCCACTCGATTTTTATATCAAATCAACGGAAAAATCTTTTTAAAAAATTACTGTTGTTATTCTTTGTCGAAAAACGAAAACGGATGATTAAGGAATTTTTTATACATACATTTTGTAAGAACCCCACTCTCCCCCCTCCAAAAAAAAAAGAAAAATAATTTGAACTTGGAACTTGGAGTAGTTTTTTTTAAAGTATTTAGTTGTTAAAGTACTTTTATTGATTATTATTTTGAAGCATATGAAAAGCCGAGTGGCCACCAGAGGCGGAGTGTTGTTGAGCGGACTCCGCTTATGAAATCGCGAAATTTAAAGTGACTATGTTGAAAAAAAAACTGTTTTTCAAGCTGTTTTACGTTACGTGGACACGTAAACGTTACTGACAGACAGGTTGATAAGATGAAGAATACACATTTTGTTGAATGTAAGAAACTCGCTTCAATAAATGCTGAGAAAAAGAGAGATAAAAAGAAGGATTTAAAATTTATATCTAAATAATTTCTTTTATCAGAAAATATTTTATTAGTTAATATTTTTTAAATATATAAATAATTTCTTCTACAAATAAGTTGCTGGGATTTTTAGTGGCAACAAGGAATTATGTGTGACAGCTTTAAGCCAGATCATCTTTCAATTAAATTTCTTGTTTCTCATTTTCTCTCGCGTCTGATAAAATAATCTTTCTCTTGTAAAAGCATAATATATTCTTTGTATATTTTATGCTATAAAATTATACTAAATTACATTTTTTTAAAAAAATTCAATTTAACTTAATTAATTCTGTAGGCAAAAATTTAATTATATTAAGCAAGAGAGACTGCTTGTCAGTTCATTTTTTTTTTTTTATAAAAGCACAAAAAAGAAAGATAAAAAAAAATCGTGTTGGTTTCACTAAGAAGTTTTAAAAGCTACCTCCGATTTTCACGGGAATAACTCAGTGAAAAAAGTTTTAGTTAGAGGTCTGTGAGGTGGTTAGGAGAGTTTTCCAGGAGCATCCTGGATATCCTGGAAAACTCTTGAGGATTATGCAAATCTTATTTTCAAGGGTCGGTTCCGGTCTGGTCCGGTCCTGTAAGAAACTTACTCGGGCCACCTTTAACCCTAAAAAAAACCTTTAAAATCAACACAGAAAATAAAATAATCAGCTTACTTTTTTTTTTATTGTATTTGCCAACGTTGTATATATATATATATATATATATATATATATATATATATATATATATATATATATATATATATATATATATATATATAATATAATATTATATATGTATATTATATATAATATATATATATATATATATATATATATATATATATATATATATATATATATATATATATATATATATATATATATATATATATATATATATATATAATAGGAAGTTATGGTTTGTATAATAAGTGAATTTAAATTTTCTATACAAAGTTTAAAGCTTTAAAAATATATAGATTGTTAGTATTATCATTATTATTATTTATATTACGTTAGTTAAAGTATAATTTTGTCATTTAGGAAATGTTTCCAATAAAGTTTATTTTAATTTTCTTATGAAAACTTTCAAGGTTCCTAGTCTAAATCATTATTCGATATTTAGTGGGGTATAAACATTTACAACTTAAAATGATAACTTAGAAAAGAATTTTGAACTTTGTTGCACTTTTGTTTTTATTTTAATCATACTTATCGATGGAAAAATAATGACGAGACAGGAAAACTCGGCTGCTTTGAGAAAAAAATACATAAAAAATCTTTATTTTCAGAAATACTTTGATCATTTAATCGGATCAAAGTTTTAAATATAAAATGTATAACGTTAACGAGTTAAAAATATATATTATAAGCATTATATAAAAAATTAATCAATAATAAATAATAATATAAATATTTTGATATTGAGGAATATTTATCATGGAATAATAGGTAAAAAAATATTAAATATAATTTTAATTACTATCAATAATTTCTTTTATACTTTCTCATATAAAGAGAAAGTATTGTGATGGCGCAATACTAAAATTAGATTTTGAAATTATGATGGATTTACACGTTTTGAAGTCCCCTGAGTCCAAAAAAGTCTGTCTTCTGTCTGTGCAGACGCCTGGAGCTTAAACTAATGGACCGATTTTGACGAAATTTGGCATACATGTTCAGAAAAATCTTACCCCGAAGAGATTTCAAGAAATTTATTGTAGCACCAAATTAAGGGCGCTACTCCCTAAAAACTCAAAAGTGCGTGAAAAAAATTATTTCTCGAAAACGGATCCTTTTAATTTTGATTAAAAAAAATACTAAAATGTAGTCCATTTAAATAATAATCTAACGGTATAAGCCGTTTTCCCGGGAAAACCCTAGTTCCTAGAGGCCGGGTTCGGAAACTTAAATATTTTGGTTCTTTAGAACGAGCACTGCTTCCGTTACCTTCACACGGTTGTATTTTATCTGCGACGCAGCTTTAAAAAAATGTAATAGCTATTTACGGACCTAGAGCAGTAAGGGCGTTATTACAGGCCGAGGGCCAAGTTTGAAAGCACGAGTGCGTTTAACGCCCGAGGCCTCTCATGTCGCTTACAGCTCGTGGTGCGTACACTATTTTATCGAATGTAAAATTTATATAATGTAGTCCTTTTAGATGCAAAGTGAAAATGAGTCTGTTGAACACAGTTAAATATGTTTAATAATCACATTAAAAAAAAAAAATAGAAAAAAAAGAAGTGTGATTATTGAAAGAAAAGAAAAGCAGTAGCTTTAAAATGCCTCTCTTTGAAATTTTTGTCTGTGCAGAATCAGAATCTGAACTCCAAATTCCTTCTACGTTCAGTTTTCCAGGAAAATGCGGCTAAAGTGTGGAATAATTGTGTTTTTTTTAACCAACTGTTCACCCGAAAAAATTTCGTCAAAATAAACCCACGCAGAACACGAATCTTAAGTCAACAAAATTCTGCTGAACTTACTTTTTTTTAAAAATTGAAAATTAAAAATATATATTTCCTCTTATATGACTATTATATATTTCAGTTATAATAACAAATTGTTTGTGACTTTTTTCTGGAATTGCTTTACAGAATTGCAATTTTTTTGTAAATTGAAGAGACAGGCACCTGAAACATTTGAAGGATATGGGACAAATACTACATAAATTTGTAATTTTGAATTTATTTTTAGTATTTGTCCCCTCCCCTCAACCAAATGTTTTAGGTGCCCCCTCATTTTACATAAATGTTAATATTTCAGAATAATTACAGTCAAAATCAGAAATAAGAACTGCAAATTTACCACTGGGTTAGTAAATAGGGCCTCGGTAAGGCCTAATTATGCTAGGTTCCATATAAAATTAATATTGGGCTAACATTGCGTTTTGTCAATAACATTAAATATGCAGATTCCTCTATTCCAGCTCAATGACCTTATTAAATCAATACCGACACGGCAGTTGTTTCTTTACGTTTTCACCTGTCCTACGGCAATTTTACTTATTTTAGAACTTGAAAGCTTCCGAGCTTACTACGGGTAACGGAAGCATGGGGAAGCGATATGTGTCGGGTTCAAAAACCCATGGACAGAAATCCGTTTCAGGTAATCGTGTCTGTATGTCAGTTGGTCCGGCGAACCACCATAACTTAGGACCTTCTTATCCGATTTTGATCAAATTTAGACTTTAAGTCATAATTAGCCCATTGTTGGTCGCTTATTAATTTTAACAACAATTAGTATTGTGTGACCCCTCTGACACTCGAAGAAGGTTAAAATAAAGTACGTGTGGTGTCGTGGGACACCCGGTAGGAACGAAGTTTCTTACATTTTTCATTAAATATAAATTATAAAATCACACTTCTAAGTCCGTATACATTGCTAACTACTTATACATGGCGGAGTTAGAAAAGAGAAAAAAATTAAAGTAACGTACTGTTTGTATCTAGCAGAGTTAAGGCAAAATTAAAAGAAAATCATTATTTGTATAATTAAAGCAAGTGTCTTACTATAAATATATATTGAATATAAGAAAAAGTTGATCATGATGAGTTTATAGTGAAAGAGTATATTTGTTACAGGATGTTGGATTGAAATAGGACTGTTTTCTACCTACCCGGCCTATTAATTTAAAATATTATAAAATATATTTCTTCCCTACTCTAAAGCTTGAAATTTTACGGGTTGAAATTTTACATGCCTGTTTCAGTTGTACGTTAGACAATGTGTAAGTAGTTTTATTAAAATCGTTATACGTTAGAACGGAAGATATCGGTAAAAACTTTTTTTAAACGTTTGGGTCCACTTTAATAAATTTAGCGATCTTTATCACTTCATAGCAGTGTCGGTGTTCGTTTTACTAAAAAAAATATTTAAAAAGTTGTTTGTCTCATTAAATAGATGAAGATTTGTTCTTGGATTAAATACGCAGTATTATAATAATATACCTAATATATTGTAATATGCGTCAGCACAGATCAATTTTACTTTTAACAAGACCGTGATTATATTTTCGATATTTACACAACCAAGTGACATTTTGACATATAACAAAAATAAACAAGTCAAGTAACAGGCTTCCATAATAACATTTTTCCCCGTCTTTTTTAAGCTTACGTTTACGCTAGCGTGAACGCTTGGGCGGATAACGTTTTCCAACGAACTCAGCCTGGGAATTGGTAAAATGAACATGTGTACTAGATTTCAACTAACTCGGTGATCTTTTACTCAAGTTATCGTCATCGGTAGATTTCGTGAAGGTTTTTGCGTGACGGTGAGTTTGTGACGGTGACTTTGTGAAGGTTATTTTGTGACGGTAATTTCGGTCGTTTTTCTTGGATTCACTCCCGGGACGTGCGTAATATAATAAAAAGTAAGGATAAGTGCTTAATATAATAAGTGCGTAAAAATAAGGAACTTCGTTCCAAAACCTTACTTAAATTCCCATGTGACTATTCGTCCATTAATAGTACGTGCGGATGCTATGTGCCACACTAATTTGTATAAAATTATACCTTTACCAGTTTACAAAAAGGCCTCTTTATGGAATCCTATTTTAAGCATTTTTACTTCCTTTTAGTAAATAGTGGAAGTATTGTAATACCGTAAAATTTCAAATTTGAATCTTTGGTTGATTTTAATACTTTTTAAGAGTCCAAAAATAAAGCAAAAATACCTTTATCGAAAACGATTTCCACAATTTTGAATAAAATAAAAGAAAATGTATATAGTAAGAAAAACAATCTAAGTAGTTTTCTTGAGGAAAATCTAGTTTCCGAGATTTTCATGAAAATTAGTATCTGATTCAGCTAAAAATCGAAAACTAAGTGTAAACAATCAGCCGTTGTTCACTTTCTAATAGTACATTACGCGTCTAGTCGGAATGTAGCATTGTGCATGCGAGTGTGGAGTTTGCATCCGAGCGATATCGAGGGTAGTAAAACAACACGAGCAAAGCAAAATGCAGTTTTCCCACGAGTTGCGTACCGTACTTTATCAACGATTTGTTGGATTTTAATAATAGATACAGAAAAAATATATAATAAACTTCCTGTATGTAAATTTGTATTTCTCTTTTGATAAAGATGACATTAATTCATTAGTTGTATTTTGTGCCGAATTAATTGTTTCGGGAGGCGTATTATTCTCTTTTTTTTTCGTCATAATGACATAAATCAATAATTGTTTTTCACTAAAAACTCGATATAAACAGTTACTTTAATTAAACAAACAGCAAATTAGTTTTCTTAAATGTAATAAAACTCGCTAATCATGCGTTAAGGTGAAGAATTCTTCTATTTACCGCACTAGGGCGGTAAGTACGTAAAGAATCACTTTCTACGCATCTAAACAGAGATACTATGTTTATATTTCGTATCAATCGTAGATTATTGAAAATGATGTGATTGCATATTATTTGATTTAAACTCAGCCATACTGTGTAATCATGAATAAGGTTTGTTCGAGTTCGTCGTTCCCATTTTTACTTTCTTAAATACGCAGTACGTATAAAAAGAAAAATTGTGATGACACAGAGGTTAGATTTTTAAGGACTTGCATTTGCATGACGGCCTCAAACCGTTTGAGTCCAAAAATGTTTATTTCTTTATGCCGTAGACGCGTGGAGCCTAAACTACTGGGCTGATTTTGATAAAATTTGGCATACATTTCAGAAAAATCATACTTCAAGGCGAAATTAAGAAATGAATTTGGACCCCACTAACTAAAAAAGAGGAAAAAACAAATTATTTCTCGAAAAATGATTCGACGATTCTGATTAAAAAATCCTAATATTTAGTCCATTTAAATACGAATCTAACCACAGTTGTCCACCACAGTTGTAGTAGCACCAAGTAGTTTTCCCGGGAAAACCTATTTTCTATGTTGATGAAAATAAATCTGATTTTATAGAGAATAAAAAACAACCACCTTTTAAACAATTTTCAATAAGTTAAATGATTATATGAGTTGTTATAGGATTAAAATAAAGTATCAATATCAACATTAGAAAGTTTGGTTCTATTTATCGGATTGATTTCTTTTATTATTATTATTGACAAAAAGGCATTTAAAAGCCACTTGTATTCCCTCTTCGGACCACAACAAGTTAATCGAAATCTTTCGACCGAATTGTTTCACTACTACTATACTAGTTGTTATATATTTAATGTTTTGATGTGTTATGATTTCGATTATATCTTATTTCAAATTCTTCATCTAAATATATAAATATATACACATAGTAATCAGAGATTTGACAAGAAATCATTTTTGTTTTATAAAAAAAAGCAATGAAAAAGAAAACACTGTCGAACTGCATTAACTTGTCACACAAAATGAGTTTATTTTGAGAACTCACACTCTCTACATGATATGAAATTAAATTGATAAGAGGCTCGTGTCGTTATCTAATCAAAACAATAGACAGGTTCCTGACACCTGCCTTAATTGCACTGATAACAGCCCTAATTGATTCTCCACAACAACATATACCACATTCCACATCAAAACCAAATTTTAATTACACACACACATTTATATATATATATATATATATATATATATATATATATATATATATATATATATATATATATATATATATATATATATGTATATGTGTGTGTGTTGAGATAAATATATGTCAGTGAAACTATATGAATCTTCAATTGAAACGAGCGTAAGCGAGCTTCTTACATTCATAAAAATATGCATCCTGTCTGTGTGTGAGTAACGTTTACGTGTCCGACGATTACTTGAGTAAAAGTCGACGGATTTAGCTGAAATTATGTATACATGTTTCTTTTACTAATGATCAGACTAAGTCAACCTTGGAGGTGATTTTGAGTTACAGGCTGCTAAGTCTGATCACCTTAGACACAAGCTAGCTTACTTTGCTTTTAGCTAGTAAGATACAAAATAAATTTGCTGCTGCCAATCAAAAACACAAAATTTAATACATATTATATCAAGAGCTATTTGAGACTCGAATCTTTTGAACAAAATGGTATTGCACAGATCGGTTCAAGATTTAGGTAATCAACAAGCATCATATGTGTTTAGCTTGTTTTCACCAAAACAAAACCATTAAGCGGAAGACTGAATCTCTGAGAAATAGCTTTGAAATCAAGACATTTGTAACACTACAAAGAAGATACTGCAAACTCACATCACTAAACAGTTATCTATATTAATAAATAGAGAATTATATAAATATGTATATTGGTAACTCTATTTTCACAAAACCCCTCGAATATAATGTATTAGCTTCAACTGTATCTACCCGAGTTTAACAACACCAAAGCGATAAAGTTTTTGAAATATGAGATTAAATATGAATCTAACTATAGAAGACAATTTCCTGGGAAAAATCTAGTTCCTGAAAAATAGCTTTGAATGCAAAAGGTGGGAGGATGAAGAAGAATTTGATTCAGGCACTTATTATATGATTTGAAAAAAAAAAAAGACTAAACATTTTGTTATTAAACAATGTATATTATAGATTAGAGGAATATTACCAAGAAATGTTTTAATGGAAATTGTTTTTGGAACGAAGTTCCTTATGGCACGTTCTGGAGCCCGGGAGTGAATCCGAAAAAAACGACCAAAATCACCGGCACGCAAAATCCGTCACGAAATCTACAGATGACAATAACTTGAGTAAAAGCTCACCGAGGTAGATGAAATTTGGTACACATGTTCATTTTACCAATGCCCAGGCTGAGTTCGTCGGAAAACGTTATCCGCCCAAGTGTTCACGCGCAACGCTCGCGTAAACGTAAGCTTTAAAAGACGGGAAAAGTGTTATTAAGGAAGCCTGTTACTTGACTTGTTTTGATTATTTTTGTTATATATGTCAAAGATGTCACTTTGTTTTGTAAATAAATAAAATATAATCATGTAAAATTTCACCCTGATACAAGCAAAAGCTGTAGAGTGTAGAGTAGGGAAGAGATATATTTTATAATATTTTAAATATAATTGGCCGGGTAGGTAGAAAAAAGTCCTATTTCAATCCAAACTCCTTTAACAAACATACTCTTTCACTATAAACTCATCATGATCAACTTTTTTCTTATATTCAATATATATTTATAGTAAGACGTTTGCTTTAATTATATAAATAATGATTTTCTTTTAATTTTGCCTTAACTCTGCTAGGTACAAACAGTTCGTTACTTTTAATTTTGTCTCTTTTCTAACTCCGCCATGTATAAGTAGTTAGCAATGTATACGTACTTAGCACTGTGATTTTATAATTTATATTTAATGAAAAATGTAAAGAACTTCGTTCCTACCGGGTGTCCCGCGACACCACACGTATTTTTTTATGTTAATTGTGTTTTTTCTTTTTTAAAATGGATTAGATGTAATACCTGTGACTTGTCCTAATATTTTAAATTAACTTAATGGAAATAAATTTATTCTTATTCATAATCTTTAAAAATGTTACGAGTTCTTAAACTGTGTTTCATTTTACATTAATAATATCACAAGGGTTATCTGACTGACGCTTCTACCTGATTGAACGTTAATTAATAAATATTTTTGAGACGGTCCGTCATTTTTGTGAAAATAGGCAGAAAGATCGGCAATTAGTACTAAATTGAAGTTTAGTAAAACTTGATCTATACAAAGCATAGCGATGGCCAAAGGAATCGAGAGTATATACTTTTAAAAGGACGAATTTGTAATAATGATTTTTAGAATGTATAGTTTATGTGAAAGTGTACTTGGTTAGAGTATGTTTGTAGTCTGTGTGAATCGATTCTTTTAAAGGAACGGCTTTGCCCATCACTAGACAATGCTATGTCCGGTAATGTTGTACGAGCATTAGGGAGGGTCGAGGGTCGTGTTTCATTACAAATACTAGAACCTGCTAGAACGTATGCAGTCAGCTAGTTAAGGCTACTACAAAGGTAGACATCTCGTGCGTGTTTTTGACAGAATGACTTTGATCCAGGAAATGTTTAATCAATGTCTTCTGGTATCGTGTTTGCTCGTTCCCCGTTGCATAGAAGTATCCATCGCTTTATTTAAGTTCACTTCTTTTTTAAACAAGATTTGTCATTAACAAAAAACAAAATCGAATGAACGCAGAAGGTTAAAACTTTTATGGGACCAACAAGTAACTAATTATGACCTACCATTTACCAAACGAGTAGTTTTTAAGATAATATTATGTTGTTTCGCAAAAATTAAGCAACAGACAGACAGACACAGAACCAAAATGTTCCCTGATGTCTGAAACAGATTTCTATCTTGGAATTTTTTTAAATCGGAGAGGTAAACCATTTAACCTTGTTAAGCTCTTAAGGAAAAATAAAGTAATTAGTACAGAATGGTGTATAATAAGGGGTAAATGTATGGACACAATCTAGTGAGGCGGTTTAATTCTATTATAGATTCGTGAACTTCTTTTTATAAATAATTTAATTTACTTTTCATTTGATGTTTTACAACATGTTAAAAGAGTGTTAATCCTTCAAAATCTATTTCAATCACAATACTCTCTGTCGATCTATATATGTATCAAATTAATGTTATTTTGCCGGAATTGGAAAATTGTTGTATACTTTTTCATTTCATTCATTTACAAACACCAAAACATGCCTAACTTTTCCCTGTGTGTCTCTCTATATGTATGTCTGACTTGAATCAAGGAAAAAATGCCCACGGAAAAAAAGCCCAGGAAAAAATGCCCAAGGAAAAAATGCCCACGGAAAAAATGCCTAAGGAAGAAAAGTCCAAAATAATTAAACTTTAATCGTTAATGGTAGTTTTTAAATATAATTAGTTAATTTTTAACGCTAACAAATTTGAATTTATCTTTAAATAGAATAGCCATTTGGGGTGTTGTATTTTTGCAGTAATATTACTATAAAAGTAACGGTACCTGGGGCCACTGGACTTAAGATACATCTTCTTTTTGTGAAAATTTTGGTGTTAAATAGTTGTAATTTTTTTTTTTTTTTATTAATTTTGTACTTTAATTGTAAATAATATATGTAAGGTGGGATAAATGTAACTCTTTGTTGACAAAAAAGTAATAAATAAAATCATTTTCGTTCCTATTTTGAGTAGTTGATATAGATATTTATTTTAATCACAGTAAGAAAGTAAATGATTTCTTAAACAACATCTTTCATCGCCAGATTTTACTTCCTTCAGCTAGTTTCATTATTACACATTATCATTTTGGTACATCATGTATCATATATTTTAGGTAAAAACTAAGTCAAGTAAAATGTAAATATGTTCAAACAGTTAATTCATAATATTGTGTAGTGTATAATGTAACATATTGTAGGGATTCATTCATGGTGATTAGTGATACCTGGTAAAATCCCTACGATTCTAAGGAAGATGCATCTTAAGTCCATAGTAACCCCAGGTACCGTTACTTTTACAGTTATATAAGTGAAAAAATACAATACCCCTAATGGATTGTATTTAAAAATTGGTTAAAATTTGTTAGCGTTAAAAATTAACTAATTATATTTAAAAACTACCATTAACGATTAAAGTTTAATTATTTTGGACTTTTCTTCCATGGGCATTTTTTCCGCCTACCGTCTGACTTGAGAGGCACAAAGCTGGCGGAACTAAATCGATTAATTTTTACGCAAAGGCTTGACATGACATAGTTTTATCGAAATATATTGGATAATGCCAGAGTTTCAATATTGTAAAAAATCAAAAAAAAAAAAAAAAATCGGTCAAAGACAACTCATTTCTATTTAATAGTTTTCGAGTTTTCGTGAGTACATTCAATTAGTATTGAACATTTTATCAAAATGTATCGTAAAAATAACTTCTCCTCGGCAGGGAGTCGAGCCCAGCCTCTCTCCGTCCGCGTTTAGAGCTATTATCTCAAGAATTATTTTTTGGGGAAAACGGCTTATTCAGTTTTTAAATGGACTACATTGTAGAATTTTTAATAAAAATAATCGGGATTGTTTTAGAAAATAATTATTTTTCACGTTTTTTTCAGGGTTTTTGGGGACAGTGCCCCCAAATTTTGAGCTAATTTATTTCTTGATTTCACCTCGGGGTATGATTTTTCTCAACATGTATGCCAAATTTCGTCAAAATAGGTCCAGTAGTTTAGGCTCAGCACAGATGACAGACAGACATTTTTTAAAAACCACCTTTTTAGACTCAGGGAACCCCAAAACGTCTAAATCCATCAAAATCTCAAAAACGAATTTTGGCGCCATCACAATACTTTCTCTTTGTATAAGAAAGTATATAACTGCCTGAGAAAGTTTATAATTAAAAGTTAATTGTTATGAAATTTATGACTTTTCTGAACTTGTATGCCAAATTATATCAAAATCGGCGTAGGCCTTGGAAACTAAACGATTAAAGGCGTTTCATTTTATCGCTTAGCCTACATAATAGGATACCTAGCCACTTCTTTCTAGCATGAGCCCCACGCGTAGCGCGGGGGGGAAGGCTAGTACAATGATGGTATGAGAAAGCATGTAGGGGTAAATTTAAATCATATAGAAAATAACAGGTCGGAAAATCAAAATATTTATGATAGGACGTGAGGAAGCTATGTGCCACACTAATTGACAGACTATATTTCACTATATTTCAGTGCAGGACTGAACATATTGTACAAATACAGACTGAACATATTGTACAAATACAGACTGAACATATTGTACAAATATTAGCAATCATGGTATTTTGACAGAAAAATTACCAATTTTGAAGTTTTAATCATTGCCACCGAGAACTGTCTTTTTGAATTAACAATGTTTACTTAAAATGTGAATAAATATTTTTAACAAATGTGTTTTTTAGGGTTTTTATATGCATCATATGGTAAGAATTAATTTTGTATTTTTAAATAATTATATAATTTATAACCGCCCCGGATTAGCATTTTATTTTAAATTAATAAATTAAAGGTGGATTTGCTGGTATTATTAAGTTATTAAAAAAATTTAACAATTGGAGTATTATAAAGGGGATTTATTTCAGACACTGTCTTTACATAATTTAACGTTGACTTGAATTTAAGGGCTAGATTTGCATTTTTTCATAATTTAATTTTTCATTCTCTACGTAACTCTTTTATTTTTTGGACGGAGTTCCTTATGGCACGTTACACCGTGAAATTTGGCACACATATTCATTTTACCAATGCCCAAGATGGGCTCGTTGTACAACTTTATCTGCCCAAGCGTTCGCCAGTTGGTAGAGAACAGTCCTATTCCCTACCTACTACAACCACACTGTTTAACTAAAAACTCATAATGATAAACTTTTTTCTCAATATTCAATACATATTAGAGGCGTATCCAGGGGGGCCAAGGGGGCAAGTGCCCCCCCCCCCCCCCCCCCCTCTTAGTCTGCCCAGACCCAACAGAGTAAAAAAAAAATACGCCGTATTTTTTTTTTTTATAATACATATTTTTACATTCACCTCATACTCAATTTGACCTCAGAAATGCATTTTGAACGGTCATATTTTCAAAATTCCGGGGGAGGGCACCCGGACCCCCTCCCCCTAATTAACCGCAGACGACGCCCATGACTTACAGTAAGATATTGTACAGCAGTAAGCATCAGCATAACATTTTCTAACGAATATTCGTTCTAAAACAGTTGTTGTTACTTGGGGGGGGGGGGGGGGGGGGGCAGTTGCTTTGTTGAATAAGTAGTTCCCTTTTCTTGTTACCACTATGTCGTGGGTTCGATCCCGTGCCATGATACTCTGAATTGCATCTGTGAATCGCGGACGGAGCAGGGCGAGGGACACGCTTATATATCTCACTTATGATAACACCATACTCGCTTCGGCGTTACAAATGTACAAATGTAAGATGTGTGAAGAAGCTGGAAGTCTAACACGGGGCGTAAAATAGGTCCAAAAGATGGCCTAATTGCTAGGTTGGAACAAGTGGTTCGTCTCCTACCCGTCCTAGTAGGAAATACTCTCAGAGCAAGGAAGGGGTAGAGGGAACAATGCGATTTAAAAAGTGGTTCATTATGCTCCCCCCATATACTAACGCTTTCTAGCGAGCTCAATCTGAACTAAAGTGATCATGTGGTCACTGGTCCTTGTCTTATTGGTCTATTCCTCGTCTTTCTGTCCCCACAGACGGGTGTCAAGTGTCAACAAATCCTTTCCAGTAGCAGTTATTTGATACCCCACTCTAAGAAGATTGCTATTGGTTATCTAGGATCTGCTACACGTTTATTAACAACGTTACTGCCTTTAGACAATTAATAAGGTTAACAACAAACATTAAAGTACATATTTATGAAGAAAACTGTAATAAAAATATTAAATGTAAGAAAATATGACTTATTCTTATCAGCTGATATCAGATATAATTTGAGTTTTTTTTTATCAAGATATCGACATTGTTTCACCAAACTGGCGCTTGAAAGTGTTAGTATATGGGGGGAGCATAATGAACCACTTTTTGAGACCCAGATTCTATAGTATTGTTCCCTCTACCCCTTCCTTGCTCTGAGGAAATACTAGATTACTACTACTACTAGCAGGACGAAGCAGTTTCGGTGTCGAGTTATGATTCTGCATGGATCGTGTTATCAAGTCCTAGTCCAGTGAAAGATATTTACAGGCAGATTGATAATGCAGCAAAGAAAAGATGGTTTCACTGGCAAGAAACCACACAGTGAACATTTAACAGTTATTGAATAACAGTGAAACGTGCAATAGAAACAGTATCACAGGTACATCAATCGATCTTTTTGGCGCGCATCCCATGTCCTCCTTCTCGCATTCAACAATCCAGCACTTTCAGATTCTCTACAGCAGCAAATGCCTTGATAAGAAGGAAAGCTATACAGGCAGTCAATAGTTTCCACTACTAGATTAAAATACAAACAAGTAATTTGCAATTTATTTATTTTTTTTAAAAAAAGAAGCTAAGTTAAAGTTAAGTCCTGCATGTAATATCAAGAAGGCCTAGAACACATTACTTTGTTTTATAAAAGATATTCTAATCCGATAGGGAAACTGTTTAGTAATATTTTTAATTAAATTCTATCGACTTTCTATTTAACTGTTTATCTGTTTTGCGTAGCAGATCCCCTCTTTTTAATAAACGTTTTGTAAGCTTTCCTAAAGAATATACAAGTTAGTATTCGAGAAAACTAGATTATATTGAAATTATGGCTGTATGCTAAAAATACTCAGCCAATTAGTGTGGCACATAGCTTCCTCGAGTTCGATTTTATATACTTTAATGATTTTATATTATTAAAACCTATTATTATCAAATTACCTACCTGTATAAGACCTGTAATGACATACGGATCTGAAACATGGACTTTAAAGGAAGGTGTAGTGAGACAGATGAGAATAGCCCAAAGGCAGATGGAAAGGTGCATGTTAAAGATATCAAGGAAAGACAAGAAAAGTAATAACTGGATAAGAGATCAAACAAAATTGGAAGACATAGGTAGAGTAATACTTGAAAGAAAGTGGAATTGGGCGGGTCACATTGTCAGGACGAAAGATGATCGAAAGACAAACAAAATAATTAACTGGTACCCGAGAGATTAAGTGAGAAAAAGAGGAAGACCTTGTATACGGTGGGACGAGGAGATGAGGAAATCGTGTGGAGGAGCTACCTGGAGGAGGGTAGCTGAGGATAGGATGGAATGGTGTAGAATGAGGAAAGTATACTCTGAGGTATGGCTCTACAAGAACTAAACGGAAATGAAATTTCTATTGAAAAAAGAAAAGAAAAATAAGGTTTTGTAACACAAATTTATATATTGAGTTTAGAAACTGAGTATACTAAAAAAAAGGCAACTCGTCATCGGTGCCACGGCATGTCGCCGATAAGAGAGTTTTTAAGTTTATATTTTAATCCAATTATGAATTTATTTAAAAGTTTTGTATTATTTGAAAGTTTTGTATTTTTTATTTGCAATAAATGGCTATTTATTTATTTGATTTATTATTATTATCAAATTAGGTAGTTCAAAATTTAGTTCAATTTGTCAAAATTTTGATTTTTTACATCAATTAAAGAATCAATTTAGCAAAATTTAAGGAGCGCAGACGATTGAAATTAATCTGAGGCCATCTGCCGACCACTTTCGACAAACAATACAAATTTCATAAAAATTAGATTAGATATGTGCTTTTGATGGTATTGGTGTAAATGCGCAGAAGGTTGAAACATATATGGGACCAAAAATGGGTTAATTATGATCTATTATCTATATTTCATTAATATCAGATGATGAATTTTTTATATTTATAGAACGAATTTGGTTTTAAAATGGGTCTAACGGGGATAATAAATTACTTTGCTTCAATACATTCTAGCTATATTTTGATCTTGTCTTAGGTCATCTTCAAGCATATAATGTAATTAAATACAAGGTTTTACTATTCTGAAACAATGCTGAACAAGGTTATTAACAATATTAAAATATCTTCACCTCATGCGGCTACTGATTAAAAACAATGCCATGTAGACTTCTCATTAGTTTTATGTTTATTCATCGGCTTCTTAATTTCCCTGTTCAGCCATTGTAGTAGTTTGCCATTGTAGTGTTCAGCCATTATAGTAGTTTGCCATTCTAGTGTTCAGCCATTGTAGTAGTTTCCTTTCTTTTTTACTATGATTGCTCCTTGGCATTTTTGACCGGCCAATTATTAAACAATTCTGACTACATAGTAATCCCTTTTTATTTTATTGAACGGATTTGGTTTTAAAATAGGTCTAACAGGAATAATAGTAAAACCTTGTATTCATTTATGTTATATGCTTGAAGATGACCTAAGAGAAGGTCGAAATATAGCCAGGATGTATTGAAGCAGAGTAATTTATTACCCCTGTTAGACCCATTATAAACCAAATTCGTTCTATAAAACTTGTTTTGACGGTCTCAGATCTGCCAAAGACTTGGATATTCTCTCGTTTCGGGAATTTCTTTTTTTTGGAATTTCTCTCGTTTTAGGAATTTCTCTGGTTTTAGGAATTTCTCTGGTTTTTATGAAGGGAATTAATAAATCACGGAGAAGAAAAGAGGAAATTGACATAGAGGGCTTTGCAGGAATATCGAAGTGATTTTTAAGGCCTCGATATGACAGGAAATCGATACTTGCCTCACCGCATTCCTTATTATTTCTTGACTCATATTTACATGAAAGATATTCATCCTGTTAGCTTTCCAATAAGATCAAATTAAATTTTCATCTCATAAAGAGCTTTCTTATATTACAACCTTTATGACAAAATTAGAAGAATTTCAGACTTAAAAATAGACAGAGGAAGCAAAGTCCAAAATCCTCAATTTAAAATCCATAAAATTTAGAGACAGCATTGTGGCGCATCCGGAAAACATACTAGACTTTAGTGATGTTATCAATAACTTTTTTCACCTGATAGCCGGGGCTTGATTTAGAGTATGCCGGATGTATGTCTAGGATATTAATGTGTGAGGGCCCCCTCCTCCTGCTTTGACCATACATTAGGGGGCCAATCTAATGGGGTTGTAAATGAGGGGGGGGGGGGCATGATTTGTATTAATTTTAAGAAATAACAGCTTACAAATATTTTATTTATAAAATAGATTCATCAAATATTTTTCCTCTCCTGGCTCCTTGAGATTCGTCCAAACAAGATATTAAGCCACATTATAAAAGAGTCTAGAATACGAAGGTATGATTTGGGCATAGTGGTCATTTGATGTTTGTAAAAGGTGTATCAATGGTCAAGAAATTACTGAGAGGAGAGTATGACCACCATTATATAAAACAGGTTCAATTTTTTTCTGTTTATCCCAAATATATTTTTAAAAAAAATGTAGGTTAAAAGAAAGTAAAAAGTTTCTTGGAATAAGGATGGTTTAAAGTTGGTTGCTTGGAATGTAAAACCATTAGAATTCTTGGAAAATTGACTATAAAATTATGTTTAGTATTTTAAGACTAATAAAAGCTGGTTCTAATAAAAAGAAACAAGTAAGGCGCGCTTCACGTAAGTACGTGAGGCGATAATCGCCAGTTTCTGTACGATTAAGTTAAAATTATTAAGTGTAAAATTTTAATAGTTGCATATTCTTTTTCTACACTTCAAGACCTTTAAAATTGAAGTGTTAGCGCCAGCTCTATTATGATTTTGTTTCTCTCTTGCGGATTATGATCTCCATGACCGATGTCCGAACTTTTCATTGGTCACCTGCTATCTGTGGGCGTGACTTACGACTTACGCCAGTTGCCGGGGTGAGTCACGTGTTGCCGTTAGTTGCCTCCGGATTTTAGATCGAGTGCAGACTGTTTGATTTTTTTCCTAATTTCACGGCGTCTCTAACCGGCTGTACACCAAGTGCGCAGGGTTAGGTCGGGTCACGGGGGAAGTGCGCCAGCCCCTTTTTGAAGGGTACGGTCGAAGTGCGCCGGGTAAATCCTATCTCTCGACCCAGGTAGTCCTCCCACCTCGGACACGGATCCTCTAATCTAAAGGACTAATCGTTGTCAATATTCACATATACTCAATATAAAGCGATTTTAAGTTACTTTGAACAAACTGCTGAGAGTGATATGGCGATCATTAGCAAATCTCAGTGCATAGGAGAATCTGTAGAATGTTCTCGTAAGAATAAAATCCAAATTTAGTCAGAAGATACACTTTAATTTGTGAGTATTCAAAATTAAATAAACTAACTAACAAAATCAAAATTAGTTATCATTAAACATAGGAAATTTAAGAATAAAATCAAAAATACGAAAGAAAAATCAATTTATTTTGTTAATATTAAAATTAAAGAAATGTTTCTTACATAAATTACACTCACTTATAAGTGTGCTAATATTTATTAGAAGGGCTTAGATTAACTTAACATTAAACGTACTCATGAACACTAAAATCTTCTGCATATGTAATATACATTATAATACAATTGAGTCTATATTCAATAAATATAATACAAAGTACATATTGAAAGGTGTAATTTATTTATGTACATACTCCTAAATAAATTAAAAATGACTTTCACCTTTCAAATCTAGATACTTTATTATTATAAACAACCAACGCTAGGCGGCTTGAATCCCACATTGCTATTGGGAATTTAGCCGTGGACAGATCAATATAGTTCTCGGTGATATACTCCCAAAATCGATTATTGCGATGGCTTATTTAATGTTCAATATAACATTCTTCAACTTCTTCAGGGTCTATATAGGGTAGTTCGAAGACAAACTTAAATAGTTGGCCATCGTTGGTAGAACATCGGTAGTCCTCAGTAAATCCTAAATCCTGAACTTTTCCAAAGTGCTTGGGGAAGACATTTCGAACGGCTTGTTGGATTCCAATTTCGAAGTCCACTACAAAGTTCTTTGGGTTTAGACGGGGTGCAAGAGGTATAACCCGGGCTTACCTGACCCTCACCCTTCAGACACTTTAGACAAGAGGCTGGCGCACTTCGACCGTCACCTTTTTCTAATCCGAAGGGGGGCTGGCGCACTTCGGTACCAGCCCTCTAACCGCCATCTTCATTGACGGAAGTCAAAGATATTATTTTAATTTAAAGTTATATTTATCATTTATCTATCTTATTATTGTGATTTATATTAGCGGATCGTTGCGTGGAAAACCCGGCTTGAAGAGAGAAAGCGTCGAGGGGCCCCTCCACTGCAAAACCGTCACCGGTGATTGTGTTCTAATTTATATTTATTATTATTCACTCATTTATATTTTTGTCCAATTTCCTTGAGCCACCTGAAGTGGCACACACAGATGTATAACATGTCATAGTGACTAAAAACTTTTTTTTTAGTCGCCCGCCATGTTGGCCACCATCTTGAAAATATTAAGTGTGAAAACTCCAAAATAGTTGTGTATAGTTGTCTCAAATGCCGAGATGCACCTGTGTGCCGAATTTCATGTTCCTAGCTAGAGTAGTTTATGAATTGAAACAAGCCAAAAGACAGACAGACAGACAGAGCCGTTATATAAGGTTTCTTTTTTAGGGTCCGTAGGCAAAACCAAGGACCCTTCTATTTTCCTGCGTGTGTCTGTCCAGTCGCCTGCTCTCACGGCTACACCTTTCGTCCGATCACTTTGAAATTTAGCATGTATGTGTCTTGTACCTACCCCCATATTTTAAAAATATAGCGACTTAAAAAAAATATTTTTCAATAAAATTAGAATAAATAACTTTAAGAGTTTAAATTTTTTAATTTTTTTTTTCGACACCATATGAAAAGGTACGTCGAGCTGATTACAAAAATATATAATTCTTTGGTTATAACTTTGATAGGGCGAGCGTAGGTAAGTTTGAAGTGGGTATGAAACGTGTCCCCCCCCCCTCTATCTCGCTTATGTGAAGTGCAAAAAATCTGAAAAAATTCCTAAACATTCTTCGACCAAAAGTAAAGATACCACTTTTTGGAAATTTCGAAAAAAATATTATTTTATTTTTTATTGACAAAATACGTTTTTTATAATTATGGTCTTTTCGATGTATTTATATGGTTGTAGTCCGGTTCAGTGGCAAAAAAACATTTTATCAGAAGTTAGTTTATGTGTTTTGAGAATATCAGACCCATAGGATAGTTCAAAGTAAGATTTTTAGCATTTTAAAAAACACCATCAATAGGGTACTACTTAAACTATACAGGGTTGCCTGCCTACGGACCCTCGCTGTGTGCTAACCAGCACACACTTGACCTGTTTATTTACTTCGTACAGAAACCTAAAACTATGCCATATATCAAAACTTTCTGACTTGGTTCCGCATAGTTTCCTTTGTTAACTGGACTAAGATTGAAGATTTTTACTTTAAAACGAAGATTTTTGTCACCTTCTCTATGAACAAGTAGGATTTCCTTGCAATTTCCGAAGTTGTGGTGCGGGCCTCTAGGCGGTCGCCTATGTCGCTTATCCCAAATTCCGATTCTGCTGATAATAGCTTATCAATGTTATCAATTGTTTTACTTCTAACTTGTACTTTTTTAAAATCTAATAATCTAAAATGATGAAATACACAATCTTCAAGTTAAACATGACATTATCAATTAGAAATTACCAAAACTTTATCAAAATCAAATAAAATTATCATTATTGATGTTCGAATCATATTAGCCATCTACATCATATAATTGGGGCATCTATAATATCATACAACTATATAAATAATTGGGTAGGATGTGTCCTGAATTAAAAAAAAAAAATTCGAAACATAAAATAATTGTCAGCCAATTAGCCAATTTATATGCCACAGGGAGGGGGGCCCTCGGAGCGAAATGTAACCTGAACAAAAATTAATGATCTCTAAGATTAGTGTAGAGTATAGAGGAAGCAAGAAAGTGGGATCGACCTAAACGTGATGATAATTATTATTTCAGAAATAAATTGTTGCCATTTCATCTGCTATTGAGGTCTCATTAGTTCATTGTCTTATTTAGTTTGACGTTTCACGAGTAATATATATATAATTTTTAATTATTTTATATATGTATATATATATATATATATATATATATATATATATATATATATATATATATATATATATATATATATATATATATATATATATATATATATATATATATATATATATATATATATATATATATATATATATATATATATATGTATATATATATATATATATATATATATATATATATATATTTATAATTGGAAACGAAAAATATTTTTAAATATGAAATATTTTTGGAACGAAGTTCCTTATGGCACGTTCTGGAGCCCGGGAGTGAATCCGAAAAAAACGACCAAAATCACCGTCACAAAATAACCGTCACAAAATCACCGTCACAAAATCACCGTTACGCAAAAAGCGTCACGAAATCTACGGATGACGATAACTTGTGTAAAAGTTGACCGACTTAGTTGAAATTTGGTACACATGTTCATTTTACCAATGCCCAGGATAGGTTCGTTGGACAACGTTATCCGCCCAAGCGTTCACCCGCAACGCTCGCGTAAACGTAAGCTTCAAATTTAAAATTGGAATTTTAGGACGGAAAAAAATTCAAACTTCATCTATTTAATGAGACAAACAACTTTTATAAATAATTTTTTTTAGTAAAACAAACACCCACGCTGCTATGAAGTGATAAAGATCGCTAAATTTATTAAAGTGGACCTAAACGTTTTAAATAAAGAAAACAACGTTTATACCGATATCTTACGTTCTAATGTAACGATTTCAATAAAACTTCATATACATCGTCTAAAGTACAATTGAAACAGGCATATAAAATTTCAACCTGATACAAGCAGAAGTTTTTTAGTGTCAGTGATTTATATTTCTTAATATAATATTTTAATTGGAGATTCGCCGACGGAGGTCTGATGGGACAGTTCTTTTCTTCTCTACAACCATCTGCTTTAACTATAAACTAATCAAAATTAACTTTTTTCTCAATTGACAATACATCATAATATATTGTAAGACGCTCTTTTCAAAGATAATAAAAAGTTTTTCTTTTAATTTTGCCTTAACTTCGCTAGTACAAATAGTTACTTTTAATATTGTCTCTTATTCTAACTCCACCATGTATAAGTAGTTAGTATCATATACTTAGCACTGTAATTATATAATTTACATTTAATATAAAGCGTAAGGAACTTCGTTCCTACCAGGTGTCCCACGACACCACACGTATTGTTTTATTTGTTTAAAGTTGTTTTTATAAATTTTAATTATATAATAAATATATTTTTGATTATATTTGACTCGGAAATGATTTTCTTTAGTAGAAAAAACAACATTAAAGTTAGATAACAGCCCTCAGCAGAAAAAAATTAAGGAGTGATTTACATGAGGGTGTGGGAAACCAGAGTGACCGTGGGCCTATAGTCACCGGTCCAGTCGGCTCGGCTATCAATGAATCGAGGCTGACACACAAGGTTGTAGGTTCGATCCCGTGCCGTGACACTTTGATTTATAGATAAAACTAGGGCAGAACAGGGCGAGGGCATCCCTCAAGGGTTCTCTGCACTGCGTCTCTGATTTGAATGTTACAGTCGCGCTACACTGTACTGTACAGGTGAACTACACTGAACTGTACAGGCGCTGCTTTTCAGGTTAACCTTAACGTTGAAGTTCACCTTTAAGGTAGACTGGATTGTTTATTAGAGCATTTATACCTTTTTTTTGTTTTTTCTTTAAAAAAGCTATTTTACTAAAAGGAAAATCTCTATTCTTGAACCAACTTTACTTTTCCGTAAAATAAAACTTTTCAATTACTTCAAGTGGTTCAAATTTTCTGCACCATTTCTCTACGTATTTTTATTATTTTCCTTCAAAATATAAAGGCCTGTGAACATTAATGTAATTAGCACAACTGATAAGTTAGCTTTTTTAAAAACAAAAAAATAGTATTTTTAAGAAGTTTTTTTCATCTTTATCTTTTCAGTTAGTATTATTATTATTTTTATTTTTTAAAAGAAAAGTAAATAATTTTAATTGTTCGTAATTAATGACTAACAAGATTGATACAAGTTATTTCAACCCTTTTTTTCTCTGTGCTGCCCCCTTTATGTCATTTTTAAAAATAGGTGTCTTCAGGAATGTATAAGAGATGCAATATATCATTTTTTTAATAATAAAAGATGATATTTCATCGCTTCTTTTAGGATATTTTCAAACCTGAAAATTTATTATTTTTATAATTAGATTTATCAAGACACATATTTTAGAAATTGTCGTTATTCCAAGATTATATTATTGCATTTTTTTCAGTATAATATGACCTTCTTTAATTATGACTTTCTTTTTAATGTTGTTTTAAAATTACAACCTTCCTAGAAAGTTATACTAAAGAAAGTTACAAGTTAGATTTTCTTTTAAAGCGGTGGGGTTGATTTGTTATGGATTTACTGGTTTAGAGGGCCCGTAATCCAAAAAAGTGTTGTTTTTTTTTAAATGTCTGTCTGTCGTCTGTGCAGACACTTGGAGCTTAAACTACTGGGCCGATTTTGACGAAATTTGGCATACATGTTCAGAAAAATCATACCCCGAGGTGAAATCGAGAGATTAATTTTAGCTCCAAATTCGGGAGCGCTATTCCCTAAAAACTCTGAAAAAAACGTTAAATAAAAATCCAATAACGGTCCCAAAGATTTTGATTAAAAATTCTAAAATATAGTCCATTTAAATACGAATCTATCATATTTAACTTCGTACTTTACTAGGACTTGTGCCATTTCCCCGAAAAAATCAATTTCCTGAGAAAATAGCTTAAAACCCGGACGGAGAGAGCCCGGGTTCGATTCCCCGCCCAGGAGATGTTATTTTTATGATACATTTGGATGAAATAATCAATAATAATTAAATGTACATACGAAAACTAATAAATGGAAAACACTGGGATAAATATTTATAAGCTCGTACATGAGAAATTTTTTCTGATTTGTCTCGGACCGATTTTCTTCTTACAAAATTGTGACATGAAAAAATTCCATAACAACTGATTTTTTACTACGTTTTTATTAGCTTGCTTTCTTGTTTGTTTGTTTGTTTGTCCAGTACAAATCTTGCAATCGATTTTTAACTAACTTCCCGAGTAGCTTAACATTTGAAACTTTTAGAATAGCTCAGAACACGATGACAATGCATTATTTTAATACTTTTAGCCATCTTTCAGCAGAATTTAATTAGTTTTCAGCAAATTTTGCTGTATGGAAAGTTAGTTCGGAAAATATCTGCAAGTTATTTTATTTGTTTTGACATATCCCATAGTATTTACAATCTTCATTTTGACGGGTTTCAAATTTGTGATTTTTTAATTAAGAGGTAAACATTGAATGACAGCGAAAAGTAGACAAAGAAATAAATGTATTTTTTTTTCACTAACATTATATATAACAATGACAATTATATTATCAACATTACATGTGATTCAACAGAAAATTTAATAAAAACGTAGTATATAAAAAGTTCTTTTTATCTTGTAATTTTTTATAATAAATTTGGATGAAATGAACAATAATAATTAAATGTACATACGAAAACTAATAAATGGAAAACACTGGGCTAAATAATTATGAACTCGTACATGAGAAAGTTTTTCTGATTTGTCTCGGACCGATTTTTTTCTTACAAAATTGTGCCATGAAAAAATTCCATAAAAACTGATTTTTTAGATATTTATTCCGAGCTTACCGAAGGTAACGGAATCTATGTGATCGAACTAAATTTTTTTAAGTCTACGATTTTAAGAAGTCCATGACAAAAATCTGTTTAAGACATCAGGGATCATTTTTGGTTCCGTGTCTGTCTGTCGCTTTCACTCAATTTTTGCGAACCAACCAATATCTTCCATCTTGTCCAATTTCAATAAAAAAAAATTGGATAGTACATCGCATAATATTAGCCCATTGTTGGTTCCATATAAGTTTCAACCTTCTGCGTCTATTTGTTTCTCTTCCGCATGCGCACAAACACATTTATTTACATTGCTGTACACTAATTGGTAGACTATTTATTATTTATCTATTGCGATGTTAGGACTTATCTATCGCTTGCCTCAAATAATCTAGACATAAACTAGTTAGGACAGAGAACATTTTGATCCTTGACAAGATATGTTTATTGTTTGAAAACTAAGAATATTAAAGTTTTCTCAAGATACTTGTAGAAGGAGATGAATGAATAGCGTTATACAATGTAAAAGAACATGAAAACTGTCAGATAAGATACATCGCTTCTATAGAGTTCACTACATGAAATGCTTCTAATCTTCCAGCACTAGGTGCTACAAAACTTAACTAAGCACATCAAGTGAGAAGCCCCAGGGACTTAGTGTTTCACAAGACTTGAACCATCAAGTACTTTATATTACTTGACAGCAGTTCTAAACTCATCTTGACAGCCGAGTTTTAACACCTGTTTTGGAAAATCTTCTTTATTCTATGTCTATATAAGACTCGTGATAATAAAATTAAGTAATATACTCCTCTATTCTGTTATATACTCTCCTCAACTCAGTAAATAGAACTTCCTGTGCGTCATGTTGGGTCTTAAGAGAAACAAGAGATAAAAAAGTTTTAATCCTGATTAAAAATTGCGTTATGTCCCTTCCTTCTATCTTTTTAACAAATCAATGAAAAAAAAAAAAAATAATAAAATAGAAAGTGAAATTTTATTTTATTACAAGTTATTAATGTCTAATTTATCTAATTGTTTCCCCGTTTATTTAATCTGTCAAAATTGTTTTGATTTTTTACATGAACTACTGTAGGTTTGTTCCAACCCCGCAATTTGTACCGTCCTTTGTATCGTCCCGCGGATCGTTCGGGAATCGTTTAGGACAGGTTTTATACGCATGCGCTAACATTGTACTGTAATATAATCATGTCAGGTTGGAACGAGTTTAGGACTATTATTCGCACTGTATTGAAAACATTAAGGAAACCTAACAGTTAGGAAACCTTCCTGTTGATATTTGTAATTATTGACATAACTGCGCATGTCATACAAACCAGTACATGGTATTGTCAGAGGATCGTTGGGACGGTACAGTGAACGGTTCGCAAACGATCCCTGCCGGGGTTGGAAAAGTTTCGTGTACGGTACGAAACACTGCCCCAAGTCAGCTTGGAACGGCTTTTATCTACTGCGCATGACGGTGACGATCCCGCGGACGGTACAATGCTCGGTTGGAACAAACCTAGTATCAATTTAGCAAAATATAAAGAGCGCAGACAGTTGAAATTAATCTCGGTCTATCTGCTGGCTACTTTCGACAAACCATCCAATTTTCATAAAAATCAGATAAGTACTTTTGAAGCTGTAGGTGAAAATGAATGTATGTTTGTGCGATCTGGAAGAGAAAGAAATGAGCGCAGAAGGTTGAAACTTATATGAGACCAACAAGAGCTAATTATAACTTACCATACAAATTTCGTTAAAATCGGACGTGTAGTTTTTAAGATATGTTGGTTCGCAAAAATGGAGCGACAGACCGAGAGACTGACAGACAGACACGGAACCAAAAATGTTCCCTGATGTCTGAAACGGATTTCTGACATTTCATTAGCATAAAATATTTTCGACCTTCAGAATGACATAGCTTCCGTTACCTTCGGTGAGCTCGGAAGCGGAAGCAAAATGTTTTTAAGAAATTTATTAATAATTTGCTTGATTTTCCTGTGAAATACGCGTAACGAAGGGGTTGAAGTCCAACCTTCCCGATTTTAAACATCACCCACTCTACAATGGAACACCGACGATGGCAGCTCCTGCTCGATTGATTTATACCAAAACAGGATTATCCCGACTCAAGGAACCCCCGAGAAATCCAGGTACAATCTCCGTTCCAGAAAGCCAGTTAAATACAGTATGTCTCATTATTGCTTCAAGTAAACATCACGATGCACCACACCCCTGAAGATGCTTCCAGTAGTGGAAGTGAAAGGTCTGACTTCAACCCTTCGTGACGCGGATTATTACGAGTCTACCCGCGGAAGCATACGAACCAAGTTAAATTTCCTGATGTCGCTATTTTCTATGGAATAAAATGTTTTCCCTCCAGGGCCGGCGCAAGAGGTTTTGGCGCCCTAGGCAAACTATTATAAGGCACCCTCCATCATTCTAAGTTATGCCAATCAGTCAATTTAGCCACCCACTTTTAGAAATTGTAAGAAAAACACAAATAGAACACAATCTACCCAAAATCTATTATTTAATCACAGCTACAATGAAAATAACTTGCTAACGCCTTTTTAGTTGCAATAGTTGCCAGTTCTAATACTCTCTCTTCTATCAAACATGACCCCAGCCCGAAGGGGGGTCCGGGGGGCCTCCCCCTGAAAATTTGTTTTAAATGGTTAATTTTGGGCCCTTATTTTTAGCATTTACAGCTAAAAAAAACAATTACCTAAAAGTTTGTAAAATTGTTTCTGCAGAATTTTTGAAATATTTATTAACTAAATCGGATTTTGTACTAAAAAAAAATAAATGTTTACCTAAAGCTGTACTATGCTATTAATTCTTCCAGATTCATTATGGTGAAATATCTTCATTACGTCCTATACAGCAACTGAACTAGGGGATACACACTCAACTGAGTATATAAACATACACAAACAACCATTAAAGTATGCAAATATACAATAATCGTTTATTAGCAAATATTTAGATTATTAGTTTCAAATGGGTATGAAAAAAAAAAAAACATAAGAAATGTTTAACCTTATTTTATTCAATAGATATTTTTTGAAACTTTGTTGTATTTGGGGGGGGGGGGGGTGTTCGCCCTCCCCCCATGGAACCGCCCCTGTGATTTCTTCTAATTTAGGTTATTCATCCATCTTTCTTTATAAAACATTGACTTCTTGGTAGGCAAGTATTTTGCGGCGCCCCTCAAGCCCTGGCGCCCTAGGCGGTCGCCTAGTTCGCCTATACGGTCGCGCCGGTCCTGTTTCCCTCTCCAAAAAAAAATCTTAAATATTTTCCCAGGAACGGTATAGTTGCATTGCAGTGGGACAAAAATGTGCATGTAAAGGCGTTTTTTTCACTTTATTTCAATAAACGGTTAATTTTAGTTTGTAAACAATTTGTCTTAGTTTGTATACAATTATTCTTAGTTTATATAAATTAGTTTTAGTTTACACACAATTAGTTCTAATTTACATACAATTAGTCTTAATCTATGTACAATTTGTCTTAGTTTATATACAACTAGCCGTTAAGCCCGTGGCATCGGGCAAAATAAATAGGGATGCCTTATCAATAAAAAATAATTGTAAGGTGAGTCGTCGCCATCGTCGGGACACTACTCAATTATGGATGTATAAATGAATAATTCAAATATAAATAAAAAAAAAAAAAAAATGCAAGAAAAAGATCTGAAAAATCATTAGTTGTATTCAATAAGAATGAGTCGAGTCTCGTGGTGTCCAGTTATACTTAAACAGAATGAGCCACGTGATGTCTAGTTATTTCTTATTAAATGCATTCAAAGAAAAAGAGCTGAGAGATAATTAGTTATATTTAAAATGAATGAATCTCATGCTGTCCAGTTACACTTAAACCGAAAGAGCCACGTGATGCCTAGTTATTTCTAAATAATATATAGATAGATAATACTGTTTAAATAGAAAGTTTTATGCCATAGTTTTCACTACGAACGGATAGCACAATGGTACACTCGATGCATCACGTGCTACATGTCATAGGTTCAATTCTAGGTTTTAGCTCATCAATTTTTTACGTTATAAATCATTTCGAGGTGCGTCGCCGTCGTCGGAATACTACTCGATTATATAAAAGATTGGTCTAAGTTTATATAAAATTATTCAATTTATTTTATCAGCTGACTGGATAAAGCCATCATTAGCAGGCTTTGTAAAGCTAAGATAAACAAAGTCCACTCCGGACTCACAATTTTTTTATTTAAAATTGGTATCTTTCCCATCCCCCCCCCCCCTAACTATCATGTTTATTTTGTATTTTCAATTTAAAACCCTAATTGCTCATTTAATGACTTTTTTGGTTTTATAAAAGAAAACAAAAATTGGACAACTTTCCATTACCAAAATGAATAAATAAAACCTGCTAATTTATATTTTCATATAAATATTTATATAATTTTGCCTAAAAATAAAATTGCTATATAATCCTCGTCCAATTTATTTGGAGGGATGAAAAAATAAATGAATACACCGATATATTTATATTACAATAAATTAGTAAAGAAATAAATATATAAGCATACATATACTTTAATTACTTTATACATGTTTTAATTTTTTTTAAATAATATGTGTTTATTATTTACTTACTGTGAGATAAAATTTAAAAATCAAATATATGTTCAAGACCTTATAAGTTTGTGTGTCACTGACTTAACGATAAAGTCGCCAGACTTAAGTCATTAAAATCCGAGGGAGTAAAAACAAAGTTATTCTTAGAAAAACCTTGAGCAAACTAAGTAAAAACCTACTAACAATAAAGAATTGGTTCTTAACTAAAAATAAACTGTGTTACTTGAAATTCGGGACACAAATTTCATTAGGATGTATGCTGCAAACTAAGTGCAGTGGGGAATTTATTTGTTGATGTATAAAAAAGCATGGGATTAAATATATTATTATAACTAAATTTATTATTATAACGAATTTAATATTTTGCTTCCAAGCCTACCGAAGTTAATGAAAGCCATGTGATAGTTTTGAAGATCGAAACTTTGTTGTCTATTTTAAAAATTTTGAAGAGTGAAATCTGTTTCAGACATCAAGGAACACTTTTGGTTCCGTGTCTGTTTGTCTGTCGGTCTGTCTGTCGGTTTGTCTGTCGGTCTGGCTGTCGGTTTGTCTGTCGGTTTGTCGCTCAATTTTTGAAAACCAACACATCTTAATAACTACTCGTCCGATTTTATTGAAATTTGTATGGTAGGTCATAATTAGCCCATTGTTGGTCTCATGTTCGTTTCAACCTTCTACGCTTATTTTTTTCACTTTTACATGCCCAGAAATATACATTTATGTACACCTATGTCTTCAAAAGTACTCATCTGATTTTTATGAAATTTGGATGGCTTGTCGAATTGTCTACGCTCTTTATATTTTGCTAAATTGATACTTAAATTCATATAAAACTTCAAAACAATTTAAGCAGATTTAAAAGATGGGGGGGGGGTAAATAAATTTGATAATAATAGGATGTCAATGCATCAAATCATTAAATACAACGAAATAGGACACGAGGAAGCTACACGCCACTGCAAGTGGCGCACAATTATTTATGGTTGCATTTTTTTTTATTTATCAAATTTATCTCTTTTTTTTTAAATCAAATTATAATTATTATTAACTACGGGAAACAGACAGAGAAAAATACACTCCAGCGCCGGGATTTGAACCACGGGCCTCTATATTTCCAGTATAGTGCTCTGCCAACTAAGCTACGCAGGAGAATGATTTTCTCTGACGTTAATGATACCTTATCCCGAATTTAAGCTTTCAATTTTCCACAAGTCTTAGAAGTCAACATTAATGACATAGAACTAGACCGAGAAATAACGCTTATAATTATAAAGTACCCAATTAGTACCTGTACCTAGTACAATCAATTTGAAATTCATATTTTACGATTTTGGTAGTATTCATACTACCGAAAGATTAAATCAAATTATAATTAACTACGGGAAACAGACAGAGAAAAATACACTCCAGCGCCAGGATTTGAACCACAGGCCTCTATATTTCCAGTATAGCGCTCTGCCAACTAGAGGCCCGTGGTTCAAATCCTGGCGCTGGAGTGTATTTATTTTCTGTCTGTTCCCCGTAGTTAATAATAATTATAATTTGATTTAAATTAAAATTTAATCTTTCGGTAGTATGAATACTACCAAAATGGTAAAATATTAATTTCAAATTTATCTCTTATAAATAAAGCATTATTAATAATACTTTATTTAACAATTTTTAAATTACTAGTATTTAGGTAAGATTTATGACTAGGGGATGAAACTTAATTAATTCTATCTAAGTAGGTTTGTCTGAGATAAACCCCTCAAGGAAAAAGCATTAGAAAAAATTCTCAATTCTAAAGCTTTTTCCTTACCTTCTCCTAAAGTAAACTTCATTCATTGGGTTGTCAGGGAATAATTCAGCTTCTTGTTTATTGCTTTACGGTATCAGAATAACCATACGGGGAATTTTAGTCGTCGTCTATAAGAAAGGATACAGAAGCTTAGCACATCAAGACACAGGTTATTGGCATTGTTTTGGGAAGATTATTGTAAGGATTAAAATGTCTGCCTGATTAAAGCTGCTGAACAAATGATTAATATATCACTCTTAAGCCGGTTTACACCCAACGAACGAATAAATTGTAGCCCGATTAAACACACCTAAACGAATAGGACCTGCAAAAGAACAACAAAATGTTGTTAGAGACCGTCTTTGCCTCTCCCCACAATGTTTATTCTTTTATCTACGATTGATACGAAATATAAACATTATATCTCTGTTTAGATGCGTTGAAAGTAATTATTTACGTACTTGTATTTATTGCGCATGCCCGTCTCACAGTTCTGAAGAATTCCTCTTCTTTACCACACTAGTGCGGTAAAGAAGAGGAATTCTTCAGCTTTACGCACGATTAGCTAGTTTGTTTACATTTAACAAAACTAATTTGCTGTTCTTTTTTTAAAGTAGCTGTTTATATTGAGTTTTTAGTGAAAAACAATCAAGTGACTTTGACGAAAATGTGGAGAATAATACTCCTCCAGAAATAATTAATTCGGCAAAAAATACAACTCAAGAATTAATGCCATCTTTATCAAGAGAGAGATATGAACTTACATACAGCAAGTTTATTTGTTTCTGCATTTATAATTAAATCTAACAATCGTAGATAAAGTACGGTATTAAACGGCATTTTGCATTGTTCGTGTGGTTGTACCACCCTCGCTATCGCTCGGGTGCAAACTCCACACTCGCATGCAAACTGCTACTTTCCGCACTCGACGCGTAATGTACTATTTACTTTAATTTAAACTTTATATGTTCTGTCATTATTACATTTATAGTTCTTTAAAAGGAATATTGCTTTATTTCAAAACTAGGTAATATAAAAGGTTATGGGGTCTTAAGAAAAACTCTTACACTTTTAATATCAGTCAAACCGAAGCCTTCAATAGCAGGTATAATGACGTCTGATAGCTAAACTAAATTTGTTTTTAATAAGCTGAAAAACAGCAAAAATGGCATTAAAATTATCTGACTATTTGTATTTAGCGGAGTTAGGGAAAAAATTAAAAGAAAAACATTTTTTTTATCATTGAAGCGAGCGCCGTGCAATAAATATATATTGAATATTGAGAAAAAAGTTAATCATAGTGATTTGATAGTTAAAGAGAATGGTTGTAGTAGAGTGAGTAAACAGGACTATTCCCTAACCCTCACGCCTACTCCATTTAAAATATTCTATGGTATATCACTTCACTACACAAAAACCTCTGCTTCTATCAGGTTGAAATTTTACATGCCGGTTTTAATTGTACTTTAGAGGATGTGTATGCAGTTAGAGCATTATACATGGTTAATGTTTATGTGACAGCATAACGTATGGGGCAGCATATATGGGACCAACAATGGGCTAATTTTGACCTACCAAACAAATTTAATTAAAATCGGACGTGCAGTTTTTAAGAGATGTTGGTTTCAAACTGCAATTGAGCGACAAACCGACAGACAGACAGACCTAAGGGCAGACAAGGAACCAAAAATCCCCTCTGATGTTAGAAACATATTTCTGTTTTGGAATTTTTAAAGTCGGAGACAAAAAATATTTTTACTACGTTTCTATTAGCTTGCTTTCTTTTTTGTTTGTTTGTTTGTCCAGTACAAATCTTGCAATCGAATTTTAACTAACATCCCGAGTAGCTTGACATTTAAAACTTTCAGAATAGCTCAGAACACGATGGTAATGCATTATTTTGATACTTTTAGTCATCTTTCAGCAGAATAGAATTCGTTTTCAGCAAATTTTGCTGTATGGAAAGTTAGTTCGAAAAAAATCCGCAAGTTTTTTTATTTGTTTTGACATGTCCCATATTTACAATCTTCGTTTTGACAAGTTTCATATTGATGTTTTATTTAGTCAATAGAAAATTTAAAAACTTAGTATATAAAAAGTTCTTTTTATCTTGTAATTTTGTTCTTCAGAACGATCACATAGCTTCCGTTACCAGTAGAACTAAAAATAGAAACTGACTTAAAACAAAAAGCTTTATAAACTTTACATCTAGAACAAGATCTAGAGAATAATGCAAGAGAGGGGAAAAAGAACTGCTTTGACATATATGTTTACATCGAAAGGCTCGAGGCTATGGAACTAAAGATGGACGTACATCAGACCCTACATACATAACATATCCTATCTATCTCTCCATACATATGTTACAACTGAAAAGGGTATAATAGCTGCCATTCTTAAAACCTTAGATAAGAACCTAGAAAATGTAAATTTTATTGGATCCTAAAATCCCCGAGACAATTCTGGTGAATTACATTATTCCTAAAAAAATATAAACTGGGTTATACATAAAAATATTACAGTTTAACCTAGATCTAGATAGCAATTTAACGTCTCTCTAAAAAAATTACTAATTGAAAATAAAGTAGTTTCTGAACTTCTCTGATGCATTCCACCATAAAATGGAGTTATATTATCTCCATGATTCACAAGCCACTCTTAATTTACTCTTATATCTAGGGTCGGCGGGAAAAACCACATAAGTCAAAAATATCAATTTTTTTTTATTTGATTAATGCATTCCCAAGACCTTCTGTAAAACCCACATAAGTTAAAGCTGACTCTAAAGGGCTTATAGAAAATAATACTTTTTGACTTAATGGAATATTATCATAAATTTAATTCTGGAAAAAGCACTTAAGTTGACTTACGTTCTTTTGTCTAACTTTAATTACAATAATCTTTGTTCTGGATAAACCACATAAGTTACCTTTTTTTTACCAAAAATCATGGGAATTTATCATGCCTATGATTTGTATCAGTTAGTATAATCAAGCAGTGATAAATTCACGAACTTTTAAGTGATGAATTTCTAGATGTAGCAGCACTTTTTAAGGTCCTCATTTTGCAAGAAAAAATATAGTGATCGACAAATTTATAAATGGCACAATCCTTAGTGGTTACATTACACAAATGATTTAAAAAGTCATTAGATGTATCTTCCCCATTTAAGCCTGTCTCTCTTATATGAAGAAATGTAAGTATTTTTTATCATCTATAATCCGACCAATTTCAAGTAACCCTTTTACTATTGGTTCAGAAAAGGAACGGGACATAATCAGAATTTTTTATTTAATGCCCAAAAGTTTTCATCAATATTAGTTAGATGTTCCCACTACAACCATACCAGCCACAGATCCTGATCTTAAAAAATCTATAAAATATTTGCTCTTTTATCCAACTATCGTTAACATTATTTGTAACAATCGGCGAAGGAAAAAAAAAGTCAATAAATATAATGACAATGACATAAGTCAAAGGAATAATGACATAATATGTCAAAGGAATAATGACATAAGTCAAAGGAATAATGACATAAGTCAAAGGGCATAGTGACATAAGCCAATGTTATCAGCAAACGAATTCGATAACCAATGAATGAACTATTTTTTTTACAAGGCTTTGACAATCGATAAAATACCAAACGATTTCAACTTCCTAGAAATAGCCGTTTAGGAGAAATCTATAATTTTCTGTTTTTGCTTTGTAAGGCTAATCGTTTTTTTGCTCTACTGTTAAGTGGTTTTCCCGCAGACCCTAGATATTATTGTATTCTCTATTCTTCTATTCTCCCACGTTGCAGCTTCATTGCAAATTGTCAACATTATAACATTTGCATTCAAATTGAAAAATTACAACAAAAAAATTAAATTAATTTTAAGTATAATTTAATCAATTATAATTTATTTATATTTATCTCATTAATTCCTCTCACATCATAAATCTCGAAATTTCAAATTTAGCATTCTTTTTTTGACATAAAACCTTAAATTAATAAAATCAAATGGGCCATTCTGATCCAAGATGGCAGCCGTAAACTTATCTAAACCATATCCACTTACTATCATAATTAGCACCACTTTTTTGAAACTAAAAGAAAAATGTAATATGCGCATGCGTAATTTGTACAAATGTTTTAAGCTTATTTTTTTTTACTTCCGAGCTTACCGAAGGTAAAGGAAACAGTGGGATCTTTCCGAATAACTAACGTTTTTTTATGTCTTCGATTTCAAAAATTCCAAGACTGAAATCCGTTTCATTTTGTTCAAGGAACATTTTTGGTTCCGTGTCTTGTCTATCTGTCGATCAATTTTTTTCTTCAAGTAAAACATAAAAACAATTTGGACTGACTTATTAAAAAACGGGGGAAACAATTAAATAAATTAGATAAAAATATTTTTTAAACCCTTAAGTTTTTTTACCCTTATTTCTTTTATGTCGCTATATTTTTAAAATATGTGGGTAGGTACTATACACATATATGCCAAATTTCAAAGTGATCCGACGATAGGTGTTGCCGTGAGAGCAGGCGACAGACGGATGGACGGACAGACACACGCAGGGAAATATAAGGGTCCTTGGTTTTGCCTACGGACCCTAAAAAGGAAAAAGGAGGGAGACGTAAAAGAATATGATTTAAAGCTTTAGGGAGAGGGGGGGGGGGGGGGGGGGGTGAGATTTTGGGTAAAACTTCTCTTAAGGGTGCAAGCCGTAATAAAAAGCGATGCACCCATAATAAAAAGAAAAACATCTAAATCATCCCTATAAACGAGAGAGATAACAGGTATAAGAAGGTAATCAAATTAGAACTAAAACTAAACCAAGACCAAGTTATGAGGAAAACACTGCTATCAAATCAAGTTTAAACTTATGCTGGCTTAGTTCATATTATATCTTTGACTTACTTACTTTACACAGTTTTAAGAGTCTGTGTGAAATTGAGAGTCAAGTAAATAACTCTACTTATGTGAGGAAAAATGAAGTGCCGAAGTTGTGGAAATGATTTTCATATTAACACGCGTTACAAAGGAAATCTCTTACCAGAATTTCCCACTTTTTCCTCCCAAAAAAAAACTTTTTACCGAGTTAGTCTTCTGAATGAGAGAAAAAACTTATCTAAGGAATGCTTTACATGAATACTTGATTCAACTAAAGTTCGGCTCGGAAAATTCAAAGTTTTTGAATACCTTAATTTCCATCTTATTGTCAAGTTAATTCAAATAAATTATCGACTTTTCCCGATTTTAAGAAAAATTATTTGGCAATATGACATAAAATTAACTTATATAAATTTATTTCTTATAATATACAGCAGTGCCTCAAATTAATATTATTAATATATTATTTTATCTAAGATTGATACGAAATATAAACATTGTTCTGTTTATATGCGTAGAAAGTGATTATTTACGTACTTGTATTCATAGCGCATGCGCGTTTCATAATTCCTCTTTTGTTCAGCCCTAGTGCGGTAAAAATGAAGAATTCTTCACCTTAACGCACAATTAGCGAGTTTATTTACATTGAATAAAACTAATTTGCTGTTTGTTTAATAGTAACTGTTTATATCGAGTTTTTAGTGAAAAACAATGATTGATTTATATCATTATGCCGAAAATGAGGAGAATAATACGCCTCTAAAAATAATTAATTCGGCACAAAATACAACTAATGAATTAATATCATCTTTATCAAAAGAGAAATACGAACTTACATACTGGAAGTTTATTAAATATTTTTTTCTTTGTTTGTTATTATAATCCAACAATCGTAGATAAAGTACGGTACGCAACTCGTGCGAAAACGGCATTTTGCATTGCTCGTGTGGTTTTACTACCCTCGCTGTCGCTCGGGTGCAAACGCTACTTAGTAGCAAAATGCTACTTTCCGCACTCGACGCGTAATGTACTATAACATTTAATCGAAATTCAATATACAAATACAAATAATTCCTTCCTTGCGAAGACTCGATTCAACTTTTTGCCCTTTGTAATTAATTTTTTAAAAAACTAGATCATTAATGTTCACGCATGTGATAATAATATTTAAATCATCGAAACGCTCGCTTAAACGCGAACTTTAAATTTAAAATTGTAATTTTAGGGCAGAAAAAGATTCTACCTTCATCTATATTCGATGAGACAAACATTTTTTACAAATACTTTTTTCTTAGGGTTTCGTTGGTAAAACTAAAAAAAAAAGAAACCCTTATTGTTTCGTTCCTTTTTCTGTCCGTCTGTCACTCAGTACGGTTCTAATAACTTTTGAATAAAAAGAGACAAGTCATGTAACTTTGCAGTATTAAAGATCGTTTAGACGGGCACAAAGGCAAAATATACTGAACTAAAAATTATCGCCTGTTTAAATTCAAAATGGTGGATAATTCATGTCACGCGATTTTTTATTTTTCACAAGCTTTTATTTAACTTGCAATGTTTGTATGTATGTATGTATGTTCGGGTGAAACCTTGCAACTGAATTTGAAAGCAGTTAATCCTCAACCGATTGAATTGAAATTTTGCATACACGTTTAGTTTGGATGACAATGCATGGTTTGCAAGTGAAGTCATTCTAAATCCAATATGGAGGGCAGTTCAAGATGGCGGACTAGTTTTTTTTTTTTAAGCACACCCTTGATATTGGTATCAAATGAAAGGGTTTGCTGAGAAGAATACGAATAAAAGCTTGTTTTATTATTTTTTTTTTTTATAATCAACTTTTTAAATTTTGAGTGGGTATCTAATGAAAGGAATAATTAAAAATTATATTACAAAAATATATAACACTTGTGTAAATTGTTAAATTTCCCACGAAATGTCCAAAAGCGTCAACATATTGCGGATGAAGAATAAATTTATTCTTGTAAACCCACAAATAAACAAATATTCCTAGAATTTTTTTTTTTTGGGGTGGGGGAAGGGGGGGGCCCTGTTAAAGTCTTGTTTTATTTGAACGCCATTAAATATAATTTGATTTGTTTTTAATCACGTTTTGATAATTGTCTAGTGATAATGTCATGTTTAACTCTACATTGTATACTTAGTAATTTTATATAATGTTTTATGTTAGCGACACTTTATATTTGAAATGATGATGTAATTAGTTAATAATTAAGTGTCAACATTATTAGGTGAATACCGAGTACTGTATATTATTATATTACACATAAGATTTTTTTTCACACAAAACAACAATCAAGTGGCCACTTAAGAATTGTTTTATTCTTTAAAAAAAATCTAAATAGTATAAACGATAAAAAATTATTATATTAGAGTAGCGTTTACAATGTACTTTTCAATAATTACATCGCTATCAACAGTGACAGTATTTACATAGATTTGATTTGTTTTATTTCCATTTTATTGCCAACAATAAAGTACAATTTTAACTTAATTTACATTTAATTTAATTTGATTGGTAAATCGAATTCTGGCCAAATAAAGGACACAATTAATATTAATTAAATGAATAAATGTATAAATACACAAGTTTACATATTAAATTTAATTATGGTGCAATAATAATCCATATCTTGAATACCGTGTGTGTGTGAATACAGGGTGGTCCAAAAATCCCCCCCCCCCCTCTTAACTTTTGAACGGTTTGAGATAAATTAATGAAACTTGGGGATCCGTACCATGTAAAGGGAAGTTTCAATGCAATCGCGCAGTAGAGGCAACCTTTTTTTTTTTTTTTTTTCAAAGGGTTATTTTGCTATTTGTGTCCCCCCCCCCCTATAGGTGCAAAATATGGGAGATTGAAAACAAAAAGTTGCAAGTAAAATTTTATTATTTTTCAAATATACATTTCAATTTGAATTTTTGAAGTTGGGTGGCCTGGGGAGGTTGCAGCTAGTGCACGATTGCATGAGAACAAACTTCTCTTTACATGACACGGATCCCCCAAGTTTCATTAATTTATCTCAAACCGTTCAAAAGTTAAGGGGGGGGGGAGCCTTTTGGACCACCATGTATAAGCCTAATATAAAATATGCAACAAATAATGTCAAGTAAGGCTATGCCCATTTCTCAATAGTTCTCAAGATATCGATTTACTTCTTTCTTGAGATTGTTTCACGAAAATTTACAAACAATGCATTTGCTATATTTCTAACATCCCTCAATTAAGAGTAGAAAGCTCTGGAATTTCATGGCCAAATTATAAAAAATAAAAGATGCTTAGCAGCCGACAATTTGGAAATAAATGAGTGATTCTAAAAGGGGTTTTGGAACGAAGTTCCTTATGGCACGTTCTGGAGCCCGGAAGTGAATCCGAAAAAACGACCAAAATCACCATCATAAACCAAGCGTCACGAAATCTACCTATGACGGTAACTTGAGTAAAAGATGACCGAGTGAGTTGAAATTTGGTACACATGTTCATTTTACCAATGCCCAGGTTGAGTTTGTTGGACAACATTATCCGCCAAGTGTTCACGCGCAACGCTTGCGTAAACGTAAGCTTCAAATTTAAAATTAGAATTTTAGGATGGAAACAAATTCTAACTTCATCTATTTAAGGAGACATAAAACGTTTAAAATAAAAAGAAAACAACGTTTTTACCGATAACTTACGTTCTAAAGTAACGATTTTAATAACATTTCTTACACATCGTCTAAAGTACAAATGAAACAGGCATGTAAAATTTCAATTACTTGTATAACAAGATTACTTGTGTGACATTATATTACTTGCGCATCATTATATTGCTTGTGTGACATTATATTGCTTGTGTGACATTATATTGCTTGTGTGACATTATATTGCTTGTGTGACATTATATTGCTTGTGTGACATTATATTGCTTGTGTGACATTATATTGCTTGTGTGACATTATATTGCTTGTGTTCTAAATATTGGTAGTGATTTGATTTCCTGTTAAGATTATTATAGTGTTTATGCAAATCGAACACGTCTAGTTGCTAAACTAAATAGTTAGTTAACGTGAGAAACAGCTGTAAAATACAGGTTTGAAATGCTCTACAACAGCTGGATAAATCTAGAGACATAAATCACTGTGGTACTGTGGCACTCTCTAGACGTGCCATTTGTTTGTTAGGCAAGTTATCAGGGCGGATTGCCATGGTAACGGGCGGTTAGACCTACCAACATTACTCGAGGTCAGTTCACTGCGGTTTCAACCCAACCGTCCTTCAAAACATAAGGACATGTTGTTTCTTCTAATTTCTTAGTATCGATCAGTGTCAGCTATAAATCTGATAACAGTATTTCACGTAGATAACGATGTGAGGGAACTAGGAATGGAAGGAACGGAACGTAACTATCAAAATAACTTGTTCCTGTGTTGAAACGGTTCCAATCGTTCCTAGATATCATGGAACTACATTATTTTTGGAACGTCTTTGAAATTGATATGTTGTTTTATTTTACTGTCTATTTTTATTCATATTATAACTTTATATTGCTTGAATTCGATATAAACTTGTTACTCATTTCTCTTTTAAAAATATATATCTTCTAAGTAATTATGGAGAAAAATAATTCATAACGTAACTGATAACAGAGGCAACGGGAACGATAAAATATCATCGGAACTAAGTAACTTGAGGAAAACGTAGAAAACTTGTTTTGCTTGTAACTAAAACGATCGTTTTCGTTCCATGTTCCAAGTAGAACTAGTACCCAGATCTAGAGACAAGCTGGAACGAAAATATTTGTATTACATTTTTACTTTGTTGTAATTAATATATCTACGCAATGAAAATAATAAAAGATGTTAATATTATAGATGTTTGTATTTTTTATCGTTAGTGAAGGATGAAACTATTAAAAAAACCGGAACTTATTGCAGAATAAATCTAGACAAAGGAAATTTTGAAGTAAAGGAGAAACTAAAACGTTGCATAAATAACTAGTTCCTAGAACTGATTATTGGTCTAGAACGAAATATTGTAAATCTTTCCACTAATGGAACCGTCCCTCCTATCCCTAGTAAATGAACATCCCTTTTTATTTCTGTACATCAAAGTAACCACCTCTAACCGCCTCTAACCACCTCTAACCGCCTCTAACCACCTCTAACCACCTCTAACCGCCTCTAACCACCTCTAACCACCTCTAACCGTCTCTAACCACCTCTAACCGCCTCTAACCACCTCTAACAGCCTCTAACCACTTCTAACCGCCTCTATGTATCCTCTATGCGATCTATGTAATTTATTGGTAGGTACATTAACTATACACGATGTTACACTCTGTGCCAAATGAGTCTAAGTGCGTAAACAGCCCGGGGAAGTAAAAGAAATGGAGAAGAGATCCAATGAGAGTTCAGGATTTTAAAATTGTGAGCTCTGATTGGCTGCTACCCTACTGTTTCAACTTTCCCGCCCTATCAACACACTAAGACTCATCTGGCACAGACTGTGTCCTGAGTATTAGTAAAAGGAATATGTATATTACCAAATTCCAACTAAATGTGTCAACTTTTACTCAAGTCATCGTCGGACACGTAAACGCTACAGAGACTGACAGGATGGATAATTTGTTGAACGTAAGAAGCTCGCTTCATTTATCATCAATATGAAACATATCATACTTTGCTGGGATTCGAACCATCACCAAGGTACTTTAGAGGCATATACCCCTCTTAACTTTTGAACGGTTTAAGATCAATTAATGAAACTTGGGGGAACTCTACCATGCAAAAGGAAGTTTGTTTTCATGCAATCACCCACTAGAGGCAACCCACTTTGCCCCCAGACCACCCAAATTGGAGCGTATATTTTTGATAGCATATTTGGATTCTACGGTGAAAAATAATAAAATTTTACTTGAAACTATTTTTTCTATCTCCAATATTTTGCCTCCTATAGGTGGGCAAATACAGCCAAATCACCCTTCTGAAATAGTAAAAAAATAACACTTAGATCGTTATAAAATCTAAACGGTTTGAAATAAAGTCATGGAACTTGGGGGATCTGTACCATGTAAAGGGAAGTGTTTAATCATCCACTCGCGTACTAGGGGCAACCACCATTTTGCCCCCAGGCGCTGAAATTTACCATTTTTATACCTTTGCCCCCCTATAGGGGGCAAAAAAAAGTTTGAAGTAAAATATTTTTATTTTTCGCCGTAGAATCTAAATCTGCTATCAAAAAAATACACTCTAGGTTAAAATTTTGAAGTTAGGTGGCCTGGGGGAAAAATAGTTGGTTGCCCTTACTGCGCGATTGTAAATTATTGTAACTATAAGTTTCATTACTTTATCTCTAACCATTTAGATATTACAACGTATTATCGGAAGGGTTATTTTGCTATCTTATTGGTTATTGGGCAAAATATTGGAAGTAGAAAAAATAGTTACAAGTAAAAGTTTATTATTTTTCACCGTAGAATCCAAATATTCTATCAAAAATATACACTCCAATTTGAAATTTTGAAGTTGTGTGTAGAGATCCCCTAAGTTTCATTAATTTATGTCAAACCTTTCAAAAGTTGAGAGGGGGGGGGGGGGGGAGACTTTTGGACCACCCTATAAGGATTATGTATGTGCATACATATTGGTTGATATGTAGGCATTCTGAAGTGTGAAGATTGAGTGTTAGAAGACATGGCAGAGCTGAGTCTGGAGATATTTGAACAGTTATAAGAGGAACAAGACCTTAAAGATAATACCTTCAGCGTTCTACACATGTCTACTTGGAAAACTCTATTTCCTTCAGCCAAGAGACAAACACAATGCAAAGTAAATAATTAAAAGAAAATATGTAGACAAGAAGGATTTCTAACTTGATTCACTATAAAACCTCTCCCAAACGATCCGTGTGACGATGGGTATGGGTATGGGTATGGGTATGGGTAGGGGTATGGTTGTTGCATACACATAGGTTTGCCTTAAGAGGAAGTAAAGTGTTGGTTTATTGTCACATAAAGTGTTTACTTTAAATTAAAGGATTTCATGAAATCAATAAGTTGAGAAGTGAGAACCAACATTCTTTCCATGTGCACTAGTGCAGAGCTCTGTAATATACCAGGCATCGCGTGGCTCTATCATTGAAGCCAGCGTTATTGCAATCAATTTTAGATATTAAAACAATATTTAATCATGATGAGTTGATAGTCAAAGAGAATGATTGTAATAGAGAGCCGTGTAGTGGGGGAGAAGTTTGCCTTTCTAAATATTCCTTAAATTACATGCTCCGGCCATCTATATTCCAACTATTATAAAATGTATCACTTCACTACTCACAAATTTCTGCATGTATCAAGTTGGAATGTTACATGCCTGTTTCAATCGTACTTAAGACTCTGTAGGTATATGAAGTTTTATTAAAATCGTTACGTTAGAACGTTAGATATCGGTAAAAAATTTGTTCCTTCTATATTAAACGTTTAGATCAGCTTCGATAGTTTTTTCGATCTTTATCACTTCATAGCAGTGTCGCTGTTGGTTGCACTACAAAACTTTATGTGTAAAAATGTTCGCCTCATCGAATAGGTGATGATAGAATTATTTCCTGCCCTGAAAGTCCCATTTTACATTTGGAGCTCACGTTTACGCGAGCGTTGCTAGCGAACTCTAGGACGGATAACGCTGTCCAATGACCTTAGTCATATCATTAGTAAAAGGAACATAATGTATACAAAAATTCAACTAAATCAGTCAACTTTCACTCAAATTATCGTCGGACACGTAAACGTTACTGACAGACAGACAAAGAGGATGCATATATTTTGTTGAATGTAAGAATCTTGCTTACGCTTGCTTCAATTAAAGAGTTATGCCTGTTTAAAAGCTTTTAAACAATGAATGAAATAATTTTTTTTCACGTTTTTAAAGAGTTTTTGGGAGGTAACGCCCCTAAATTTGGAGCTTAAATTCATTTCTCAATTTCTCCTCGGGGTATGATATTTCTGAACATGTATGCCAAATTTCGTCAAAATCGGCCCAGTAGTTTAGGCTCCAGGCGTCTGCACAGACGACAGGCGACAGACGACGGACAGACATTTTTTGAAAAACCTCTTTTTTTTACTACGTGGGGCTCAAAACGTGTAAATCCATCAAAATCTCAAAATCGAATTTTCACGCCATCACAATACTTTCTCTTAATATGAGAAAGTAAAAAGTCTAATAGGTGTGAAGGAAATAGATAACTTTGTCTAAAAGCTTTAGTAATAACATCAATAACCCTGTCGTGAAAATACTTAATGAAAAATTTTCTTCTTTTATATTATAAAGGTAATATAAATGCTCCCGGGCAGAATTTAATGAAAAGGAGTATCCTTTCAGATGGATTAGGATATTCAGAGGCATTACTCAGGTTTGGACGGATTGTAGAGGCATTGGATCCACCTGCTTTTCTCTTTAGAAAATCCCAAAATTAATTTTTCATCATCATAGTAACAGACTCCTCACCCTCGCGCCCTAAAAACCAACCTTTACTCGGTTTTTTATTTCAACAACTTCTATTTATAAAAATAAATAAAAATCTAAATATCCCTAAAACTTTATAAAAATGAAAAAAAGAAGAAAAGATAAGAGAAAAACTCTTTCTGAAAATAATAGAGGCAATTTATTCAAGTTATAAATTACAAACGAAAGAAGAAAAAAATTAAATAAAAATGGAAGTTGGAAATGAAATATGACTTATCAAGTCCTCTCCAGAATCTAAAATTAAAAATAAAAGAAGTATAACGTCATTACTTTCATTGTAAAGTTCTTGAGAGTTTATTTCATCCCAAGTCTAATAAAAAATAGTTGGGCCAATTTTTGCCTTTCATTAGACAAATAATCATATTATGAGATTTGATTCTGTTTCGATTCCCAGTGGGAACACTTAAATTCAAGTAATATTAAATTTGTGGAGACGGGTGAACTTAATATTGGAACATCTGGGGACTTCTTTCGACGCAACCTCTATAAATTTCTTCAGAATCAGATGAGTAATTTTTAAGATATAGATGTTAATAACCGCTTGTTTGTGCTAACTCAGAAGAAAGCAGTGGACGCACTTCTAATATTTTAAGTAATATTAAATAAGCGCAGAAATTTGAAATTGATATGGAACCGAAAATGGGTTAATTATGACCTACCAACTAAATTTCAACAAAATTGGATAAGTCGTTTGTAAGATATAGTGGTTTACAAAAAATGTTAAACTAGAGACCCACAGTCCAAAAAATTTTCCTGACGACTAACAGATTTCTGTCGAGGATTTGTTTAGTTAGTCCGGGAAAACATGAAAAAATAGAAATAATATTGTTCTTTATATTGAACACTATGCTTACGTTTCAATAAGTTTGGAAGTAAATCATTCTTTTCCTCACGTGTACTAGTATTTCGTAGACTAGCTAGAATCGTATTATGATTAAATTCTTGATTTGTTCTGGAGCCCGAGAGTGAATCCAAAAAAAAAACGACCAAAATCACCGTCACAAAATCTACCGATGACGATAACTTGAGTAAAAGATCACTGAGTTAGTTGAAATTCGGTACACATGTTCATTTTACCAATGCCCAGGCTGAGTTCGTTGGAAATCATTATCCGCGCCCAATCGTTCACACGCAACGCTCGCGTAAATGTAAGCTTTAAAAGACGGGAAAAAGTGTTATTAAGGAACCCTGTTACTTGACTTGTTGTAATAATTAAAAACGGCACATGGCTTTTACTTGGCTTCTTATTCCCGCGAGGGAGGCCGCAGGCCGACCGAGCCGACTGTCTTAAAGGCACACCAGATAAATTGCCTATAAAATGGGGGAAGAGGGGTAGTGAAATTGTACCGTCTTCGGGGTACAAAACGTGCGCGAAAAAAGTACGGGTACATGGATACCAACTTTTGTTTGATTTTTAAGGTTTTTTTGCTTTTATCGTGTTGGGCTTGAAAAATGAGCTCGACCAAACATCGGTAACGGGGTACTTTGGAGTACTCCTTCTGGGTACAAATCGGTCCCAAAGGGTAAAATGGGGTACATTTGGGATTTTTGGTTCGGGGGGGTCGGGTGGGTTTTTTAAGTGGTTTTTTAGGCCAGGGTACTCGAAGTATAGTGTATTTACAAGGAAAAATACATTTGGTACTGAATATTATTGGTTCGGTACATAAAATCGGGTACAAAGTGAGGTACGGTCAAAAAATGTGTTTTTTTGGTACTTTTTGTTAAATAACTTTTATAAAAGGGTACAAAGTACAGAATTTTCTTCGCGGCTTTTTTTAAGCTCGCCAAGTTGTACCGAAAAGTGTGCTTACTTTTTTTCCCCCACTTACCCCCGCGAGGGGGCGTCATCGGGAAAAAAAATTTTCGCCGATCAGAAAAAGTACAAATGGTACAAAAGTGTGTTATACGTCGTTTTAAAGCCCTTGAAAAGTTGAAAAAAGTGGTGAAAAAAGTTTTTAAAAAAGTTCACGTTTCAGGTCATTTTTAGGGAAAAAACACTTTTAAGGGGTTGAATTTTTTCATTTGTTTTACTGGTTGGCGTATCTCCTCCGAGGGTATTAAAGTTACAATGTTGGCGAGTTGATTTCTAGATAGAGAAAATAGCGGTACATGGAACGGTCGAATAAAAAATTTAACTTTTCGTGTACTTTTCGAGGTACGGTACCTTAAAGTCCGGGGTACACCACGGGTACACGGGTGGTTATTTTGATGAATAAAAAGTACACTCTTGATATAATTTAACTATGCTAACTATATCCGGTTCGAGGGGTAAGCGGAAATCATTCCTTCGTGTACCTTTGGTGAACCGAATTTGTACGGCTCGCGGGACAGTGAAAAAGGTGCCTTTTTTTCGTTTGTTTTAATGAATATCGCGTTTCCTCCTAAGGTATTATAGTGACCGAGTTGACGAGTTGATATCTTGGTAGAGAAAATATCCGTGAACACGGCCTTTCACTTTAAATGTTCAATTTCAGTGTACTTTTCGAGGTACGGTACCTAAAAGTCCGGGGTACACCAAGGGTACACGGGTGGTTATTTTAAGAAAAAAAAAGTACAGACTTATAGTCATTTACACGGGCTAATTATAACCGGTACGAGAATGAAGCGGAAACAAGTGCTTCGTGTACCTTTGGTGAACCGAAGTATTACGGCCCGCTGGAAAGATGTAAAATTTTCCCGAACAAACGCGATTTTTCGAAATTTTGACTTTGGACGTTCATAGCTTCGACATTTGTTGACCGATTTGAATTTCGATTTGTGCGCTCAAACCGTACACTAATGCTCTTTAGTTTAAGACCTTATTACTTTAAAACTTCGTCCTATTTGCTGAGATTTTGAGAGTAAACTTTTTCCCGACGGGCCGGTCACGTGACCACTTTTTTTCGAAATTACATATTTGTCGTATATCGTTTTAAAGGCCTTGAAAAGTACTATAATGTTATGGTTTTTTTTTATTTTTAAAAAAATTTGTACATGTACTTTTGTACCGATTTGTACTTTTGGTTCAGGTCAAAGGGGTGAAAGAAATTTTTTTTTTAATTTTTTAAATTTTATTTATATTCCTTAGCTTAAATAATGGGCTTCTACAACGTTTGTTTTTTTAAATATATTTTTGGTACCAATTGGTACATGGGTACAAATGTACTTCTATTACAACACCTACTTTTATGGATATCGTTGGAAAGCTCTTGAATAGACCTTCCACTGAAGTTATGTAGTGTTTTGTGTTATTTTTAATTTTAAGGGGGGTAAAATTGAAAAAAGACCTTTTTTAGCTGTTTTTTTAAAATGGTTTCTTAGGTTTTGGTTCGATATTGAAATATTGTTATTATTTTTTACTCCCATTTTCATAACGGTCACGAATATACCTCATTTATTTTTTTATCTTCATTTTGAATTTTTCGTGAAAAAAAAATCCCAGGCATCTGGCTATACGGATTTTTGGAAAAAATCAAAGTTTGTCCGATCTTTATAAAATTTGTCATGCTTATAAACAATAAAAATACAAGACGAAAGTACTCTTGGAATTTTCTTTCCACGACTTTTAGTTTCCGAGAAAAAGCCGCTCAAAGTTCAAATTTGGCAATTTTGAGAGATTTTGATCGGCCATTTTTCGGCCTTGAAAAGTGCTAAATTGAAAACGAAAGGCATATTTGATATCTACTCGACGGTGGCTTTAAAACGACGTATAGTTTGTATGGGGTTGTCGACAACTTTTTTTGTACCAATTTTCAGGCTATAAATCTGGGACCAAAAATAGGAATACTATTAAAAAATTATTTATATTAGAAATATTGATTTAATTTTAATGAAACTTTGTATTCCTGCCTTATTTAATATTGGGAACTAGGAAAAAAATTAATATTTAATACTTTTTGTACACATGTGTACTTTTGGTACCAAGTGTACCTTTTGGTTCAGTTCAAAGGGGTGAAATAATTTTTTGACATTTTATTTTATAGTTTATTTTTATTCCTTAGCTTAAATAATGGGCTTTTAAAGTGTTTGTTTTTTTAAATACATTTTTGGTACTTATGGGTACAGGTGTACAAATGTCCTTTTATTATAACACCTACTTTTATGTATATCGTTGGAAAGCTCTTGATTAGACCTTTTAATGTTGTCATGTAGAGTTGTGTGTTATTTTTAATTTTTATGGGGGTAAAATTAAAAAAAGTGACTATTTCCCCAAATATACATATATATCTATACATTGCTGCGAAGCAGCAATGTATTTTACCATCATTAACACTGCTGCGCAGCAGCAGTGTATTCTACTTTCATTAACACTGCTGCGAAGCAGCAGTGTATAGTTATATACTTTCATTCACACTGCTGCGAAGCAGCAGTGTATGGTTTATTTTCCTCTCAATCACACTGCTGCGCAGCAGCAGTGTACTCTTCTTTCGTCCACACTGCTGCGAAGCAGCAGTGTATAGTTATTTCCTTTCATTCACACTGCTGCTTCGCAGCAGTGTATTTTTCTTTCTTCCACACTGCTGCGAAGCAGCAGTGTATAGTTTTTCTTTTATTGCACCAGTGTATAGTTATTTCCATTTATTGTTACATGATTTGGTAAATTATGTATTTATAATTAGTTGTTGTGATATAGGATTGGATTTTAATGTATTCCGTGCATTGTTGGTTTAGTTAGTCAAATTGTAGCCTTAATTCTTGGCGACAAGTTTTCTAAATAAGTATTCCGGCAGATATTGTTGACATAATATGGTCGACCAATGAGAAAAGATTTACTCAAATTGTAGCTCTAATTCTTGGCGACAAGTTTTTTAAATCAATTTTCCTTGAGTTTATGTTGACATATTATGACCGACCAATGAGAAAAGACTTTCTCAAATTGTAGCCTTTATTCTTGGCGACAAGTTTTCGATATCAATTTTCCGGGAGTTTATGTTGACATATTATTACCGACCAATGAGAAAAGACTTTAATTTATTTTTAACAGGAGCTCCATTGCTTTGTTTATTTTTTACACATTTTGACAGTTTTTGACACGGAAATTAAATGAAAAGTGCAAATTATTACGACAAATATGAAAAAAATCTTATTTATATATAAATCAAAAGGTAAGTCCAACCTAATATATTTGACTGACCACTAGACGGAGACAGGCTGGCCGTAGGCCAGCCGAGTCCGGCTAGTCGACAATATTAAAATTAAAGAACACCTTTTTTCTTCATCACTGTCTTTGCGAGGGAGGCCGAAGGCCGACCGAGCTGTGGTGGGGGGCGGGCGTGCCGTTAAATTTTGCTTCAAATGGGGGAAAAGGGGTAAATTTATTTGCATTTCTTAAGGGTTCACGGGTTCCGTGAAAAAAGTATTGGTACATGTATACCAACTTTTGGTGGATTTTTTAATTTTTTCTTTTATTTTCGTTTAAATTACTAAAAATGAGCTTGACCAAACATCGGTAACGTGGTACTTTTGAGTACGCCTTGAGGGTGAAAAGGGGAAGCAAAGGGTAAAATAAGGGTGTTTTAGGATTTTTGTTTTAGGATGTGGATTAGACTTTTAATTTGGTTTTTTAGTGTAATGTACTTAGGGTATAGTGTATTTTCAAGGAAAAATTCTTTTGGTACGAAACTTGAATGGTCAAGTATCGAAAATAGAGTCCAAAGTGACCTACGGTCAAAAAGCGCGTTTTTTAAGTACTTTTTGTTAAGTAGTTTTTTAAAAAGGGTACTATGTTTGAAATTTCTTTGGCGGCTTTTTTTAAGCTCGCAAAGTTGTACCGAAAAGTATGCGTTCTTTTTTTCACCGACTTACCCCCTCGGGGGGGCATAATCAGGAAAAAAAAAATTAGGCGATCAGAAAAAGTACAAATTGTACAAAAGTTATATACACGTCTTTTTAAAGCCCTTGGAAAGTTGACAAAAGTGGTAAAAAAAAGTTTTAATAAAGTTCCCATTTCAGGTCTTTTTTGGGGAAAAAACACTTTTAACGGGTTATTTTTTTCCATTTGTTTTCATGGTTGGCGTATCTCCTCCTAGGGTTTTCAAGGTACCGAGTTGGCGATTACATTTCTAGATAGAGAAAATAACCGAGCTTGCCCCGTTTTACTTTTAAATTTCAATTTCCGTGTACTTTTCGAGTCATGGTACCTCAAAGTTCGGGGTAGACGAAGGGTACAAGGGTGGTTATTTAGGGGGGAAAAAAGTTGACTCTTGTAGTAATTTACACGGGCTAACTGAATCCGGTTCGAGGGGTAAGCGCAAACAAGTGCTTCGTGTACCTTTAGTGAAGCGAAGTTATACGGCACACTGGAAAATGTAGAATTTTCCCGAAAAAATTCGATTTTTCGAAAATTTGAGTTTGGGCGCTCACAGTGTCCACATTTCTTGACCGATTTGAATTTCGATTGGGGCGCTAAAAACCGTGCACTAATACCCTTTTGTTTAAGACCTTATTATTTTAAAAAATCGCACTATTTTCTGAGAAATTGAGAGTAAACTTTTTCCCGACTGCCGTGTCACGTGACCTCATTTTTTGGATTTTATTTCTTTGCCGCATATCATTTAAAAGGCCTTGAAAAGTACTTTAATTTCATGTTGATTATTTATTTTTTTTAAAAATTGTACGGGTACTTTTGTACCGCTTTGTACTTTTGTTTCAGGTAAAAGGAGTGAAATAATTTGTTTTATATATTATTTTATTTTTTATTTTTATTCATTAGCTTAAATAATGGGCTTTTACATTGTTTGTTTTTCAAATATATTTTTGGTACCTATTGGTACAGGGGTACAAATGTGCTTATTATACAACCCCTACTTATATGTATATCGTTGGAAAGCTCTTGATTAGCCTTTTAATGTAGTTATGTAGTATTTCGTATTATTTTCATTTTTAAAGGGTGTAACATTAAAAAATGTCCTTATTTAGCTGCAAATACTTACAAAAAAATGAAAATAATTAAATATATATAAATCAAATTACAAGTCCAACATAATACATTTGGCTGACCACTAGACGGACGCAGGCTGGCCGTAGGCCAGCCGAGCCCGGCTAGTTTTGATTATTTTTGTTATATATGTCAAAAATGTCACTTTGTTTTGTAGATAAATAAAATATAATCACGTAAAATTTCACCCTGATATAAGCAGAAGCTGTAGAGTAGGGAAGAGATATATTTTATAATATTTTAAATTAATTGGCTGGGTAGGTAGAAAACAGTCCTATTTCAATCCAAACTCCTTTAACAAACATACTCTTTCACTATAAACTCATCATGATCAACTTTTTTCTTATATCTATAATATAAGTGGCAATGTCCTGATTGACTGACTGACATAGAATCAACGCACAGCAAAATCTGCTTAACCGAGAGACTTGAAATTTTGAGGATATACTCGGTTCATATCATAGGCATCCACTAAGAAAGGATTTTGCGAAATTTTTATTTTTGTACCCAGGGGTACGTGGTACAAATGTCAAAGTAATGAATACTTTTAATGATGCATATCGTTGAAAAGCTCTTTAAAAGTACAGTAATTGTTGTTATGTACAGTTTTGTCATAATATTTTCATTCTGGAGGGGGTAAAATGGAAAAATGTGTATAACTACATCTTATATAAATGAATAGTGTCTATGAGTGTATTTTATCTTTTGTAAATGAAGTGTCTATGAGTGTACTTCTTACATGAGATTATAAAGTTAAAATGTTGGTACACAGGAGTACGGGGTACAAATGTCAAAGTAATTGATAGGTACCCTTTATGATGCATATCGTTGAAAGGCTCTTTAGGAGAAAAGTAATTGTAATGTACGTTTTTGTCATTATTTACATTTAGGAGAGGGGTAAAAAGGAAATGTCAACGTAAGTGTGTGTGCGCGGGCACGCGAACGGGTGCGTGTGTGTGTGTTCTTTATTCAAATCTACCGTTTTATTCCGATTTCAATGAATATTTGCACACTTGACCTTCAAAGCTAGGGGAAAAGGGAAAGGTCACTGACTTCATGCATTTTCGAAATTTTGATTTTGGTACACAGGGGTACGGGGTACAAATGTCAGAGTAATGAAAACCCTTCACGATGCATTCCGTTGAAAAGCTCTTTAAGAGTGCTGTACAATTATTTTTATGTACATTTAGGGGGGTAAAATTTTGTAAAAAATGTACATTTTGGGGGGTAAATCTATGTATAAAAAACTAATAATTGTTGTGTCTGTACATTTATCCGATTGGGCTAAAATTTTGTATTTATTCACTTATTTATTAATTAATTAATTTATTTTATTATTATTATTATTTTTTAAAAAATACCTTTATTGAATAAAACATATTAATACATAAATAATATTTTAGTACATCAATTTATCTATTTTATTGATTTTACATTTTAGCTCTACATAAGGTTATCTCAATCACGTCCAAATGGCTGAATAATTTAAAGATATATTTAAAATAATTTTTAGATATTAAGACAATAGTTAATAAAACAGAAGGAAAATACCACTGCATTTCCTTTTTAAATTATTTTTTAGAATTTTTCTTCAGTAGTCGGAATCAATTACTAATTTGGGATACTAGCAAATTATCTTATCAAAGCGGAGGGGGTAAAGAAATAAGGGATTGATAGAATCTATATATTCTCGCAAAGTAAAATAATTTAAATGTTTCTTGATGGTAGTTTATAAATCCAATTAATTGAAAATAAAACACCCCGTAGCGAAGCACGGGTATTCAGCTAGTTTAATATATATTTATACTAAGACGCCTACTTTAATTGTACAAATAATGATTTTCTTTTAATTTTGCCTTAACTCTGTCAGGTACAAACAGTTCGTTACTTTTAATTTTGTCTCTTTTCTAACTCCGCCATGTATAAGTACATAGCAACGTATACGGACTTAGCAGTGTGATTTTATAATTTATAATTAATGAAAAATGTATGGAACTTCGTTCCTACCACGGTGTCCCGCGACACCACACGTATTTTTTAGTGGTAATCACATATATAGATGGGGGTTAATGTTGACGTTTCGCAACCAGCAACGGATGCATCTTCAGGAGAGTTAAGGGGACGTCATGATATGTCTCTAATGAAGTAACAACGTTATTTGCTTACTCATTTAGGTGTGGGTCGCTATGGGTAAATAAGACTCTTAAACTTTGTTCACTTTAGACTATGATCAAAACGGCTGTATTTCGCCTCCACCGAGGCTAAATATCTGCTAATTTACATTAACGTTATTTCTCCCTTACGACGTACAGTCTCCTGAATATGGCACTGAGAGGAACTACAACCCAAAATGTATATGAAGAATTTTAGAAACAAGACCCATAACAAAATATCAAAAGATAAGGAATCCGAAGATTTTGGCACTTCATTAGATTGTTACTCCCCTTATAAAAAAAAAACAGAGGGGAGTAACAACCTAAAGAAGTTCCAATATAGCTGTATAATGGGTACTTTTTATACTTCTCTGATATATAAATGAACTAGCTGAAGTACAGGGCAATTTAGAAATCTCATGAGGTGTCCTTCGCAATAAAGGCACTCGGTGAGCCTCTGGGACAAATTGTCCGGCGTATTCTGCTACATTTTCCTTTATATTGTCATGATTGTTTCCCGGATGGTTCACCTTATCATTCCGTCAAATAGCCCTTAAGAGAAACATTCTGTGTAGTAAGTACATTCATTGAAATAAGAGCAGTAAGGAGAAAGCTCCTTTCCTGTTAACACCATATGGTTCGAAGATGTTTACCGTCTTGTCAGGCAGTTAAGACAAAAGGAAAATTACTAAACATTTTCGTCTAACGTTCTCACCGTGGCGTCATGTGTGATTTCGTCCAATCATTGAACTGGAGGAAGCTATGAGCCACTAGATGGCAGGCCGTTACTTCGAAATGACCCCTGTTGCCCACTATACATTCTCATGATTGTCTTTATTACCCTGTCTCTTGTAGGCTTATTGTATGTCCTTTGTATATGTTAAAGCCACAGTTTATTTTATTTATTTATATGTATATATTATTTATTTATATTTTATTTTATTAATAATATGTTAAAGGAGAAGTATATTTTTTGATTTTATATTAAATATTTTTATTTGTTTCGGGGCACAGTTGTGTGTGTCCCCCTTTGTGAGCTAATCTCTGTTTAGACCTTTTATAAACTACAGCAAGCAAATCTTTGTTTTGTATATTTTTATTATTCATGTTGTATTGGCCAACTTGGCCAGAGCAGCAAAGTTCCTTTTTGCCAGTCACATGTAATGGAAGTGAGTATGTTGAAGTGATATATCTGCCCGGATAAATTATTCTTTTATCTCAGTTAAAACCCTTCCTCGTATGTCCGCCCAGACACTTGTATACTGATCCAGTTCACCAAGCCACTTCATATTTCCAGTTCTTCCTTGTATGTCCGTCCGGACATATTATATTCGCCTCCAGAGACAGCAGTATCTGTTGGCCCGAGCCAGTTTGCTGACGAATGCAGACTCTACACCTCACCACACACACCAGGCTAATGGCCTGGTGTGTGTGGTAAAGTTAACATGTAATGTTACATGTTACATAGAATTCGTTAAAGAATTATGAAACGCGCTTGCGCAATGAATACCAGTACCACTGTACCACTTTCTACGCATCTAAACAGACATACAATGTTTATATTTCGTAGATAAACTATATTTCTCCGGGAAAAGTGGCTTGCATAGTGTCACTCGTCCAGTAGTGGACGTGGGAAAGCTCTGTGCCACGCTAGTTGGCAGACTAATCAAACTTGTTAATCAAAACTTGATCGATCTTCCAATCATTTTTAAAATGGCAGGGTACTTATAAAACAATTATTTACAACAATTATTTTTACGGAAAAATGATCATATTTATAAATTGATAAAAAAAAAAAAATAAAAATCAGTTTTATAATTTATTGAGTTTAATATAAAATGGTATTTATATATAAAATCAATAACTTAAAGGAAAAGAAAAACGTAATTATTTTATTTAAAGAGATGTTAAGGTGGTTTTTTTTAAATATATAATTAGATGTAATTAGTTACTGGATTGTCATGTTAATTGTTGACAGGTTTTCATATTGTTTATTTAATATTTTCAAGTAATTATATTTGTTCAAGATTGTGTCATTTATATTTATCTGTCAGAACAATTACTCGACAGTCATTTCATTACACTAACATCAAGCACTTATCAATATAGATTATATTCTTAGTAGCCCCGCTATATATCGATATATATATATATATATATATATATATATATATATATATATATATATATATATATATATATATATATATATATATATATATATAGAGAGAGAGAGAGAGAGAGAGATTTGTAAGTGTGAGGAGTTTGCTACGAGTGGCTAATGAGTATGACTGGAGGCTGAATTCAATGTATGGTTATTTCCTGTATTTTTGATGTTGTTTTATAATTTTTATGGTCCGTAGGCAAAACCAAGGACCCTTATATTTTCCTGCGTGTGTCTGTCCGTCCGTCCTCTCGCGTGCTCTCCGGCTACACCTTTCGTCCGATCACTTTAAAATTTGGCATGTATGTGTCTTGTACCTACCCACATATTTTAAAAATATAGCGACTTAAAAAAAATATTTTTCAAAAAAATTAGGGTCAAAAAACTTATGGGTTACTTTTTTTTTTTGACACTATGAGGTGTATCATATGAAAGGGTACGTTGAGCTGATAACAAAAATGTATAATTCTTTCGATATAACTTTGATAGGGCGAGCCTAGGCAAGTTTGAAGTAGGTATGAAACGTGCCCCCCCCCCCCTCTATCTCGCTTATGTGAAGTGCAAAAAATCTGAAAAAATTCCTGAACATTCTTCGACCAAAAGTAAAGATACCACTTTTTGGAAATTTCGAAAAAATATTATTGTATTTTTTATTGACAAAATACGTTTTTTTTTTTTATAATTATGGTCTTTTCGATGTATTTATATGGTTGCAGTCCGGTTCAGTGGCAAAAAAATACTTTATCAGAGTGTGTTTTGAGAATATCAGACCCTTCAGATAGTTCAAAGTAAGCTTTTTAGCATTTTAAAAAAACCCTGTTTATACACTTTACAGTTAAACACTATATAGTGTGGCCTGTGTGCTGACTAGCACACACTTGAACTGTTTATTTAGTTTGAATTTATTGACTTTTCAACTTTTCTGTTATTAATTAATGAATTAATCCAATCTAATATCTATAATTATGGGGATTTTTGATAACGTTAATTTAACTTTTTTTTTAAATCAGCGGTTATAGGTTTCTGTACGAAGTAAAAAAAGAAACCTTATATGACGCGACGGCTCTGTCTGTCCGTTGGTGTCTGTCCGTTGCTTGTTTTAATTCATAAACTACTCTAGCTAGGAACATGAAATTTGGCACACGCAGGAGCATCTCGGTATTTTAGACAACTGTGAACTTTTTGGAGTTTTCACACTTAACATTTCCAAGATGGCAGCCAATATGGCGGGCAACTAAACAATTTTTTTAGTCACCATGACATGTTATACATCAATTTAAAGGTCTTAAAGTGAACAAATAGAATATGCAACAGTTACACTTAATAATTTTAACTTAATCGTACAGAAACCAGCGATTATCGCCTCACGTACTTACGTGAAGCGCGTCTTACTTGTTTATTATTGTTTTACAGAATAAGTACAGCGTGTTTATAAACATTTTTATAAAAATATTATAGTCAAAGAAGCACATTAACCTCTCATCACTGCAACCAGGAGAGGTTATTTTGAAATTATAATATTTAGTATCATTTTACCGGAACTAATGTTATAATAAGTATAAGACGAAACCTTTAGAGTTCCTAATACAATGTCAGAATTTGACTTCACTAACCTCAATTGTGCAATTATTATAAGGCAAATTAACGTGTCTTAATAAAAAACGTATATTATGTAAATTTTTAAGACTTGAAAATGGCTGGTGCCGAAACGTTGCCGAAATAGAATGAATTACCCAAGATAAACAAATTAATAATAAGATAAGATAAGTAAAATCCTATCGTCTTCTATAATGATATTGAATAAGACAAGGGTCAGAAAGATTTATATTTGTTATTAAGTTCCGTGCTTTATACTTTATATTATACTTCATGTTTTACTTTATACAACAAACCAATAAGAATGACCAAGTTAAATATAAACAAGTTATAAAGAGGATATAAATCGCATGCGCATTAGTGAACGAATTCATTTGGTTGTAAGAGGGAGGTTACCATATACATATTTCTAGCTCCTGGTTAATATGTTAGAGTATTTCAGGCGAGTCCAAACCCTTTTAACTATTCTTTCTTCATATGAATATTTCTTATTTTTTATGCATGACATAAAAATATCGACCAAATTTAGTGTTCTGCTAACACTTAAGTACGTAATACACCTTATAAATTGAATCTTATAAATTACATCTTATAAATTATATCTTATAAATTTGCGGTAGGTTTCCGTTATTTCAGGGGCAATACAATGAGACAAGTGTAATCTACAAATATATACCATGTAACATGTATCCATGTCAATACAAATTATAGAAGGCAGTTTCCTCATAGCACCTAGAAGCTCGCTAAGAAATATTTTTAAGATCCGCCATCTTGAATCGAGTCAAATTACACTGTTCTGCAAAATTTAACAACCTTTCGGGCCCCAAGAAAATGATAATCTAAACTTTATGTTTTCGAGGTTGCTGAATCCAAGTCAAAATTTCTCCTATACGTACAGTTTTCCCGGAAAATGCGCCTAAAGTTCGGAAAAATTGTGTTTTTAGGGGTTTTCGACCTACTTTTTCACAAAAAAAAAAAATTGCAATAACAAATATTATTGGGCGTTTTAATATCTTCAAACCATGAAGAACACGAATCTAAAGTCAGATAAAATCTGCAGACCTTACTTTTTTAAGAAAATAGAGAAATAAGAAATTAAAAAATTCCATATTTTCTCATATTGAGTCTTTCTATTTCTATTGCTTTTTCAGCTATATTAGACATGTTTTGTGACTTTTTTCTGACATTATTCTAGAGAATTACAATATATGTGACCGAGGGGGGGGGGGGGGGGGTACAAGGAACATTCAAATAATTTCTTATATAGCTGAAAGAGCAATAGAAATTCAAAGACTCAATATGAGAAAATATCGATTTTTTTTTAAATTTCTTATTTTTCAATTTTCTTAGGTCAGCAGCTTTTTACTTTTCCTCACTACTAATAGTAGGAAAAGTACTGTTTTCACAAAAAAATTTGTTTTCGAGATTTCAACGGAATTATCCGTTTAGGGTGTTTTTAAGACCTCCTGAGTGGTTTTCACCATGACGTCTGTATGTATGTATGTATGTATGTGTGTTATCATCGTAGCGCCCAAGGTATTTAACCTAGAGAGTTGAAACTAGGCAGAAAAATCAGTCCTTACCTGTAGTGGAGACGCCCGGAAAAACAAATTTTTCCGCCATCCTGAACCCAGATTGTTGAGTCACCAAAAATTTTAAAAAATCGTAATAAATCGACAATGGTCCTGATCGAGGTCCTGAAATTTGACACGAATATACCTCTCTGTATGACAAACAAGCCTACCAAATTTCATTTTGATATTGACCGCCATTTTGAAGTTATCAATTTTTGATTTTTGATACTTTGACGGTTAATATAATACCGAAAGTGTAAATAGGTTTTTGACGTATAGAATTTCGTTGGAACCGGAAAAAATTAAGGAACAAATATAAAAAAAAACCGATGACATTCCATTGATTGGTTTAAAAATTATAAGCGAATATAATTATTTATTAGTGCGATAATTTTGATGTCAAAGTTTGTTTACATCTGTCAAAATACCGCCAAACTTCAAATAATTAAATAATATATAGGCATAAAAATAAGGTTTTTTTTGTAGAATGATAATAAATCAGTTTGTTCAGAACGGTCACCCATCCAAGTACTGACCACGTCCAATGCTGCTTCCTCCTGCTGCGAAGCAGCAGGAGAGGCCACTTTAGTGGCCTCTGAAGTGAGGAAAAGTTCCGAGGTACCCTGTACCCGATCTTTTTTTGCTTTAGATTCGTGTTCTTCGTGGTTTTAAGATATTAAAACGCCCAATAATTTTTTTGGGGGGTGAAAAATAGGGTCGAAAACCCCCAAAAACACAAATTTTCCGAACTTTGGGCGCATTTTCCGAGAAAACTGTACATGAAGGAGACATTTTGACTTCGGATTCAGCATACAAAAATATTTTAGAAGGACATATTCATTCTGAAGCTTATTTTGCAGAACGTGTTATTAATTATACATAAAATTAAACATGATGATATTTCCGGAACCATTTATCCGGAACCAGTACTTAAACCATGAAATTCAGAAGATGGCTTCCAATGCCTTAAGCAACTTTTTTGTTGGAGTTTTACAATCGGACATTATGATTCAATATGGTGGCCATGAATGTATTTGAAATAGTCCCCCACTAATATAATGGGATGGGTGGTGGGTTCCCCACTTCTCTAAAAACTAAATATAACATTGTATTTGGTATAATAATTTTTAAAATAATGTTGAAGTGTGCTAAAATGGGATTTTCTAAAATTTGCTACCCAAGAGAGGAAATAGAGGCACATCCGGAATTATCTATCTTAAATCTGGGTTATGCGTTGATTTTGTTTTTCCAATTAAGTCTTATTTTATTTCTTAGTAAAAGTTCGCCCGATGATTTATTTCTCTGATTGCTCAGAGCTTTAGAAACTAAACTAAAAGTAAATTTTATTCAGTCTTCCTATATTTATTTATCTTGAATAAACGATCTTTTAAATTTATCATACATTTAAATTCAATTCAGAAGAACAAAATCCTTTTGAATGAAACAAGTTTTAAAATACATCGCGGATTAAGTAATGTATATTAATCAAAATACATTGCTGATTGACTAATGTATTAAATTAAAATACATAGCTGATTAATTAATGTATTAATCAAAATACATTGCTGATTGACTAATGAATTAAATTAAAATACATAGCTGATTAATTAATGCATTTATCAAAATACATTGCTGTTTGACTAATGTATTAAATTAAAATACATAGCTGATTAATTAATGTATTAATCAAAATACATTGCTGATTGACTAATCTATTAAATTAAAATACCTTGCTGTTTAACTAATGAATAAATTAAAATACATTGCTGCTTAACTAATGTATTAATTAAAAATTTTATCACTACATGTTTTTGGATTTCCAAAAAAAAAATTTTCGACCAACCCTAATATACCTACTTACAAATACTACTTTATGTTTTTATACATATACGTATTATACATACACACACACACACACACACACACACACACATATATATATATATATATATATATATATATATATATATATATATATATATATATATATATATATATATATATATATATATATATATATATTTGTATATTTTGATATTTAAAATATTATATTTGTTTAGATCTTTTGAGCTAAAGCTTTTTGACAAACTGAAAATAATAAAAGTTGCAGAGTTTTGTTCCAATCTCTGAATTAATTTAAACGTATCCCATTAAAGATTAAATTTATAGAACGGATAGCTTTTCATTTATAATTATATGAATAATAACCTTGATTTGCTTTATTTAGAAAGTTTATTTTATATTAAGTTAAAAGATTCTATGGCTAATATAATATGATTTATTTAAAGGGTTTATAATGAATTTAGTTTGAATGTATAGTTCTTCCTTATATAATTTTAATTATATTAAATGTTTAATATTTGTTGTAAATTCTGTCTGCGTTCAATAAGATTATGTATTCCTGTTTAAATATATATTATTTAAAATATTAGTCATTATAGGTACTTATTAATTTAATTAGTGATTATAAAATACATAGTAATAATAAATAATAAATAAAATTATTATTATTAAAATACATATTAATGTATTTTATTTTGAAGGTATGAATCTAAGAATATTTTAACATTGTTGGACACCTAACTTTTTAAACGTTACATTTATTTGACTATCTGATTTATGTATTTTAACTTATTTTGTTTTTACTTTCTCTTATTATACGTCTTAAATATATAGAGAGAAAGTATTGTATATGGAATCAGACTGGCGCCGTGACAAGGATAAAGGGTGATGTAAGCGACAATAGCCTTGGATAAGGCCGGTACCCTAGAAATGATGGTCCGATGAGCGAAGAGAATATGGTGGTCCTGAAAAGGACGTTTTACACAGGTCCGAAGGACGACGTAGCTTGAAAAGGAGAGAAGTGAATGAGACAGCCTTGAGAAGGGCCTGTGTCCTGGTGGAGAGGATCGGTGGTGTGCAGAGGGTTCGAGTGAGAGAGAATTTGGTCATAAGAAGGACCGACGGTTAGTTGGGTTGATTTGTGTAGAGTTTAGAGGGTTGAAGTGAATGCGGTGGTCCTGAAAAGGACAGTTAAAAGTGGTGGAGTCTGGGCCGTACCGTTAAAACAGTCGCAGACTTGCTCGCTAGATACCTACACCTACGGGCCAGAGATCCATTTGTGTGCCGTATTTCGTTTAAATCGGTCAATTTTTACGCCAGTTATCGTGATACAAACACACAAACATACCAACTGTTAAAGAAACTTTATAAACACTAATTTTCAACACGTTACTTCTACTGCTTACCTTCTTCATCAACGAACTCCAGCTAAGGTGTATCCCTGTAATAATTTATTTATTTATTTTAATTTTAAAGAAGTCCTCTAGCAGTAGAGCCACAGAAGAGACACTCTAGAATAAACACACATGCTTCACACACAGGCACTCTTGAATAACATGCTTTGTCAACATCTAAGGGGGACCTCCAAGTTCTTTGTTTAGACCCTTAAGCCGGGTTTAAACGATGTCAATCGATGAGACAATTGTCGGGGACACTTGTCCTCAACTGTTGCGGGACAGTTGCTGGCCAGTCCAATTAAACAAAATCCGTTCACACAAGGATTCCCCGACAGTTAACGTAGAGAAATAGTCGAGTGCAGTATCACTTGGTTGGCGCAATCAGAAAGGCACAAACAAAGGCAACGAAACTTGGCATCAGTTGACGGGACAGTCGTCAGAAGAAAGTTTACTGGTTTTAAATTGTTGGCTGTGAACACACACAATTACCCTGCCTGTCTGTCGTCTGTCTGTGCAGACGCCTGGAGTTTGAATTGCTGGGCCGGTTTTGACGAAATTTGACATATATGTTTAGAAAAACATACTCCGAGGTGATATCGAGAAATTAATTTTAGCTCTAAATTTAGGGGGTTACTACCCCCCAAAACTCTGGAAAAACGTGAAAAAAATTTTTTTTTCTCGAAAACGGTTCCGACGATTTTGATTAAAAAATTCTAAAATGTAGTCCATTTAAATACGAATCTAACGATATAAGCTGTTTTCCCGGGAAAAATCTAGTTCCTGAGAAAAACGCGGATGGAGATAGGGCGGGTTCGATTCCCCACATAGGACAAGTTATTTTTATAATACATTTTGATACAATTTTCAATAATAATTAAATATGCCTTCAAAAACAGGAAAACTAATTAATACAAAACACTGGGCTAAGTAATTATGAACTCGTATATGAGATAGTTTGTCTGAGTTGTCTCGGACAGATTTTTTCATCCACGAAATGACTTTACTGCTCAACTAAGAAGAACAGTAAATATTTACTTCAATCGTTTACTTCTCCAATTAATATAAATTTTCATGTAAGAAAGCAACTATAAACTTTGCAGATAAAACAAAACTACTAAGAATATTTATATAAATTGGATCCCATTAAAAATTACACCAAAAGACACTATTATAAAAGGACATTTACCAGAAAATAAATGGTAAACGTGATGATAATATAACAATGTAGATACTGGGGTTGGTAGAGGACGATGCCCTATAATCCCTAGGGATTTATTGACAAATCCCGGTCTCATTAATAAGATGAATGAACCCCTTAGGGATTTCTACCCTGAGACAAATAAACCACTGACGTTACTATGGGCTAGACGTTTTAATATACCTTTATTTCTAATAGAACCAGCTGTTTTAATATACCTTTCTTCCTATTAGAACCAGCTGTTTTAATGGACCCTTCTTCCTAATAGAACCAGCTGTTTTAATATACCTTTAGTCTTAGTAGAACCTGCGCGCAGATTTAATATACCTTTCTTTCTTCCTAATAAAACCAGCTGTTTTAATCTATTACTTTCGGTTGTTTACTTGCTATATGAGAAAATGGACTGCCAAATGGTGTAGCACGTAGCTCCCTCGCATCCTATAACATACTTTATTGATTTTATGCTTTTACGAGCTATTATTGTCAAATTTATTCATAATTTTCCCCCGTTTTTTAAATCTGTCACAATTGTTTTGATTTTTTACATGTATTAAAGTATCAATTTAGCAAAATTTAAAGAGCGCAGACGATTGAAATTAATCTGGGGCTATCTGTGGGCTACTTTCGACGAACCTACAAAATTTAATAAAAATCAAATTATTACTTTAGAAGATGTAGGTGTAAATAAATGTATGTACAGCGCCGGTGCTACACTTTTGGCCGCCACAGGCAAGACGGTTTTTGGCCGCCCCTTTGAAATAGGAATTGTTTTGCGGGGGGCGGGGGGGGGGAGTGAAAGAAGGGTGATTTTTTGGGGCTTTCCTACATTTATATGTTTGGGTTATTACACAAAAAAAACTGGAAAGTTTCAAATTTTTGATTTTTGTGTTGGGTTCTTTCGAGAATAAAGAACCTTTAACGACCTCCAGGCAAAGTTCAAGAAATTATAATAATTGTTCTCGGTTTGGTTTCGACTACGGACCCTAAAAATGGATATACATATTTGGCCTATAAGATAGTAAGCCTCAATATTTTACTATTTAATCTAAAATATTCCTATTTTATGTTAGTAAAAATAGTCTCGTCTTTTTATGTTCTTGAAGTATAACAACTTAACGTATTTTTTTTAAACATTTTAAAATAAAATAATTTTTTCCACTTTCAATCGCCCGAACAAAGACAGAGGGCTGAACAAAGTCTATTTAATATAACCTGGCTGCTTTTTAAAATAGTGCATGTCATAAAATAGTGCATGTCACTATTATTTATCTATGATAGTTATTGAGTAATAAAGTAAAGTATAGGCTATTTTTATAAACTCAATATTAGAGGAAGGGTACTTCTTTAGATAGTTACTCCCCTAAGTTGCTTTAGAATAAAAATGTCTTTGACTAAATAACTATTAAGAAAAAAAGATATGTTTAGTCCAATGTAGTTTGGGACCAAGGAATATACCATTTCTGTTTTTATAAGGGGAGTAACAGTTTAAAGAAGAACATTCGGCACACCTTCTTTAGATTGTTACTCCCTCTGTTTTTTATAAGGGGAGTAACAATCTAAAGAAGTGCCAGAGAAAGAAACCTACAACAGAACTGTGCCTTAAATTTTTACTTTCTCATTATATGAAAAAATATAAGTGGTGGGGCAAAAATATGATCTTGAAATTTTGATAAATTTACACGTTTTGACGTCAGCTGAGTCCAAAAAAGCGGTTTTTAAAAGATTTCTGTCTGTTGTCTGTGCAGACGCCTAGAGCCTAAACTACTGGGCTAAATTTGACAAAATTTGGCATACATGTTCAGAAAAATCATACCCCAAAATGAATTATAGCTCCAAATTTGGAGCAGCTACCTCCTAAAAACTCTGAAAAAAATTAGGTCTCGAAAAACGGTTCCGACGATTTTGATTAAAATAATCTAAAATATAGTCCATATAAATACGAATCTAACGATATACCTACCTAAGCCGTTTTACCTGGAAAAATCTAGTTCCTGAGAAAATAGCTTTAACCGCAGACGGAGAGAGGCCAGAATCGATTCCCCGCCGAGGAGAAGTTATTTTAAATTTTGATAAAAATGTTGAATAATAATTAAATGTACCTACTAAAACTAATAAATGGAAAACACTGGGCTAAATAATTGAAGGGTACACGGGAAAAAGGATGAGAGTCACATTTTTATAGAAATTGAGTTAGCAACGCCATCTTGTAGCTCAAGGCGTGTACTAACAGTACTACAAACCTCATTTTAAAAAAACTATTAAAACCTACCCAAATATGGGTTTAAAAATATGGTGTACAGGGGAAGAAAGATGAGGGTCCAAAATGTCAGGGGAAAAAAGATGAGAGTCCACTACTATGTTCCCCTACCTTGGACTCGCTTCTTAGAGCTACTATACAAATCAAAATGCCCTTTTCTTACAAGACCTATTTGGTGCTTCAAAATAAATTTAGAATCAACAGAGTATATTTTTACTGCAATGCGATTAATGGTCGTTACTCTTTTTGTGTTGATTCTAATGTTCTTAAATTTTTCTTTTTGATTCCTTTTTTTAATGTTTATTTTTTTTTAATAAATAATTAAATGTCAAATAACTATAACAATATAATTATGAAACCAATCGTTTTACGAGAGAATAAAAAAAAGAAATAAAATAATAAGAAGAATAATTAAAAAAAAAGAAAGTTTTTTCCAGTTTCAATAGACTATATGACGAAATATTTCTGGGGAAAGAAGATTAGAGTGCAATGTATTTTAGCTATGTTTGATAATAACTGCTGTCAATTCCAAAATAAGGTCTTTTTCTCTAATTAAATATGATTAAGAATGATTATAATAATAATTTATTTACCTCAAATGATTATAACACCACAAATAGCTTTTCCAGGAGTCTGTAAACTTTGTTTTCCATTTTTCTCGAAATACTTAAAAAGGGACTCATCCTTTTTCCCGTGTACCCTTCAATTATGAACTCGTATATATGAAAAATTTTATGTTCCGTTTTTCAGAACGATCACATAGCTTCCGTTACCTTCGGTAAGCTCGGCAGCAAAACCCTGATATGAAATCACGATAGGACACGTTTAAATTTGGATGTTGTTATATTAATATTAGGATCATGAAACATATCTTCCGTGATATAACGAGTGTTACAAAAATTAGGTCAAATTAAATCATAAATTATTCAATTTTTTAGTAAATAAAATGCAATAAAACCTGACGAAAAAATTGATTATAATAATAATGCACAATGATTTAAATTATCTAAGACAAGATAATAAGGCGAGGGTTCTTGAGATTATCATGAATTCGCTTCAAGTATCATTTACATAATTACACCTAATTACATTCTTAAGATATCAAATTCTTATAAACATCGTAATTGGAATTGTAAATATTACTCTATTTCAGTTAAACATTTATGAAAAAAATAACATATCAAGATCAGTCACATAATGAACTTTCTCCCATGGTGTATTTCGAAAATATGTTATATCTTTCTCATGTTACCTTCTGATATATAGTACCTATCCATGTCTAAGAAGTGATACCTCGTAACTACCAAAATGGCGATTTTGATATTTTCATTATATTGGCGTTGGGAGGCTTGTCTGCAAGTACATGCAAGATCTACATGTGAGAAATATAATTGGCTCTAAATTTGGAGGTTCTGAAAAAAAAACTGTCCTACTATTTTAATTTAAAAACTGCTAAAAATTTAGTCCACACAAATATAAGTAGTTGTTTCCCTTGGAATAATGTATTTTACCTCCAGCGGGAAGAAAAAGTGAACTTTCCTCCCTAGTTTACAGGGAGGAAAGTAACTTATTGCACCCGGTCAGGTTAAACAGGGAGTAATGAAAAATTGGGGAATCATGAACTCTCATGATTCCCTCCAGTGTTGCCCTAGATAAAGCACAAGTAAATAAGGTTGGTGCTAATATACATTTCATTTACTAACTTTTGTTTAATGTCTAAATCTATAATGTCATCTTCACACATGTCATGTAACCTCCACAAAGGTTGCCATAGTGATTCATAATTAAAAGTGGAATCATAATTTCTAAATGTAGATAAACTAATCCATTTTTAAATACATCAGTTGTCAACACCATTCAATGCACGACTCAGCTTCCAGCTGATTCTCCCATTTAATTTTAGCATTAAAATTCAAATAATTACTATCTATAATTTAATTTTAACGTGATTAAACTTATTTAGAGAATTGTTAATATTATATATCTAATCTTATATAGCTATGTGATATTGTTATATCAATTATATCTAACTATTATTTTTAAAAAAATAAATATAGTCCTATGTATTTTTTGTTCAATAACGTAATTTAAAATTACAATCTTTCCGCCGTGAAGAGGGGGAAGAGCGCCTTTCTACTATTCCTTAACTTATACGTGCCGGCCATCTCCACATTTCAGCTATTATACAAATTTTCACTTCACTACACAAAAACTTCTGCTTGTTTAAATTTGACATGCCAATTTCAATTGTACTTTAGGCGATGTATGAAGATTTATTAAAACTGATACGTTATAACGTAAGATATCGGTAAACACGGTGTTTTCTCTATTTTGAACGTTTAGGTCCACTTTAATAGTTTTAACCGCTTAATAGTTCAATCTAATTTAATAGTTTTAAAGTAATTTGGGGTGGAAAACCAAGAAGATGCATAAAAATAAATAAATATAAAATATATATGAACAGTAAAGAATATACAGGTAGAGTAAGGAGTACCTCAACAGCAAGATATATAAGAAAGATTCTTGATTTTCAAGCGTCCTTGTCACTTTCCTTAATGAGGAAAAACTTTTCACTTCGTTGCTTACATTAAGAACTGCAATTCTTCCATTGTAAGAAGAATATGTGGTCGGCTAAGTTCGTCTGAGGGTCATAGCTTCGCAATAGGCACTTAAAAACAAAAACGTGGAGAGCGGCCATGTCCCGCCAATTCTGGTGGACAATGTAATTTTCATGATCCTGAGTACACAATCAGCTAGTAGACCGAAAATCAATTTAATGTTAGTTTGACCCTTGAATGGTTAGTTATTCAAATATTAATCCAAATTAAAAGGGGGCCTGGGTGGCTCAGAGGCTAGCGCGCTTGCCGGGTGATAACGCAAGTTAAGCCTCGAGCAGGGTCAGTAGATGAATGGGCGAACGCTTCTGACCACAGCTCTGGGTTCGATTCCCAGACCGGGCCCCCCGCTCAATGACAAACCCAGCATTGTTTAAATAAATGGGAAGCTCCTCGAAGGAGTGGCGCCACCAGGTTTCGGCCTGGAATCCATGATGATGACAATCCTGGTTGCAATACAACCTGGAGGGGAGTCATGGTTACCGACCACATCTTCACAAAAGTGTGAAGTGTAAAGATTTCGGTCCCTAACCCGGGTTTGTTCGATGGGCCCACCTAATTGGCCTGAGTCTTCGGGTGTAAAAGCCCCCGGGAAAAAAAAGAATTCCAAATCAAAGTGATCACCTATCAAGGGACAAACTAACATCAATTGGATTTTCGATTTACTGACTAATTTTGTATTCAGAATCATGAAAATCACATTGTCCACGGTAATTAGCGGGACATGGCCGCTCTCCACCATTTTCTATATTACTAAGCTATGTCCCGCAGGCGAACTTAGCCAACCACATATTCTTAAAAGGCACAAAAGATTTATTTATAAATAGAATTCTAGCTTGGTGTTAGTCTCACACTTTTTTGCACGCTATCTCTTGGACTACTTGTTTTCCACTGGAAAAATTATAAACTTAATTTTCTCAATTGCATGACCTTCATCACTTTTTCTAGACTCCAAACCATTCATACGTGAAGGTTGAAACCATTCGATTTATTATCTACTTTCTTCAACCTTGCTTTTTTTTTAAAAATAAAAAAAAATACTGTTTAGGAAGCATCAAAATTCGCCCATTACTACGATTCTTAATTTTGACTTAAGTGATTTACACGAATTATTAATAAATAAAATTAATATAAAAAAAGAAGATGAAGTCTTACCGAAACACGAATTCTTTGAAGAAGCTATAATGAAGTTCTTAAAATAAATATAAGTCCACACTTAATTAGACATTAAGCACTTTTTGAACCAAATTTTAAACATTTTCTAATATATCACAATCAATGAAGCACTGATTTGGGAAAATAAATCTAAAATTCACACTTTTTTAATTAGATTTCTTAAAATTATCACTGAATTAAATTAAAAAAAAAAAAAAATTAATAATAGAATAAAAAAAACATCATTTTATGGTATTGTGAAAAATATTATTTGTGAATGAAAAAAATGTATTTTATTCTATCAATAAAAATTATTTTTTTAACTAATGTAGATATTAATGAAAGAACTAACATTTAAATATTATTAAAAATGATTACGTTTAATTAAAACTTTGCCATTCAAATAAACTTTGAAATAATAAAATTACTAATGACTTTTAAGTCCAAAAGTAAGAAAAATTTCCCCTAATGGTTACATAATAATATATATTATATATTAATAGTATATCATAGAAAAAAACTCCAGCAGAAATTGAATAAACGCATCAAGTTTTATTTATTTAACTCCATTTTATAATTATTATTAAAATAAGGTTAAAGAATTAATGTAATAATCTGAACAATTTTTTTTTAATTATTATTGCTGCATTTATTCATAATTAATATTTCTTTCACAAACATATTTCTAAAATATGTTAATATAAACATTTTTTTACTTAATAAAACTAAATTGTATACCTATATTTGTTGATTTCTATAGGTATTTTTTTCTAATTGTTAAGGCTTTTTTAAAAAAAAATTATAATAATCCAATTAATTTTACGTTTAATCACAGTGATAATTTAAAAAAAAATTAAATATAATTATTATATTATATATAATATATATAAATATAGGTATATCTCGTTTCAGAAAAAAGAAGATTTTTTTATCGTTAAAATAAATTAAGAAATAGTCGGCTTTTTTTTTTATTACGCGAACGATTTAAAAGCTTAAAGTAAGGAATATCGTGAAGTACGGAACTCGGTCACGCGTAAAGTGAACCGTCCAGTTCGGAACGAGCCGGGAAACTGAACTAGAAACGAGCTTGTTTTGAAATTTCGTCCCACTCTTCTCCAGGGTAACTCGTTCCTTTCCCCCTCTCCCCCTCCACCCGCCTTCACTTCATTCAGTAGATTCTACGAGAGAGAAGAGGTGGGGGAATTAAACCTTCACTCATCAATAAGACTGAGGAGGGGGGGGGGGGGGAGTGTGATAAGATTACACTGATATCAATGATTTTTTTTTATATATATTATGATAAACATTTGTTACTTTTATCAAGCCTTACGATAGGAAATTGAAAACAATCATTATATTAGCTAATTTCTTTGTTGTAAAAAGAAAACACAATTTTTCACTGTTAGTTGAGAAAGTGAAGAAGATAGCCACAGTGTCTGCCTTTAATAATTATCTATAGTGAATAAAACACCATTTAATTGATTCTCTGATAATATCCGATAGTTATTAATTGGAAAATTTACTATGATAGAATTATCATTGTATGTTAGTAGTATTGTCATATTATGCTAGTATCAGTATCGTTGTCAAAGTATGTTATGAGAATTGTTAAAGTATGTTAGTAAGTTAGTAACATTTTCATAGTATGTTAGTAGCATTGTCATAGTATGTTAGTAGTATTGTCATATTATGCTAGTATCGTTGTCCAAGTATGTTAGTAGGACTGAAAGTATGCTAAAGTTAGTAACACTTTCATAGTATGTTAATAGCCTTGTCATAGTATGTTAGTAGTATTGTCATATTATGCTAATATCGTTGTCAAAGTATGTTAGTAGGATTGTTAAAGTATGCTAAAGTTAGTAACACTTTCATAGTATGTTAGGAGCATTGTCATAATATGTTAGTATAGTATTGTCATATTATGCTAGTATCGTTGTCAAAGTGTTAATAGGATTGTTAAAGTATGTTAAAGTTAGTAACATTTTCATATTATGTTAGTAGTATTGTCATAGTATGTTAGTAGCATTGTTATATATAACATGCCAGTAACATTATCACAGTATGTTAGTAGAGTTATGAAATATTTGTGTTAAATGTCCCCTGTGATTTTAATATATTTAAATAAATACTTCATCTTGTTATGCAATTTTGCTTTGTCTACAATTTTGTTTGAGCAGAGATAAGTTAAAATTTTTGGCAAGACTTTATGTACAAAATGTATAATGTTTTTCCTCTTTAATTCAAAACTACTTGTTGTTTTTTCCTTTAAAATTTTTTGTAAAATTTTAATTTGTAGATCACTGAAGAAGCTCAGGTTCCCTGGGCGAAAGCTCTGATAAAAATAAAAATATATATCACTCGAAGAATTTTCATTCCAGTTAAACCGTTCACTCTACTAATGTTTTGTAGGGTACTTTTATTTATTAATTTGAACGATATTAAAAGGTAATAATTTGTATAATCGAGTAATGACGGCGACGACTTACCTCGAAATAATTTGTTATTGCTAAGCTAAGGCCCGTTGCCACGGACTTAAAGACTCGTTACATAATAAATTAATATAGATATTTGAATAATAAGCTCAATGTCCTGCGCCTTGTATTCTACATAATAGAGCAGTGGCCGCCTTCCGGGGGTGGACAAGTTGGGGGCAGAGCCTTTTATATATATAGCCTTTAATTAAGTTGAATTAATTGTTATGTCTCATGTCATGTCAAAAGTCAACTTATATTATTTGAAACGTCAGTTTTAGTCAAATTCTTTGTTCCTAATCAAAATTTTTAGCTTAAGTTCGTAAGCCCTAATATTTATAAATCCGGTCTTTAAAAGAATCAAGGTTTCAGAAGACTAAATTACGCTGCTGAAATATCTTGCTTTTAAAATAAAATTCAAACAAAAAAGATATACAATAGGAAATTAGTTAAATAATAGATAAATCTTAGAAATAAATCCCAGATATAGGTCATACATTTGTTTTTATATAAGATAATATTATAAAGACGTAAGTACTTTTTTATAGTTTTTTATTACATCTAAATTTTTTGATTACATTATTTATTGATTATATTATTTAGCCTTGGCACTGATCCTGTTGCTCTTTGTAATTTCAACCAAATCTTCATTATTATGTGGAATTAATGGGAAGAACTTCATAAGTGGGGTCAAATATGGGGTTTGTAGATAATATTTAGAAGAAAACCCTGTCAAAAATGTTGGCTAAATCTGTACAATTTGGCCCTATTCTGCAAAAACATGTAGTATTTTGTGTGCTGAATCTGAATCCCAAGTCAAAATGTCTCCCATACGAAAAGTTTTCCCGGAAAATGCGCCTAAAGTTCTGGAAAATTGTGTTTTTGGGGGGTTTTCGACCAATTTAGCGCCCAATATAATTTTTTTAAACAAAATATATATATATACAGGGTGGTCCAAAAGACTCCCCCCCCCCCCCCCTCTTAACTTTTGAACGGTTTGAGATAAATTAATGAAACTTGGAGGATCTCTACCATGCAAAGGGAAGTTTGTTTTCATGCAATCACCCACTAGGGGCAACCACCCACTTTGCTTGACTCAAGCATCAAACGGGTTCCTAGACTATGAATCATGCTTGACGCGATGTTTTGATCAAGCGGCTTGATGGTGTAGGGGCTGCTTTAGTTTAGACTCGAGCTTTAGAAGCCTGAGCTTTAGCATTGCATTCTCTCTGCCTATTTATAATGTTAGTACTTATTTTCTTACTAATACTTATTTAATATTGAAAACTTTTATGTTGACAGATAATGACGACGTTCGTATCTGGAGGAAATGAAATGTTCAAGGATACATGCATCAAAATGAAAAGAAAGCGAAGTCATGCCAGACTCAAAGCATATGCTTCATGTGATGACGTCAGAGCATGGTCTAATATACCTGGAAATAGGCATAAACACCTCATTGATGTTATCAATGCTTCGGTAAATTTTCTCTTATTATTACATGAAGTTAGTTGAATTAATCAATATAAAGAAAATACATTTGGACAAGTATGTGTTATCAGCACAACATAATGGGTCCGTATGCAATTTCCTAAATAAGACGAGTTCATTAACCAACATAATCGTCGTCAAGATTAAAAGCCACATAATAGTTATTTATGCACCTAGGGAGTAAAGTAAGCGCAGTGCCGGATTTACCACTAGGCTGACTAGGCCGCGGACTAGGGCCGCGGGCTTGAGGGGGCCCGCAGATAAGGGCAATACATTGATATGGCTTACCCCTCAGCGCCTTTGACACAGTATATTCTTAGGAGTATTTCTGGAATTTGAGTATGATCCTGAGAACTAAGTTAATTAAAAGACATCAAGTTGATTTTAGCTTGTCACTTGATAGGTTAGTTATTAAATTATAATTCTAAATTCCAAATAAGAGTGGTAACCTATCAATTGACAAGGTAACATCAACTTGATTTTTGGTCTTCTAACTAATTTTGTACTCAGGATCATGAGTCACATCGTTCACCAAAATGGCCGGGACATGGCCGCTCTCAATCTCTTTTTTTCAAATGCCTATTGCCAAGCTGATGATATTATGTCCCGCAGACGAACTTAGCCAACCACATCATTTTTACAGGCACCAAAAGATTAACTTGATGTTACTCAAACACTCTATTGCATGCTATCTCCGGAACTAATCATTTTATATTTATAAGTTTTTAAAAAAGGTTCTACAAATAAATAAAATTCAATAAAAAGTTTGAGTTTTAACTAAATATTTTGTAGTATACGTAAAACTAAATTAAAATTTATTTCAAGAGTTAAAAAAATGCTTCCAATTTATAATAGTTTATTATACTTTTTTTGACATTAGTTAAGTTAAATTAGGTCTACGAATATTAACTTACCATAACGGTTTTGTAAAAAAAATTCAAAGACCTAATTATAGAACTTCTAAAGTTCATAAAAATAGGATAACAAACAATGTGAGTGGGGGAGGGGCCGCTAGTAAAATTTGGCCTAGGGCCTCAAAAGTCCAAAATCCGGCACTGAGTAAGCCATTATTCCCTGAGCGAAAAAGTTGGTTTTTGAGGTGAAGCCGAAGGAACCATGGTTCCTAAATCCCGAGGCGAGGGAATAACTCTAATTAGCTCCCTCGGCTGCGCAGGCGATTAATGGCACTGTAGGAAGAAAATTCATTCATTTTCGTCCATTGCACAGTTTTTATTTATTATTTTAATAAATAACAATAATTATTAGCACTTTTAATAGCAGATATAAGAGATTCAATAGTAAAAACAAATATGAATTGGAATTAAACTCAAATAGAAGGTTATTTAGATGCAGGTTATAAACAAAGATAAACATGGTCAAAAAAGCAGTATCGCCAACCTGATTTAAACAACTTCATTACTTTAGCCATTCATTTTCTACTATTTTTAAAATAATTAAGTTGCAATCTTTATTTTTTTGCCCTACTTTACTTTTTCGCCCTACTTTTACTTTTTCTGCCTACTTTTTGAGTTCAGGGATGACAAGACTTACTTTAGTCCCTCTAAACAAATTCAAAATCATAACTTTTTTCCCCTACTGGAGATAATAACTATTATCATTTGTAACCAACACAACAAAATTCGCAAATTATACTTTTGATTTATGATATAGACAACTTAATATTAAGCTTAAACATTTGTATACTATTGTGTTGTTTTGTTTCTTTACTTTCAGAGAACAGGCTTTGGTAATTATATTCCAATACTGGAGCTGGTCAAACTTCTGGGAGTTCCGGTAAGGTTTCTCGTTGCTTCATCAATTAATTGATTTTGTTATCATGCTCACGTTATGAAAAATGCTTCATTTTGTTTTAGTGTAGATACATTTTTTCCTTTGGAAACGTCTGTAATTTAATTAAAAAAATGTATTCCAGTCAAATTATACATGGTTGCTTGCAAAATTTCGGGTATTTAAATATGTTTTAGGGACCAAGGCCACTAGTAAAAAAACAAATTTGCAGAAACAAAAGTCCTTTGCAAGCAGATAATATGATCAAAAAAATCAGGAAACTTTAGACTTCTTTTGGCTTTTGTTCCGTTCCTGTCAGACAATTTTGCTTCCGAGCTTACCGAAGGTAACGGAAGCTATATGATCGTTCTGACGTTCTGAAGAGCGAAAACATTTTATGTCTCCAATTTAAAAAATTCAAAGAGTGAGAAATCCGTTTTTAGACATCAAGGAACATTTTTGGTTTCGTGTCTGTCTGTCGGTCTGTGGCTCAATTTTTGAGAACAACATAATATATAATAAACTATATACTTCTGATTTTAATGAAATTCGGGTGGTAGGTCATACTCAGCTCATTGTTGGTTTCATATAAGTTTCAACCTTCTGCGCTCATTTCATACTCATACATTTATTTACAACTATAGCTTCAAAAGTACTTATCTGATTTTGATGAAACTTTTATAGTTTATTGAAAGTAACCCGCGGATAGCCCTGGATTAATTTGAACCGTCTGTGCTCTTTAACTTTTGCTAAATTCATACTTTTATTCTCAGAGCAAAAAAGGGATAGAGGGAACAATACTACAATACTATAGAATCTGGATCTCAAAAAGAGGTTCATTATGCTACACCCATATACTAAACCTCCCAAACGGCAGTTTGGTGAAACAGTATCGATATCTCGATAAAAACTCGAAATTTATCTGATATTAGCTGATAAGAATAAGTGATATTTTCTTACGATATATTTTTTTTTTTTAATACAGTTTTCTTTATTATGTTTGTTGTTAACCTTATTAATTATCTAAAGGCAGAAAAGTCGTTAATAAACGTGTAACAGTTCCTAGATAACCAATAGCAATCTTCTTTGAGTGGGGTGTCAAATAAATGCTACTAACAAGGATTTGTTGACAAGCGTCTGTGGGGGACAAGGAATAGACCTATAAGACAAGGACCAGTGACCAGGTGATCACTTTAGTTCGGATTGAGCTCGCTTGGGAGGTTTAGTATAGGGGTGTAGCATATTGAACCACTTTTCAAATCGCATTGCTCCCTCTACCCCTTCCTTGCTCTGAGCTTTTATTCATGTAAAAAATCAAAACAATTTTGACATATTAAAAAAACGGGGGGAACAATTAACCAAATTATACAATAATAGCTTGTAAAAGCATAACTTCAATAAAGTACGTTATGGGGTACGAGGAATCTATGTGCCAAAACAATTGGCTGTCTATTTTAGACCAACATAATGTTATGTTTGCTCAAGTAGGTATTTATTATACGCTCGAAATTTATTTTGTCCACATTATAATACTTTATTTTATACTGTTTACTTGAATATTGATTGTGCGATAGGGCGCGAGGAAGGTCTGTTTCACACTAAATGTTATTTTTCCAGACGACTGGCGTCGTGCTGGCGGAAGCTCTTCGTAAGTTAAACCGAATCAGTGAGATCCTGGGAGAGAGCGATATGCAGCATCCCCCGCTGACTGGTTCTGAAATGGATCTAGGAGATCTCTGCTTTCAGCAGGTACAAACATAATATCAATTATAATAATCTTGTAGCTTCGACCAATATATCTGCGGTGTTTTGGTTTTAGCGAATTTTCGAAGATAATTTATCTATTGCAATGGCTTCAACATTTTTGTAATGCGAATTTTTGATTATTTTCTCCATGGAAAAAATAATTGTTGTTTTAAAAAGTTTAGTTTGAAATGTTAAACTTTAATGTCTTTATTTTGTTCTAAACGTTGAATAGACGGGGAAGTGTCCGGACGAGGACGCTCTTCGGAATCTACGCTGCTTGGTATCTCAGCTGTACGAACGAAGCAAAGATTTCGAAAAAGTTAAATGTGAGAGAGATGAACTCCGGATCAGATTCAAAGATCAGGAGGAGGATGAATCCCAGGAAGTTCTAAACCTTAAAACGGAGAAGAACTGTCTTCAGGTAAAGATAACAATATCAAATCAACCCACAATAGTTATTTACGCACCAAGGGAGGAAAGTATATAGCATTTTGCATGCGAGGGCAGTAAAACCACACGAGCAATGCAAACAGGGTCATTTCTACTAATAGGCAAGACTAGGCGGTCGCCTAGGGTGGCAAAATTTTAGGGGCGGCAAAAGGAAGAGGGAAAAATTAAAGTTTAATCAAAAAATGAAAAAATCGAGCAAATTAGAAGAGATAAAAAGTAAATATAGGAAAAATTTTACTGTTTTCAAAATCATATACCGAACAATTACTTTTATATGTGTTTACTTTGACTAAATAAACTCAAGTGGAGACAAATTAAGAACTCTTTTGGATGTAAATGGGCCAAAACTAGTGAATGAGAAACTCAAATTAATAGAAACACATCTGCGCAGTTCCATGAGCCAATAAAGACTTGTGAGACTAGCCACTATTTTATTAGAAAAAGACATTACTTACCTACCAGCTGGACATTAGAGATCTTATTAAAGACTTTTCCTAAAATATAGGTAAGGAAGGTACTAAACAGCCAAAGAAAGTTAAAAGAAAGTAAAATACCACTAAAGTTATAAGAGATATTTGAAATTAAATAATATGTAACAATCCTTATTTAATTATTTAATTTTTGATGGGATTTAAGTTAAATACAAGTTCTTTTGTATCTAATACATTTATTTCTTCTAGCCTGGATGACAAAGGGAATAAGGCGTTGATAGTAAAAGGGAAGGGGGGGGGGATTTTTAATTTTCGTCTAGGGCGACAAAACACCTAGAAACGGCCCTCAATGCAAAATGCCGTTTTCGCACGAGTTGCGTACCGTACTTTACGATTGTTAGATTTAAATAATAAATACAGAAAAAAATAAACTTCAATATTTATTTCGAATACCAGAAAGGTAAGATACGTTTCACTAATGATCATGTCAAGTGGATGTGCAAAGTGGCCAATCCCTTACCATCTTGTATTTATACTGGCTGAGAACCGGTTTACACAATGGATCTTGATCGTTTAGATCATTGGTTCCCAAAGTGGGGAGGGCGCCCCCAAGGGGGGCGTAGGACCTCGAGATTGAGATAGCTTTTCCGTCCGAACGTCTAATGCGATAATATAAAAAACCAAATATCAAACCAGTTGGAGAACCTCACTGACGAATTCAACAGATACTTTCCTAACACATGTGATGACAACATTTACAGATTAACAGTGGATCCTTTCAGTGTCAACATAGATTCCCTGCCTGATACACTTCAAGAACAAGCTTTAAGAAATAAAAAAGGTCCTGCTGCCGATTTTGATAAAATGGACAAATCATCGTTTTGGGTTAAGTATTAAAAAGTGTACCAAGCAAGCACTTGATTGCATTTACCTTTTTCAAGCACTAACTTGTGCAAAAAAGATTTTTCAGCACTTGTTGCAATAAAAACAAATTATCGTGGCAAACTTGATGTTGTTGTGCTTGATTTTCGTTGTGCACTTTCTAATACTCATCCAAGAATAGGGAATCTTGTATAAAATAATGCAAGCTCATCCATCTCATAAGATCCCATAAGATCACCTCTGTAATAAGATTAACTTATGTTATATAATAAATAGTAATACAATTAAATGAATGGTTATTCATTGTAATAATGGTTTATTTTAGTTTTTTCATTATCTCATAAAATTGAGTAAGAGGGGGGGGGGGGGCGTGGGAAGATTTATTCTTGACTGTGGGGGGCTTGGTAAAAAAAAACTTTGGGAACCCCTGGTTTAGATTTTCTATTTGCTGTAATTTTCTTTATTATTAAATATATTTATCAATTATATTTACTTTAATGTATTCTCTTTTAATTTTCTTATAATTTAATTTAGTCTTTCTTTAGTTTTGTAATAATTTAATTTAATTTCTTTTTAGATATTGTTATAATTTATTTTTATTTTGTTTATCAGGAAAGGTTGGCTGCAATGGAAGGCATCGAGAGTAGAATGAGGTTAATGATGAATAAATACGAAAATGCTGTTAAAGAAAATCGAGAACTCAAACTTTTTAAAAATAACATCATGAAGCAGGTTTGCTTTTAAAGTAACTAATTAGTTAAATTAAAGTAGATAGACCATTTAATTAGTTAATTGTATTAATGGTCAGAAGTCACAGAGAAAAACCTGGTTTATCTCTAGAAAAAAAGCCAAATTTAACAAATAGACATTCTTAAAATTCAACATTCCTTCACTTTTGAGTAATGCAAGCAACATTTTAGCTGTTCCATGTTTACGCCTCAGAGAGGGGACCAGAGGATTCCGACGTAAGAATTATTGTTATTTTACATACATCATACATCCATAGTAAAATTCTACGTAATACATATATCTGATTTTACAAGAAAGTTCAACATTCAATTTAAAAATAATAAACAAAAATAAAGAAAGCTTAGGAGACTAAAACCACCGCGTCGAAGATAAACCTAAACTCTCCCAGGAGCAAAGAAAAGAAGAGTCGAATTTTTCCATTTTGTCGTTTCTTCAATTCGCGATACATCGATTGTGGCCATTTATAGTTTATCGTTTATAGGTTCAATTTTATAGTTTATAAATATGAATTGAATAGACAGAAAATATATGCAGAGTAGTAGTAGTAGTAGTAGTAATCTAGTACTTCCTACTAGAACGGGTAGGACGAACCACTTGTTCGAACCTTGCAATTAGGCCATCACTTAGGCCCTTTTTACGCCCCGCGGTAGAGAGTTCCAGCCACTTCACACATCATACATAAGTACATTGTACCGCCGAAGCGAGTATGTTGTGATCAATAGTGAGCCATATAAATCAGAGCATCACGGCGAGGAATCGAACCCCGTCTCGTTCCACTCATAATTCAGTGATGGCCGAGCAGACGTGGTTTAACCCACACGGCCACGCTAGCTCTCTATGCAGAGAAGTTTCCAGAAATTATTTATATCTCTTCGGTAAGCCTTTCTCACATGAACAATATTATTGAAGCAATAACGATTTTGTTTATAATTTACGCTTTTGTTGTTGCCCTGGGCACTTCTTTAGACTGCTAATACCCTTATAAAAAATAAAAAAATAAGGGAGTAACAATCTAAAGAAGGTGTACAAAATGTTCTTCTATAAACTCTTACTCCCTTATATAAATAACAGAAGGGAGTAACAATCTAAAGAAGGTGTACGAAGTGTTCTTCTTTAGACTGTTACTCCCCTTATAAAAATAACATAAGGGAGTAACAATCTAAAGAAGAACATTTCGTACACACATGTTTTTCATTATACTGTTACTTACAAAAACTAATTTGCAGTTCTTTTAATTAAAGTAACTGTTTATATCGAGTTTTTAGAGAAACAATGAGTGATTTAAGTGATTATGAAGAAAATTAGGAGAATTATACGCCTTCCGGCACAAAATTCAACTAATAATTAATGTCATCTTAATCAAAAAAGGAATACGTACTTAAATACTGGATTTTTTTTTCTGTATTTATTATTAAAATCCACAATCGTAAATAAAGTACGGTACGTATTTCATGGGAAAACTGCATTTTGCTTTGCTCGTGTGGTTTTACTACCCTAGCTGTCGCTCGGGTGCAAACTCCACACTCGCATGCAAAATGCTACTTTTCGCAATAGACGCGTAGTGTACTGTTCCCAACCAGCTCTTGACCCAAAATTTTGCTTTGAATTCGTTATTTCATTCTTGTTGAGTGCCGCAGCCAATGCAATTAGTAAGATGTCAGATTCCCAATCACTTGAAGAAAGCATAACTAGCGTCACATCCGAACTGTGACTGACTTAGAATTAACATATCAGTTAACATAAAACAACTAACAATTAACATTAATCTTTGAAATAACACATCAGTTAACATAAAACAACTAACAATTGACATTATTAATCAATACCAATAATATTGACGTGAGGCAGATCTTAAGCAAAGATTGGTCAATGACTATTTTGATTCCCATTATTTAAACTGGATGCATCCAAATATGATTTTGTAAATAAATATCTGTTTAGTCGAACGAGGTTTCTGAACTGTGTGCTGAGAACGATAAATTCGCTCGTGAAATTATAATTCTCCGAAGAAAGGTTAGAATGTTGCAAAATGAAAACACTGACATGACGCAAGAAATAGCCGAGCTGAGATGCAGCCTGGCCGATCAAGAGGATGAAATATCTCATCTCACTACCGTCATTGAAAGGATTTCAGCCAGCGCCGCTTGTAAACTGGTATGCAATTATTTCACTCATTAATAATAATAATGATGGTAAAGTCAATATTACTCCTTTGTTTTCAATATAAATACACAGATAATATAAACACAATATAATTCACGTGTATATACAATATACAGGGTGGAGCAAAAGATATGAATCGGTTTTAAAGGGATGTATAACAAAAACTATTAAACTCACAGAAATAAGGTTTATATTGTTCGATTCAGTAGATAATCTAGTTTTTTTCATTAAGTTTTGAAGATGACGTCATTAAGATGGCGGCCGTCAGCCGTGATACATTCTTGAAGACGATTCCAAAAGTTTTCAACAGCTCGTCAGCACATTGGGATGGGTATAGCCATAACTTCCTCCCTGAACTGTTAATACACAGAATTTTCGCTATTGGTCTAGTGAAACCCCAAGGAAAATTCACCAGAGACCGCTCCACTCCCCTAAAGTGACTGTTTGGTGTGCAGTATCCCAATTCGGGGTTATTGGGCCTTACTTTTTCGAGGATAATGGGCGCACCGTCACTATCACCGCTGAGAGTTATATGTCAATGTTGGAAGAGTATTTTGAACCTGAACTGGAAGAATTGAGTGAGGCAAATAATCTGGGAGACATCTGGTTCCAACAGGACGGGGCTACATGCCACATTGCTAGATTTTCAATGGAAAAATTAAGGCAAATGTTCCCCCAGCGCCTGGCCTTTGTGAGGGGTGACATGGAGTGGACTGCGCGCTCACTAAATTTGAGTATTTGTGACTTTTATCTTTGGGGATACCTAAAGGAAAAAGTTTTTATACATCGTCCACACACCTTGGAAGAGCTTAAGGAAAGAATCAGGGAGGAAGTTATGGCTATACCCAGCCCATTGTGCCGGCAAGCGGTTAAAAACTTCCGGAATCGCCTTCAAGAATGCAATGTGGCTGACGGCCGCCATGTTAATGATGTCATCTTTAAAACTTAATGTACAAAACTAGATCGTCTACTATATCGAACAATATAAACCTAATTTCTGTAAGTTGAATTGTTTTTGTTCTACATCCCTTTGAAACCGATTCATATCTTTTGGACCACCCTGTATAAACCATAATAAGGCTTTTACATCCTTCCTACTGTCTTAACAGTTATGATTAAAAAAATGTAACTAATAATATTACTTATTTTCTTTTGTAACAACTTTCATGCCAATATTTTAGATACAAATTTCAAATAAACAGCTTGGTATTCAGGTGAAATCCGCGTCACGAAAGGTTTGAAGTCCGACGTTTCGCTTCCACTACTGGAAGCATCTTCAGTGTGTGTGCGTAATGTTGACTCGAAGCAAACACAGGATATACTGTGTTTGCTTCGAGTCAACATCACGATGCACCATAACACTGAAGATGCTTCCAGTAGTGGAAGCGAAACATCGTATTTCAAACCTTTCGTGACGCGGATTTCACCGGGTAAATTACCTGATGTGAGGCAATAGAGCTCAATCAACTGACTAACAATACCAAGGTAATAGTTGCTTTTATTTAATGACGTCTGAACCCAGAATGAACAATTCAGTGATTGAATCCGGCTCAATTTGTTTTTAAGTTTCCTAAGCTACTTAAGCTTAATCTATGTTTTTAAATTTTAAAAGCCCATCTTAAGAGGAAGCGGAGATATGAGGGTGAGAAAAACTGAGTGTATTGGTTCAAGTTTAGATCCACACTGCATGCTTGCTGCAGCTTGATTTGATACACTGCCGTACGCTCAGATTTGAGACTAGGAGTAAAAAAAAAATAAATACAAATAAAAAACGTTGTTTTAAATTAAACCCTTTTACTAATTAATTTTTTTGTAATTACAGGAACAAGTAAGATACGCACTTAATGAATTTCAACTAAAGATCACTGACGATATTCGTGATAAGACTATTGATGAAGTCGAGTCAGTACCGATGGAAGAATTCGGGGAGAAGATGATCGATCTTAGGGATAGATTGAGAGCTATCATCGTGGAGCTGGCAGACGGTACGAATTGCCCTGATCCACCCTTCGACACCTCCAGAGAAGGAGATTCGGGTGTAGAACGCTCGTCTGTAGAATCAGATTCGGATTCTAGACTAAGATGCGATTATCTGAAAGAGGCTCTGGAGGCGACTAGACAAAGACTCCAGGATTTGCTCGAGGGCCAAGACGAAGTCATAAGGTTAAGAGAAGAACTGAAAACCGGCAACGAAAAATTAAAAGAGTTTGAGGAAGAAATGAAGGAACATGAAAAATTCCGACTTGAAACTGAAAATTTAAGGCAACAGTTTGACGATTTGCAAGAGGATTTTAAGGTGTTGGAATCCAACAGCGAAGAGTTAGGCAAACAAGTCAGAGAGAAAGAAGGCGAACTGCAAAAGCTAGAACAAGTTTCGATCATGTCCGAACAGCAATCTGTCAAATTAAAAGATATGGAGGGTAAGTTAGAGGAAATGGGAAAGATTTCTGAAAAAGCCGAGGAAGCCGAAGACCTTCGGAAAAAGTTGGAGGCTTCTATGAAGGCGCAGCAGGAGATGGCTGAGAAACAGAAGGCCGCCACAGAACAGCTGAAGATTCTCCAAGTTCAAGCTGTAGAAGGAGCTAAAGTTGCTGGGGATTGCCAGAAACTCGAGGACGAGCTAGCAGCTCTCAAACTTAAATTAAAAAGCCAAGAGGAAGGGCTCGAACAAAGAGATCAAGATATGAAAGCTTTGCGGGATAAAGCAAAAGAATACGAAACTATAGCCCAATCACTTCAAGAGGACACCAAAAAGATGAAAGGTGATGTCGATAAAGGAGAGAAAGATAAAGATAAAATGCTCCAGGTTATGAGCGAGTTAGACGATTGCATCTCTAAAAAGAAGAAGGAAACCGATGAACTAAAGAACACAATAAATGAGCTCAATGCGAACCTAGATAATCTTAGAAAAGAAGGCCAAGAGAAGGACAAGAAATTAGCTGCCTGCAACGACGAGTTGAACAAACTGAAGGAACAGTTAGCTGCTTGTAACGATCGACTCAAGGAATGTCTCAGTGGCAAAGAAGAGTTAGAAGACCAACTTAGTAAAGCAGGTGTCAGGTTAAAACAGTTGGAGAACGAATTAGTAAAAAACAAAGACGAGAGTGAGAAGATGAAAGCAGCCACCACAGGAGAAACATCTAAAATAAAAGAAGATAAAGAATCAAAAGAATCAAAAGAATCAAAAGAATCAAAAGAATCAAAAGAATCAAAAGAATCAAAAGAACAGTCTCCTGCTCAAGCTGAGGCTAACAACAAAATCCAAAGTTTGGACAAAAACCTTAAAGATGCACTAGGAGACGTCGACGCCTTGAAAAGAGAAAAAGCTCAGAACGAACAAGAAAATTTTAAATTACAAAATAGAATGAAGGATTTAATGGGTGAAAAAAGTGATTTGGAGAATAAGCTAAATGGATGTACACAAGACAATTATCGGCTTGGAAGAGAACTGGATGATGCGAAGAATCGACTAGGCGCATTGGACGAGATTAATAAGCAACTGAAAGATAAATTAGATGAATGTCAAAAAACTTTACAAGCTAAAATTGATGAACTAAATGCTCTAATTGCAGATTTAAAAAAACGTTTGTCAGATTGTGAATCGGAAAGACAAAAATTTGAAAAAGAACTAAATGAATGTAAAGGTAATAGCAAGAACCTTGAAGAACAGTTGGAAAAATGTAAAAAGGAGAAGGATGATTGTATTAAGGCCAAATCAGCTTGTCAAGCCGAACTAGCCACCATGAAAGCCGAAAGAGATAATTTGAGAAACGATGCCGAAAAGCTCAAAAATTCTTTGGATGACCTCGGTAAGATTAACGAGGCTAATCAAAAAGTTATGCAGGATTTGAAAAAACAAAAAAGTAACTTGGAGATGGAAGCGGGCAAAATGGCGCAAGTCTTGACCCAAAAAGAAGCTGCATCCAAGGGTAATACTGAGGAATGCGAGGCTTTAAAAAAAAAGCTGGCGGAATCAACTAAATCCGCGGAAGATGCTCGTAAAAAGTCTGTGACTTTAGAGAAACAAGTAATAAAAGACTTTGACGAATGTGATGCAGTTAAAAAAGAATTAGAAAAGACAAAATCGCTACTGAAAGATGCAGAAGATAAATTAAAAGATCTTCAGGCCAAACTTAAGACATGCTTGGGAGAAGTGGCAAGATTAGAAGACGAGAACGAAAACATGAAAAATGTAATCGAAGGGAATCAAAAAGTCTTGGCGGCTTTACAAAACGAGGTCGTGGATTGTAATTCCAATAAAAAT